>CM031603.1:1441570-1471570 GCA_018398815.1 Conus ventricosus | reverse complement strand
GTGTCGTGTCATCTTTAATCTCTTCACTGGTTGTCTATACAGATGAGAGTGAAATACAAGACTGCCTCTTAGCGCTTCTAGGGCCTTGCTTTGTCAGGTCCTCAATATCCATCAGATCAATCTCTCACTTTAAGCTCCCTCACGTCGATTGCTCTCTTCAGCTGACACGCGAGTTCTCAGGATTCCCTCTGTCAGGACAAACCTCTACTACGGCCAGCGGCCTGTTTCGTGTCAAGATCCGTCTGTCTGGAACAATCTGTCTGGTACAACGTGTCCCACTCTCTGACTTCCTGGTACTCTGGAGCATGTGATGCGAAGACACATTTGTTCCCAGCTTCACAGTCCTTCCACTCTTTCCCCTGGCTTGTCTTTCGTCCATTTATTCGCTCCTGTTGCAGTGTTACTGTGCCTGCACATGTTTGTCTATGCACGTGCGTGCGTGTGTATGTTGTCTGTGTGAACATGTAGGTGGGGTGGGGGAATAGAGGGAATGCAGTTGTGAGAGTCTGTGCGCGCGCGCGTGTAAGTTCTCTCTCTCTCTCTCTCTCTCTCTCTCTCTCTCTCTCCTCTCTCTCTCTCTCTCTCTCTCACTCACTCTCTCTCTCTCTCTCTCTCTCTCTCTCTCTCTCTCTCTCTCTCTCTCTCTCTCTCTCTCTCTCTCTCTACGTACTGTTTCCGCGTTGCCATTACACGAACCAGGTTTAATTTGCTTCCACACTGAATAACAACCTGCATCGCCATAGTAAAACAGAAAAGGACAAAGCGTGCCCATTTTGCCATAATCAGGTAGAGAATGAACAACATTTTTATTTCAATGCTCCCTCTGTCAAGTCCTAAGGAGTAAATATCTCAAAGAATTCGCCAGTTGTTCCCCTTCATTTGCTTCTTAAGGTATCCAGTGCTTCGCACAGACATAGCCTATCAAGGTACATTTTTCATGCCATAAACAGAAGGATCAAGTCAATTCTTTAGTTGATAAATTACTGCGGACAATTACCACTTCCTTGGTTTTCCTTGAAATGACTGACTTCATTTGTATTGTAATTTCGTGTACTCTAAACGTATCTGAATAATGTATCATCTTTTTACACGCAGTTTTGGGGAATCATTATTGCAATCCCTTTTTTTTTTGTTCTGTTTGCAATACATATATGCTAACTCTCCCGTTCCTACACCCCCCCCCCTTCCCTTTGTACCTTGTATTGTGGCCAAGGCCGATGTACATTAAAGCTTTCTGAGTTCTAAGTTCTGAGTTCTCTCTCTTTCTCTCTCGCTCTATCTCTCTCTCTCACTCTCTCACTGTGTGTGTGTGTGTGTGTGTGTGTGTGTGTGTGTGTGTGGTGTGTGTGTGTGTGTGTGTGTGTGTGTGTGTGTATGCGCGCGCGTGTATGCGTGCATGCACTTGTGTATGTTTGTGCGCGCGCGCGCGTGGGCGTGGGTATGTTATGTGTGTGTGTGTGTGTGTGTGTGTGTGTGTGTGTGTGTGTGTGTGTGTGTGTGTGTGTGTGTGTGTGTGTATGTGTGTGTGTGTGTGTGTGTGTGTGTGTGTGTGTGTGTGTGTGTGTGTGTGTGTGTGTGTGTGTGTGCGTGTGTGTGCGTGTGTGTGTGTGTGTGTCTGTGTCTGTATGTGTGTGTGTGTGTGTGTGTGTGTTGCGTGCGTGCGTGCGTGCGTGCGTGCGTGCGCGCGCGCGCGCGCGCGCGCGCGTGCATGCGTGCGGGCATACACGCGCGCAGGGATGTATTTGTATGCGCTGAGTGTCGAGGGAGGAGGGGGATGAAGTGGAAGAAAGATGCTTTGGGACAGGAGGGGGATGAAAGGGGGAGGGGGGGGGGTGGCTGTGACGTCAGCATATGTGGATGAGTGCCTGACCTGCTTTGGCGTCTGTTGATGGCCGTGTTTGTGTTCAGTCTTCTCCTTTGCTGGCCCTGCAATTTATCTTGCGTGTTTGTTTTTTCCTCTATATAATTTTTTCACATGTAATTGTGTCATAACCCTCTTCCCTTTCCGTTTTCTGTTTCTTATGATTAGTGGAAGCGCTTAGGGCTTTGTTTAGATTAAGCGCAGAAAAATGCACATGATGACGATGGTGACACAGACACCACAACAAGAAGGCGAGAGAGAGAGAGAGAGAGAGAGAGAGAGAGAGAGAGAGGAGAGAGAGAAGAGAGAGAGAGAGAGAGAGAGAGAGAGAGAGAGAGAGAGTCTTCATCAACGGGGGAAATACAAAGCCAAGTTTACGCTCTATTACATCCAGCCCTCTCCCAAGAGGAAAATACAAATGTAAGCAATGGCAAAAGATACATGAGCGAAGCGAAACATCAAAACACACATGACAACAAACACACTCTTTTGAAGAGTGGCCTGCCCCTGGATTACTAAAGCAGCAGGATCTAACAGCTCTACCATTTATTATAGTTTATTATAGTTTTACTGGTCGTAAGATTTTTATACGGCGTTTGAATATGAGTGTATTATCCCGAGTGTTTTGGTGATCTGCAATAAGTTGGTTTGTGGTGTGATCACAGTTGGAATGTGCGTCCAGTCTACCTTTTTTTTGAGTCGTGCAGTGTTGGCAGTTTTGGCTACTGAACCGGCGACCATTTGGAGCGGCACACTTCAACTGGAATATTCACATTGATCTGATCACTGCCGTAAGCCTTTACTGCTTACAGGTCATCAATTCGTATTCTTCAATTCTTTTATTTGATTTTCTTTTTTTTAAGTGGATTAGAGTGGTATTTCTTTTTCAATTTTTATTTTTCTATTGTTTTGTTTTGCTAGTTCTAATCGGGAACTCAGCAATGACGTAATATAATGTCGTAACTTATGTACACGGAGAGTGTCGTCATCTTGTTTTGACATAATTTTGACCATGGAATTTCAAACTGGAAAGAACAATCCATACCTGATGGTGACAACTCCCTTAAAGCAAGTTCAACTTAATTATCTTAAATCATCTTTCATACCAAATTTGTTGAACAAAGAAGATCATAATGTTATTATTAAAGATTCAGGTGACGGCTCTCTGCTCCTGCGACATCTATATCCTCATTACCACAAAAAGGCAATAGAGTCCGTGGTTGGTGAAGTTGTGTCTGTCAAAAAGTTAAGAGATGATAGTTTTTATATTCAGTGCAGAAATGAGAGACAAAGTAAGAAGCTGATGCAGACACAAAGCATTGCTGGTATAGCTGTTGACACTACTAAGCCCCAAGTAAAAACAGTTGGTATTGTTTTCAAGGACCTGGATGAGAGTTTTCTGTCTTCTGTCCAAGTATTGTGAGCGGGGTCCGAAAATCGGTTCTTAAAAACGGGAAAAAAGTGACAATAATTACTTTCAAACTACAAGAACTTCCAGAAAAACTTAGTATTGACAATGTTGTGTTGAAGATACACCCATATTGTGCACCAATAAAAAGGTGTACGTGTTGTCAGCGTCTGCATCACACCAAGAAACACTGTTTAAGTAAAGTACAGATATGTAGCAGATGTGGTCAGTCATCACACCCCCGAGAGAACTGTACCTTGGACAGATTCTGTGTTAACTGCAAAGGTGACCACTCATCAGCTTTCATGGATGTCCTGCTAAAACGATGGCCAAAGAAGTTAATGTTTTGAAATCAAAGAACTATATTTCGTTTCAAGAGGCTATTCGTCAAGCAAAGCTGAAGCTGAAACAGAAGAGTCCGTTAATCAGAAATCTTATGCGGACGTTGTAAGGAATGCTTGTAATATTGATTGCAAATCTACACAAACTGCTGTAAAGTTCTTTTCCGTTTCAAACTCAAACTGAAGGCTATTATGAAAATTCCATATCACTGTCCCTGAAGACCCATCTGCTGGTCAACATGGCGACCAGCACTCATCTCCCTCTATGAAGTCATCAGTTGGTCAACATTCCGACCAGCAGTCATCTCCCTCCAAGAAATCATCCGTGGTCAACATGGCGACCAGCACTCATCTCCTTCAAAAGTCATCCGCTGGTCAACATGGCGACCAGCACTCATCTCCCTTCAAAAAGTCATCCGCTGGTCAACATGACGACCAGCACTCATCTCCCTTCAAAAAGTCATCCGCTGGTCAACATGGCGACCAGCACTCATCTCCCTTCAAGAAGGCAGCCGCTGGTCAACATGGCGACCAGCAGTCATCTTCCTGGCAGAAGGCTAGTCAACAAAATGTCCAGCAATCATCTTCTCTGCTGACGCCTACGGATGTTAAACAGCGCAACCATCTGCCATTTTCCGCTCGGGCGTCTTTTTTTGTTCAGCATCGGGCCCCATCATCATATTGTGTGAAGCAGTTTTCAGTAGGAGGTCATTGTGATAGCCTGTCATCCCCAAATCTACATACAAGAGTTCAAGATAGTCAGTTACCTATCCTGATCAGCCCCATGGAAAAAAAAAAATCTCCAAAGCATCACCCCCACCCCCACCTCCACCCCCACCCCCGCCCCCCAGTTCTCTGGGTAACGTCTGCTTTTAGCAGTTTTGATCTGGTTATTGTACTGCGTCACCTATATGATACTTATCCACCATTAAATTAAGTTAACATATGACCAGGAAGAAAAAGAACAACACATGTGATAATTTTGTCGGTTCTACAATGGAACGCACGTTCCTTGTCACTAATATTGATAATTTGTGTATGCATCTTTCTCGTAAATTTCATCATGTACTTCTCCTTCAGTCCCTAAATGTCACTCAACAGAAGTTGCCAAAGTTACAAGGTTATTACTATCCCCGGTTTATCATATATGCAAAGAATCTGATAAAGTGAGTACAGCTATCTATGTACAATGTTACACATACGTTAGTCCTCTTTCTTTTACAAAAGATACGGTTAATGTGTCGGCATCCTTTATAAAACTGAAAGTTTCAGACAATCAAATTTTACATTTTGCATCAGTTTATTACCCTAAGGGCCCTGATGGGCAAAATACAATTGGTTACGTTCTCTAAACTGTTCTAAAGAAAAGTGGATCATTGGTGGCGATTTCAATTCTCATGCTCCTTTCTGGATACAGGTTGTCAAATAGTTTCTCACCCTGATTTCTGGAAACTGTCGTGGATTCATCTTTAGTTTTGCTTAACGACGGGAGAACTACGCGCATCCCAGACATATCTCATCATAGAGCATCGGCGCTTGATCTTACCTTTGTTTCACCTGCTTTAGCATTAACAGCAAAATGGGATACAGCCAATGACCCACTAGGTAGTGACCATGTGCCAATACTTTTATCTTTTAAAGAATCCGTTGGATCTGAAGTTAGTGGTGTAGATGTTATACCCAAATTTAATTACATAAAGGCAGATTGGGAAACTTTTCAAAATTACCTCACTGAGAAGACTGAGAGTGAAGTTATTTGTGAGGATGTTAACATCTTTTTTGATAACTTTCAGAAAGCAGTTCTTGAGCTGCTGCTTTAGCTATTCCAAAAAAAGGACCAAAAAGATGTGAAACATTCTCAGGGAATGTCTGGTGGAATCAGGCTTGCGAGGAGGCTGTTAAAGCAAAAACATTAGCTTATCTTAATTGGCTAAAAGTTAGAAAAGTTCCTGTGCAAGAGATAAAAGATGCAGCTCATAAAGAAATGTGCAGTACAAAATAAAAGCAAACAGAGTTACAGCGCAAGCAAAAAGACAATACTGGTCACAGTTCTGTCTAAATGAAGTATCTGACTGTAAAGACTTGAAAAAGGTGTGGGATAAGGTGAAAGAAATGAAATCGGGCATTAAACTCCAAGATTACCCAATCAAAACAAACAAGTAAAGAATTTCTATCTCCCAAGAAAAGGCTGAGGAATTTGCATCTATGTACGTTAAAACATGTTGTATGGAATGTTTGCCTAATGAGCAAAAGTCGTTTAGATTGAAAGAAAAAAATACTGATAACTATAGAGATCCTGTACCAAACAACAATAGTACTATGAATGTATCAATATCTTTACAGGAAGTCAGGAATGCTGTCCGTCTGTTGGGAAATAAAAAGGTTTCGGTTGGTTTGGATGGGATTTCTTACACGATGTTAAACCATTTACCAGAGAACTGGATAGTCATTTTACATAAATTATTTAACAAATGTTGGGAATGTGGACAAATTCCCGATATATGGAAGACGTCTATTGTGACTCCTATTCTAAAGCAGGGCAAGCCTCGTCTGAGACGTCTAGCTATAGACCCATTTCAGTCACGTCTCATACTGGAAAAGTCATGGAAAAAAATAATAAATTTTAGAATGGCCTATTACTGTGATAAAAATGATGTTTTTTCTTCACATCAATCTGGATTTAGAAAAGGACGAAGTACAATTGATCACCTGACACGACTAACTACTCAAATTAAGAAAACAGTTTGCTAAACGTAAAAGTGTCCTTGCTTCCTTCTTTGATCTTACTAAAGCTTACGATAGAGTGTGGCACAGCCGATTATTATATAAATTAAAACAAATTGGTCTTTCTGGTCACGTCTACAATTATGTGAAATCATTTTTAAGTGGGAGACACATAATGACCAAAGTTGGTGTGACTTTATCATCCTCAAGATCTATAAATATGGGAATTCCACAAGGTTCTATAATCTCCCCATTGTTATTCAATGTAATGCTATATGACTTATATACATGTTTTTCATCATATACCAAGGTAGCTCAATATGCTGATGACATTGCAATATGGATTAATGTATCTTTAAAGAAAAGAACAAATTTACGTCACATAAATTATATTCAGAAGCTCTTTCAGCACGAGCTGGATAAATTAAATAGTTATATGCATTTGAATGGCTTTCAATTCTCTGTTGAAAAGACACATTTGGTTCTCTTTAACAATGGATATAACCCAAGTAACCTGCCTATATTCTTTCTGGGAGGACGGGAAATTTTTTATAAACTTGAAGTAAAATTTTAGGTGTCCTACTTACACCAAAACTAAACTGGAAAAAACATATTGACTCAATTGTTACTAAAGCAGTAAAAAGTTTGAATTTTCTAAAAATTGTCAGTCATTCTCCATGGGGACAGGATCCTAAAGTTTTGTTGCATTTAGCAACCAGTCTTGTACGATCAAGATTGACTTACGGACAGGAAGTATTCTTTTCTGCTTCGCGATCGCATTTAAAGAACTTCAAAGAATTGACAGTAAAGCTGTAAAGTTGGCCCTGGGTGTACCTGTGCACACTAGTCCTCTGAAGCTTATAAGATAGAGGCCTTTTGCCACTTGATGAAGAAAGGAAAATAAGTTCTGTAAAATATGTAGTGAGACGGATTGCGGTGGACGACCTTGAAGAGTTAAATACACGATCCGACATTGATTTTTCGAAAAACGCACAGAAAAATTCAAATTTAGAGGACGCTTCGTTCATATGTTTCAGACGTTTTTAATTCATCAAAGATTGACCCATACGAGGTAGCGCCTCGCGTACTGGTTCCGCGGTACCCCCTTGGGAACTAACGGAAGTAACAGTTAACATTTTTTCTTCTGATCTAAATAAAAGCGATTTCGCCGCATGTGTTAGCAGCATCTGTCAAAATTGACATGGAAGAAAAGTTTACTAACTATTTGAAAGTATACACTGACGCTCAGTTCTTGATGATGGTAGTGCGGGATCTGGCTTTGTAATTCCAGATTGCAAAGCTGAAAAATCATATTATTTAGGTAAGGGTCATTCCATATTTACAGCTGAATAGTTGCTGTCCTGATGGCATTAAATTATTTAATTTCTTTGCCAGTCTCAATATTTAACATCCTGTTTTGTGTTGATTCACAGTCAGTATTAAAAAGTTTGTATTGTTTTGAAAATTCACAAAGAGAGGAATTATTATTTGAGATTAAGTACATGTTGCACTGTCTTTACATAAAGGTACTAATGTTGTATTTCTTGGGTTCCATCGCACACCTCCTTCGTTTTTAATGATCAAGCAGATAGAGCTGCAAAAAGGGAGCAAAGAATATATTTGGTAGTATTAAGGTTGATTGTCCTTTATCATACAAGGAATTAATCATATAATCGAGAGGGATTTCTGGAGTCAATACAGTTCCTCATCAAAACCTCGTCAGCAAACTCTGTCAAACTTTGTGTCAATTAGCCGACCGGTTTCTAGCCTGACTTTTAGACTTTTATGTAATTCCCTACGAACCAAGTATTGCCAGACTGTTAACCTCTTCACTGCCACAGTGTAACAGCACATTTGAAAATCTGTCTGCCGTGGTAAAATTGAGCTTTTTGGGGTAGTGTCACTTATTTCTTGACAGATCTCTTTGAGTTTTTCATGTTTTGTTTGTTATGCATTTGTCTACAATGTTCTATCAAAATGGCTTGATTATGTTGATAATTAGTATAGCAGAAAGTAGATTTTTCTGCTTTCTGTTACGAAGTTACGGACGAGACCCTCTCGTCCGCGGCGTAGCGGTTTTGGCTTTCTGGACGAGCGTTACTCGTTCCAGGCAGTGAAGGGGTTAAGTGCGTATGTCGTGGGGATCTTTCAGTTCAACATGTGATTTTTGATTGTGAACTAACGAAACCCTTTTGAATGGTGTTATACCAAGTGCTGACACTGGGCATGTTAATGTGTTTGACTTTTTAGATTCGTTGCCAGTTGTTTCTCTTGTTAAATTAACGAGTAACCTTTTGGGAAGTCCATTAAGGAACATTTTATAATCATAATCGTAAGTTAGATTATTTTAGTTATTTTTATCTAATTTTTCATAGTACAGTCCTACAATTCATCTATGCTTTATTTTTGTTCCATGTAACCACATCGTCCTCTTTTCTTTTATAATAATAGTCTAAAATTGTAAAACAATATGTTATTTAGACGTCTGCAATCACCTATATGTGTAACGAGACGTAAAACAGAATTCCTTCCTACACTCTTTGATGATAAATAAAAGCCCACACCATAGCAGCCACATTACAGCTGAACACTGACGTTGCTCCTCCCCTGTTTATCCCCCAATATATCCCCCATCCCTCTTGTCCAGTTCCTATCCATGCTCTTACACAAAGGCATGTACGCAAGAATATAAGCGAAGCCAGCCGCCGTGGCGAAGTGGTTAGCGTCGCGGACACCCGGCAAAAAGGCCCTTTAGGTTCCATTCTAAACAGAGCCACACATTTTGGGTTTGTTTCTGCCCCGACTGGCTCCTACCAGAGTTAGATTTGCTATGGACTCTCCTGCCTAGAATTAGATTTGCTATGGACTCTCCTGCCTATAGTTAGATTTGCTATGGACTCTCCTGCCTAGAGTTAGATTTGCTATGGACTCTCCTGCCTATAGTTAGATTTGCTATGGACTCTCCTGCCTAGAGATAGATTTGCTATGGACTCTCCTGCCTATAGTTAGATTTGCTATGGACTCTCCTGCTAGAATTAGATTTGCTGTGGACTCTCGCCTAGAGTTAACTTTGCTATGGACTCTCTTGCCTAGAGTTAAATTTGCTATGGACTCTCCTGCCTAGAGTTAAATTTGCTATGGACTCTCCTGTCTATAGTCAGATTTGCTATGGGTTCTCCTGCCTAGAGTTAATAATAATAATAATAATAATGAATACTTATATAGCGCCTATTCTCGGCTAGAGGCCAAGCTCTAAGCGCTTTACAATCAACACTCGTTTACACAACGGGCTGCCTACCTGGGTAGTGCCGACTGAAGAGCTGCCAGCTGGCGCTTCATTCAGTCGTTTCCCGTGTCATCCATTCAATATCGTTCAATATCGATCACTCATTTTCCTTACTTCCTTCATTCTTTCCATTTCTCACGCAGGGTGCATGCTATGTGTAACGTGTCATCCATACCAACGGCCAAACTGGCCTACTCTTCCGAAAGTTGGTGATGGGATTTTACGTGTGTGCAAGATGTTATGCATGCGTTCACACACGGAACCTCGGTTTATAGTCTCATTCGAATGAGATGATGAACATCATCTTCATCATCCTCTTTGTCATTAGATTTGCTATGGACTCTCCTGCCTAGAGTTAGATTTGCTATGGTTCTCCTGCCTAGAGTTAGATTTGCTATGGGTTCTCCTGCCTAGAGTTAAATTTGCTATGGCTCTCCTGCCTAGAGTTAAATTTGCTATGGACTCGTCTGTCTAGAGTTAAATTTGCTATGCACTCTCCTGCCTATAGTTAGATTTGCTATGGGCTCTCGTGTCAAGAGTTAAATTTGCTATGGACTCTCCTGCCTAGAGTTAAATTTGCTCTGGACTCTCCTGCCTAGAGTTAAATTTGCTATGGACTCTCCTGCCTATATTTTAGATTTGTTTATGGGTACTCCTGCCTAGAGTTAGATTTGCTATGGACTCAGTTTGCAAGACGTGAGCCACACAAGACGAGTTTCATCTGCCTAGGATGCGTCTCTGACAGTGTTGATCAAATTTTCTGACCAACTCAGCAGGTGTCTGTATCTCTCAGGCCTGGGTGACGTCGGGATAAGTAAGCGTCGAGTACAGCCCAGTCATGCAGTCTGAGACCAAATGGAATCATGAACATCATCTTCATCATCCTTTTTGTCATGCAGTCTGAGACCAGAATGGAATCATGAACATCATCTTCATCATCCTCTTGTCATGCAGTCTGAGACCAGAATGGAATCATGAACATCATCTTCATCATCCTCTTTGTCATCTACAAGCGTAAAAAGGCATGTTTCATGGCGTTTCCTAGAATAAGGCTGCTTATGATGACTTTAACGGTATTCATCTAAATGGCTAAGTAAACAGTGTTATGTTGTTTTCAAGGGGTCTGGAAAGAACTGATGTTACAAATTCTGATGTACTGTTAAATTAATTGGACGGGTATCCATTTTTGTACTGTGGAATATCTTTTTCTTGTTTGAAACATTTCGGAAAGTAAATTCTCTGTCTACAAAGTCATGCACGTTAGAGAGTCTCTTATATCTGGAGAGACAACTTGATTATTTTGGCCTATTTATCATGAACATGTTTAGGTTTTGACTGTTTTCAATAAACTAAAGATGCAAAAACCTGAAACGTTTTCATCTAACAATTGAACATCCTGCATTCTGAATGTTTTGGACTTCCACAATTCATATACTAGTTCTAAATCATTGTTTTCCCTATCCATCCATGTATTGCTCTCAGCAATGTTCACACAGTAGTTGTACACCGTAATGAGAGTAATAATTATATCACCAAATGATGTTCGTGAATATCCTTTACTTGTCACTTTGTTCATGGCATTCCACAAAGGTCTTGAGGTTTTGTCCTTGCTGGTGTTGATAGTTTTGAAACCATGGTTCGGTAATGGTTGTACTTCGTTTTTCCCGTCATTCAGGTGCGTGGAGTCTTGTGTTTTGCTAAACTGTCCTCGCATTTTGCGGTTAGAAAGTTCTCTGATGTGCATTTCCTTTTCTATGATATTTGGTATCAATGTCGGTTTCAGATGATATCAGACTGATTTGATCTTGATGGGAGCACGCCCATTGGTGTTGGCAATGCAGTCCCGAAGGACAATGCTTGATGCGCCAAGTGAGGTTTCTCCTAGGGTTGTGAACAGCGCCCGGTGTGCTGTGCGCGCCCTTACTAACACGAAAAACTATCTTCGTAAAAAGGCTCTATCAGGCCAATCAAACTGATATACTTTAGTTTAGGATGACTGTAGCAAATCATCTTTAAAAAAAACTATCCATATGAAATAGATTTGTGACCTACTTTTGGAAATGTTACCCCGTTTTTGTACATGGAATACATATTTAAAGTGAACGCTACATTAAGAAGTTTTCGAACAGATCTCTACAACATGAAGTTTAAAAGTGATCTACACATGAGCAATACGGGTCTGGGATGTGACTGAAATATGTGATAGTCGATCACAAGTTGGTGTCAATTTAGTGACGTACACATCTGTGTCCATCATATCTGAGGTTTAACAAGTCAATATTGTAGTCAACGAAGATGCTTCTCTGTTTTTAAACGAGGGCTGCATCCATCATTGTAATAGAACTAGAAAATTAATTTATTCTTTCAGGCTGATTTCGGTAGATGAAACCAACAAATATAAGAACAATATTTCTGTTGTTATTTCTTAGCAAAAAGATTCAACATTAAGTTGATCCAGACTGCTTTTCAGGTTCATAGCTTTTAATTGATAGTAGTATCTTAATACACCTACCATAGCTTTTAATTGATAGCAGTATCTTAATACACCTGCCATAGCTTTAATTGATAGTAGTATCTTAATACACCTGCCATAGCTTTAATTGATAGCAGTATCTTAATACACCTGCCATAGCTTTAATTGATAGCAGTATCTTAATACACCTGCCATAGCTTTAATTGATAGCAGTATCTTAATACACCTGCCATAGTTTTTAATTGATAGTAGTATCTTAATACACCTCCATAGCTTTTATTGATAGTAGTATCTTAATACACCTGCCATAGCTTTTATTGATAGCAGTATCTTAATACACCTGCCATAGCTTTTATTGATAGTAGTATCTTAATACACCTACCATAGCTTCTAATTGATAGTAGTATCTTAATATACTGTCATAAGTCTAGTTGAAGATCCAGAAAGATATAGGACTATATATATGTGAATCTAATCCACAAATTTTCTAAGATTGACCGTGTTTGGTAAGCTTGCTTAACACGAGGTTCATACTTTGATGGTCAATTCAAAACTCTGTATGTGTGTGTGTGTGTGTGTGTGTGTGTGTGTGTGTGTGTGTGTGTGTGTGTGTGTGTGTGTGTGTGTGTGGTGCTCGTCTGTGCGTGCGTGTATCCGTGTGAATGTTTTTAATGAGCATGTGTGTGTGTGTGTGTGTGTGTGTTGTGTGTGTGTGTGTGTGCGTGCGTGCGTGCGTGCGTGCGTGCGTGCGTGCGTGCGTGTGCATGCGCTCGTGTGTATGTGTTTTTCTCTCTCTCTTTCTTCTCTCTCTCTCTCTCTCTCTCTCTCTCTCTCTCTCTCTCTCTCTCTCTCTCTCTCTCTCTCTCTCTCTCTCTCTCTCTGCTTGCACGTGCGTGCGTGTGTGCGCATGTGTATTTCTCTCTGTCACTCTCTGTCTATCTCTGTCTCTGTCTCTGTCTGTCTGTCTGTCTGCCTCTCTCTCTCTCTCTCTCCTCTCTCTCTCTCTCTCTCTCTCTCTCTCTCTCTCTCTCTCTCTGCGTGCGCGCGTGCGCGTGCGTGTTCGTGTTTGTGTGCGCGCGTGCGTGTGCAGTTCGTGTGTGCGCGTGTGTAATTACAGGTGTATGATCATTTTATTTTTACTCGATTTCACCATTCCGCGAAACAAGCTGACGTACACATCCATGTAAAGGCCTTGTTTGTCACTGTCACCAACTTAATGAATGCATACACACTGACACTCACTTTGGATGTGCATGAGAGCGCGTACAGCGGCCAGCTCTCAATGCATACAAAGTACCGTGAATGTCTTCATTCCACGATCATAAGAACCCCCACAACACGCTCACTTTCAACGTTTTTCCTCTTACCGTTTTTTTATTTATCTTTTTATCTTCTTTTCTTTTCTTCCTTACTTTCCTTTTTTTTCCTTTTTTTTTCTTTTTTTCTGTCCCATCTTCTGTGCCACCTCAGTGGCAGTGCACCCACGCCGCTCATTCCGACACCCCGTCCACAGCCACAGCCCGGTCAGTCCCGCCGTAGCCCCGGCACCGACAATCCAAAGGGAACAGTCAATGCCGAGTCGTCAAAAGGCAACCCAGCGGAGGAGACACTGCACTGCTGCCAAGTCACTTTAGTGGTGTTCAGTGGCGCCTGTTCTGATCCAACATACACAGGACACTAACTACTAAGCCCCCTACTGACGACAATAATTGCTGAGTCGCGGAGCCGGCGTGAGTGAGCTCTCCCTCCGGAGGGCGCCACCACGTCCGTCCAACGACAGCCACCATGGACTCGCCGATACTGGTGACCACGACAGTATCAAGACCATAGACGTGGAGAGGTTACTGAAACTGAGGTCACCATGACAGCAGGGCATTAAGGGCCACTGAATTTGAAACCTCTTTATGCTGATCGATGAGCACGAGGATAATGCAGATGATGCTACGGAATTCCGTTCTGGTCTAAGACTGCATGACAGGGCTGTACTCTACGCTTACCTTCATGATATATCCCGGCGTCAACCAGGCCCGAGGGACAAGACACCTGCAGTGTTAGACAGGAAATTTAAGCAACGGCCTCAGAGACGCATCCACTGAGTGGATAAAATTCGACTGTGTGGTCCCAGACTTCCCAACTATGCCCGTTAGAAACACATTTGTTGTTGTCTTTAATGAACCAAAGACTGAGTTATTTAATATATTCGGAGTGAATATAGTTTCTCATGACCTACAATTTCGAAACACAACTATGCAACAACAAACTCATCACAAACATTTAGGAGTCATGCTTCAAAATAACTGCAGGTGGGGTGAGCACGTCAACAGCACTGCCGCAAAGGTTCGTCTTCTGATAAACTGTCTTTGCTCTTTTAAATACAAATTGACCTGGTTTGCTGATGTACATCAGCAAACTAGGTCATATGAATATAATTATAGGTGGTGACTGGAATTTAGCAATGGACCCAAATTTAGATTATGATAAATATAAACATGTGAACAATCCAAATGCTAAAGAAAGAGTAGAAGAAGTGATGTTAAATTTAGAGCTAACAGACATATGGAGAGACCTAAACGCAGAAAGCAGAAGATTTACTTGGCGAAGAACAAATCCACTCCACCAAAGTCGACTTGACTTTTTTGTTGTCTCGGAAACAATAGTACAATATGTTGAAGACGCTGACATTCAGACTGGCTACCGATCGGACCACTCAATGATTGTCTTAAAATTATGTTTTGGAGAAGAAGTTAAAAGAAACAGCTTTTTTTAAATTTAACAATTCTCTTCTAAAGGACATAACTTATCTAAAAGAAATAGATGAGGAAATAAGAAATACTATCGAAGAATATGCAGTCTTGCAGTATGAAAGAAAAGAAATTCATAATATTCATAGAAATCAGATACAATTTACAATAGGAGACCAGCTCTTTCTAGATGCTTTGCTTATGAAAGTGAGATCGAAAACAATAGCATTTTCCATAGCAAAGAAACAGAAAGAAGCTAAACAGGAGAAACAACTAGAAAAAGCATCAAAGAATTTAGAGAAAAAATTTCCCAGAACCGAAGAAGATCAACACAATTTGGAAAATATAAAGCAGATCTAGTGGAAATTAGAAGTAAAAAAATCGATGGAGTTTTTATTGCGTTCCAAGAGCAAGATGGATTGTTAAATTTTAAAAAAGTATCTAAGCTCTTCTGTAATTTAGAAAAAAGGCACACGTAAGCAAATGCATGAGAAAAATGATAACACAAACGGGGAGAGAAGTAAATAGTCAAAATGAAATAATGAATGAAGCGAAATCCTTTTAGAAAATCTATATAGAAAAGAAATTTGAAAACTGCAAAAATTACTGACGTGGTAAAAGATTTTCCAGCTTTATCATACGAAGAATCAAAGAACATAGAAGGAGAAATCACCTTAGAAGAAGCGTCATACTCTCTGAAAAAATGAAAAGAAATAAAAGCCCAGGCACTGACGGTTTTACATCAGAATTTTTCAAAGTTTTTTTTGGAAATCAGTAAAAATTTTTGTTGTTCGCTCATTAAATGAAGGATTTAGACTGGGGGAATTATCATCCCCTCAGAGAGAGGGCATAATCATTTTTCTTCCAAAGGGGGAAACCTAAGGAATACATTCAAAACTGGAGACCAATTACATTATTAAATGTTGTATACAAGATAGGGTCATCGTTCATAGCTAATAGACTTAAAAATGTACTTCCCCAAAATCATAAATGAAGATCAAACAGGATTCATGAGTGGTAGATATATTGGCGATAACATAAGACTTATTTACGACCTTATTCACTATCTTAAAGTTACAAATCGTCCTGGATTATTGCTATGTATTGACTTTGAGAAAGTGTTTGACACGTTAGATTGGAAAATTTATGATGAAAACCCTTTAAAGCTTTCAGATTCGGTCCAACTATATGCCAGTGGATTCATTGTTTTATAGAAATATTAAATCCACAATAATTTTAAATGGTCATTGTTCCTCCTGGTTTAAAGTTGAGCGAGGGTGTAGACAAGGGGACCCCGTTCACCATTATCTGTTCTTAATCTGCGTAGAAATACTTGCTACTATGATTAGAGAAAATATATTGATTAAAGGTATAAAAATAAATAATAATGAGCATAAAATAGCCAGTTTGCAGATGATACTCAGATGATGACCAAGGGGGATGCAACGTCTTTTGAGGCAATCATTGAAACGATCAGAGTGTTTAGTTGTAAGTCTGGTTTATACATTAATGATAGCAAAACGCAAGCAGTATGGTTAGGTAGTAAGAAAAGGTCGACATAAAACATTTACTACATTTGAAGATCAATTGGAATCCACCAAAATTTAAAATTTTAGGGGCATGGTTTTCGGTAGACCTAGATGACTGTGAGGAAATGAATTATAAAAGAAAAATTTCAGAAATAAAAAGGTTATTCAACATCTGGATTAAAAGGTCTATAACTCCACTAGGCAGAATCGCTGTATTGAAAAGTTTAATCCTTCAAAATTAACACAACTATGGTTACTCTTGCCAAATCCGCCAGATGACTTCATAAACGGTTTGCAAAGTATGTGCTTCAAATTCATCTGGAAAAGGAAACAGGGGCAGAATCAGTAGAAGAACGGTAATGAAGAGTGTAAAAAAAGGAGGAATTGGGCCTCACTTGATTCAAAAGTTTATAAGTGGCCAAAACTGATTTGGGTACGCAAACTGATACAGAATACACAAAAGTGGAAAGGTATTTTATCTGCGTTATTCCCTGTCGTAGAGAACCATTGGCATATATGGGGCATCTTTCCCAATGACTGTCAAGTAAATCGCTTCTGAAACATACATTTGAAGCGTATAAAGAATTTTTCCCCGAAAGATGTGTTTCGAAAGAGCTGATGAAATTATTGCAGAACCTCTGTTTTACAATGATAAGATTAAGATAGGAAACCTAGCCATCTCTTTAAAAAAACTGGATCGACAGAGGCGTGTATCGAGTACATCATCTGCTGCGTGAAAATGGTACCTTTCTTACCTTTGAAGAAAATTTAGACTAAAATATAACGTGAAGACAAACTTTCTGACATATACGGGATGTGTAAATGTGGGGAAGAAATATATTAAGGCACATGGTATTATTGTTCAGTCCAGTAAAGCCAAAGAGAGCATAAAAGCACTTGATATAAATCCTGTCCCTACCGAAAGAAAAAAAAAATAAAAACATTCCAAAGAAGAAGGACCTAAATGCTGTAAAAAAAAGAAAAAACCAAAAAAATAAAGATAAACGAACGCGTTTTCAAGAAAAAAAAACAAGAAGCAAAATTTAAAAGGGTTTCCCAAAAAAGGGATAATCCCAAATTTTTGCAAAAAATTTATCCCTTAAAAAAAGGGGGGGTT
Source organism: Conus ventricosus (assembly GCA_018398815.1). Taxonomy (NCBI): domain Eukaryota; kingdom Metazoa; phylum Mollusca; class Gastropoda; order Neogastropoda; family Conidae; genus Conus; species Conus ventricosus. Next base: position 1,454,090 of record CM031603.1, on the reverse strand, counting down.
ACAAATTTTTAAAATGCATTTTTTTGCAAAACGAAGAGGACCTTTTCCCTTTATTCGGCAGCGTGACATCGACAAACTTTTTGGGAAAACCTAAAACCACAATAAAAAATCAATGTAACAAGAGAAAAAAGGGGAAAATCCACTTTTTTGTTGGGTTTTTCACAAAATCATGGGGCAAAAGATTTTTACTTCATTTCCTCCGCCAAAGTTCTTTACATATTTTTCAAAATGAAGAAGCGGGGCCACCTTAAAACCGTACTAGTGCAAAATCCATTTCGATAAAAAATAAAAAAACCTTAGCTTAGTCAACATGGATTCCCAATTTCTTTCTGGGTGAAATCATGACCCCTTTTTTTAAGAAAACAATTTAATCCGGAGAAGTTACAGTACATGAACATCTTTGTATTATACATACTTTTCAATTTTGGGAAATTTTTTTTCTAAAAAGAAATAATGATTATATCTTTTTTTAAAAATGTTGGGTGACATAAAAAAATCATCTTTTTCAACCATAGCCAAAACTGGCATGTTAACAAAAAGAAAGCCCCTTTCGCAAATGCGGTTGTCTTTGGTTTGGGAAACATAGTAAAAATAATGTTTTTTTTGTTTTTTTTGTCTGGTTTGGGGTTTTTGTTTTTTATTTTCACGTCAATATGCCTTATCTTTTTTTTATTTTCTTCTCTCCTCTCCCTCTCTCTCTCTTCCCCTCCCTCTCTCTCTCTCTCTCTCTCTCTTCCTCCCTCTCTCTCCTGCTGCTGTCCCGCTGTCGTGCTTCTGTCCCCCCTCTCTCTCTCCTCCTCTCCTGTGGTGTTGGGTTTTTGTGTGTTGTGTGTGGGGTGGTGTGTTGTGTTGGTGTTGTGTGTGTGGTTGTGGTGTGTGGTGGTGTGGTGTGTGCGCGCGCGATTTCATAAAACCCTATTTTTGGGGGGGGACTTGGAAAAGTTTTTGTTCTTATTTACTTTTTTTTCTTTTTTTTTCAAATGTATACGATTTAATGGCAATTGATTATGTAAGTGTTCATATGATCATGTATAGACTTAATAGTGGAGCCTTTCTTTTTCGTTTCAGTATGTTATCCATGTCTTGTGTAATTAAAAAAAAGAAGTATAAATTGACCAGAGGGCTCTTGAAACCATGTAAAATCATTATCCTGCCGAATATTTGATTATGCTGATATCATCTGGATAATTGCGCGGAGTATCAATTAAATATCTTAGACAATTTACACTTGGACGCCCTGCGCATTATCACGGTGCTGTAGTGAACTAGTCATAAAAAAGCTGTTGGAAGAGTCAGGATTTTGTACTCTGAAGGAGCGTTGTCGCAGACACAAAATAATAATGTTCCATAAGATAATTCACAATGACTGCCCTAACTATCTCTGTGACCTAATGCCACCCTTGGTTTCTGCAGTCAATCCATATCTCCTGTGAAGACCCTGGGATAGACTCATCCCTCGACACCAACAGATATATACCACAGATCCATTTTCCCTCAACTGTATCTATCTGGAATACCCTTCCAACTGCTATTCAACAAACCCAGTCTCTCACTACCTCAAACACTACCTTTCCCTGCAGACACTTTTGTCCCACCTTCCCACTACCACGGAAATAGAAAGGAACAAATAATTCACTGTCGACTCAGCTTGCAATGAGTGAACTAAGTTATGACCTGTACAATCGCCACATTCATAACGATCCATCATGTGCGTGTACTTATCACCAATAAACTGCCGAACACTTCCTCTTGTACTGTCCTTTGTACACTATACATCAAACAAACACCATCCACAGCCTTCCTAGAGAACTGATTTCTGTTCGTAATTTGCTATTTGGCAATGGTTCTTTCAACATGGAAACTAATATTCATATTTTGAAATTGTTCACAAAATTTATTTCTCTAACAAAGCGTTTTGATTTGCAACATAAATTCCTAAGACTATTTTCAACTGCCCCTGTGGTCACATCGGCGTACATATGTGGATTTGTTGACCTGCTGTTATTGTGTCTTTCTCTTTCTCATCGTCACTAGTCTGCATTCTTAATGGAGCTTAGTTAACATTTAGAATTGCGTCCTGACCTGTTATTGACAAGACTCATGAACTGACAGTCCCGCGAGCCGATATTCAGTCATAGAAACTGGTTGCCCTCTTTTCTGTATAACTTGGCATACCCCCCACTTTCGTCACACTTACGTACTTTTCTATTACCTCTTCATCATTTATTTTTCACTCCTGTTGTCGGTTCTGTTTGATGTTTATTTATACTTGGTTTGTTGTTTGTTTGTTTTTTTTTTGTTTTTCCTGTTTAAAAATTCACATTGCATACTAAAATGCTTTGCTGTTCAGACGTCCGTCGCAAATTCATTGTGTACATTCACTCTTAAGACAGACCTTATATAAGGATTTCTTGTTGCCCTGTCCCATTTACTCCTGTAACATTTGTGACAATGTTGACATGAAATACTGTTAAACCAAACACATGTGTGACAATGTCGACATGAAATACTGTTTAAACCAAACACATTTGTGACAATGTTGACATGAAATACTGTTTAAACCAAACACATGTGTTACAATGTTGACATGAAATACTGTTTAAACCAAACACATGTGTGACAATGTTGTCATGAAATACTGTTTAAACCAAACACATTTGTGACAATGTTGACATGAAATACTGTTAAACCAAACACATTGTGACAATGTTGACATGAAATACTGTTTAAACCAAACACATGTGTGACAATGTTTACATGGAATACTGTTAAACCAAACACATTTGTGACAATGTGACATGGAATACTGTTTAAACCAAACACATTTGTGACAATGTTGACATGGAATACTGTTTAAAAACCAAACACATTGTGACAATATTGACATGAAATACTGTTTAAACCAAACACATTGCTGGGTAGGAGCCAGTCAGGCCAGAAAAGTCCCACATGCTCTGATGGGAATCGAACTCACGACCTCAGCGCTGGGAGTCCCGCGACGCTAACCACTTCGCCACTGCGGCTGGTCCGTCTTTCTTGTTAACCGTTCAATCGTTCAAGACGTTCTTTTCTTTGTTTTTCTCCTTGTTCATGAATCTGTCTGTTTCCGAACCTTCCTTTACATGCGTTTTTTCCCCTTGTAGTCGTGTAAACTCCTCGCCAAAAGCCACTAACTACCATTAACTATCAACAAACAAACAACACACAACAAGTGTAAAGTGACGTTATTTTATTTACAAAGGACACCACAAAACTTCTGGATATTTTCGGCGAAAGCGCCTTTTTCAACAAACACAGGACAAGAGAGAAAGGAGATCAAAAACAATACTTCCCTTAACACAGCACAATCCACAATGAAAACTGTTATTTTATTTATTTTATTTTTATTTTTTTACCATTAACTGCCCATCATATTGATTAAGCCACTAACTACCATTAACTTTCATCATATTGATTATTGTCTACCGTTAACTATTATCATATTGATCATTGTCTATCGTTAACTATCACATATTGATTATTGTCTGTCGTTTACTATAAATCATAATGATTATTGTCTATTGTTAGCTATCATCATAATGATTATTGTCTGCAGTTAACTATCATCACATTGATTATGTCTACCGTTGATTATCGTCAGATTGATTACTGTCTACCATTAACTATCATCCTAATGATCATCGTCTGTCGTTAACTACATCATATTAATCATTGTCTAAGGTTAACTATAATAATATTGATCACTGTCTACCGCTAACTATCATCGCATTGATTATTGTCTATCGTCAACTATCATCACATTGATCATTGTCTACCGTTTCCAATCATCATATTGATTATTGTTCATCGTTGAAGACACTTTCGTATCATTAATCATCTTTCAGCGTAAATATCGATCAATATCTAATATTTGTCGATAAGTGTCAGTATTCGCCATAACCGTTCCACAAGAGTCCAATGATTTATCGTAAAGAATTAGTAACTATTTCCTGTCAAGTATATCCATCTGTCCTGTCTATCTATCTACAAACACACACACACACACACACACACACACACACACACACACACACACACACACACACACACACACACACACACACACACATTATATATATATATATATATATGTGTGTGTGTGTGTGTGGTGTGTGTGTGTGTGTGTGTGTGTGTGTGTGTGTGTGTGTGTTTTGTGTGTGTGTGTGTGTGTGTGTGTGTGTACACAAGTGGAGACTTTCTTCTGGGACAATAAAACTTAATTACATATCAGCAAATACTTTTACGGCCTCCTTTGACGTCTATTGTCCATGGAAACCTGGGAACGACATAAACCACCACCACCACCACCGCCACCTCCGCCGCCCTCACCACCACCACCATTACCCGGTGGTGTGCCTGTGGCTACCATAAAAAATCATGCTGCCACGCACACTCAAATATCCCACTTAAAATGAACCAAGAGTGTAGATGAAGTGCTGCCCAGATATGATGCTGAAACGGCAAATGAAAGATGTTCATCATAACTGGAGGAACAAAACATTTTGCAACTTGGCGACCTGCAAGAAAACTTTGGCTTGGAGTCATGGTAGACTGTGAAAATAATAAATAGGTCAGATGGTGTGACGAAACAAGTGCAAATACGGGAGTATTTATTTTTCATAGATTTGAAGTCGGTGGTGCGTCGGAAGTTCAGCTCACTTGAGCAGCTCACAGAAATGTGCGTTTAGAGACGAACATGATCCTGAGCGATTTATAGGGAAATCAACTGTGAGAAATATGATGGACTGACTGAACAAATATTGAAAAGAAAAGTAAAACAATGAAACTTCATACCCTTTGGGGAGGTACCCGTACTTGCTGGTGGTGGTAAATTTGTTGCTAAAGAAAAGGCAGAACTATGCTTTTACATTCTTCAGTTTGCGCCCCATGTCTACAGGACAAATTGTACTGTGTACTTTTTCACCTGATGAACGTGAGTGTAGGATATATGGTGCCCAGTTTGTATGACTTTACAACAGTTGTCATCCTGTTAGGCTGTCCGTCACATATGGACACAACACCACGCCGTCATTATCAGTCAATTAATCTCTTTTCTACGTCAATCCATCACCAGGTATGTGTAGGTCATCTGCATGTGAGATGCTGATATGCCTAGATAGTGCACAACTCAGCATGTTACTCTTGTTTAACGACAAAAGGAACTTAAAAATGTTTTTATGTAGCTGAGAGAACAGGAAAAGGCGGCTTTTAACTCACTTTCACCCTCAACCAGTTTCGGCGAAAGTGACCTAAAAGCCGCCTTTTCCTGTTCTCTGACAGTAAGATTTCCCAATAACCAAAAAATAACGATTATCTACAAACAAACATACTGTGTAGGGTTATCCGTTTTTAATACTAATTTACTAAACTGTTCAGATTTTAATTTTTGCTTAATCCTGCGTTTTCCTGATCGTTTTCAAAAAACATCATTTTCATCTTTAACTGCTCTTTAAAGTTTTTTTAAACCAAGTTATATTTCTGGCATAAAATCCACACCCGGACACAATGCAATGAAAACAACAACCGCCGCACATACCGACATTCGGCGCGAGCGCGCGCATGACGATAACCTCTCTCCCGAAACAGTAGCGCGCGTCAAGCATATGACAAGACAAACACTAGGCAAAGCTGGCCGGATTTTCCACACACCTGCAGAGACCCGTCAATAGACCGTCACGTGATACTTAATTACAGTGTACTTGAGTCCAGCAAGATAAAACCAGCCTGCCGGCAGTACGCTGTAGTGACATCACAGACACACTTTGCGGCTGCCTGACATTGACTTGGTTCGCTTAGCTGACTTGCTGGGACCATGCCAGCTGTGTCGTTGTAAACAATTCTACATACCTCACTCTCTTCAAGTGCATTGGGCATGCGCCAGTAGCGAGATAAAACCAGCCTGTGTTTTACAGTGTAACAGTCGTCTTGTTTAGCAAAGCTTGAGCTGAACGGCGCTGCGATCCAGTGCAGTGTAGTGCTGTGTAGTGTAGTGCTGTGTGTGTAGTGTTGTGTAGTGCAGTGATGTGTAGTGCAGGGTTGTGTAGTGCAGTGCAGCGCAGTGCAGTGTAGTGCAGCGTGAACCACCTGAAGAGCGTGTTGAGAGGGCTGAGCAGCGGTGTGTAGTGTAGTGTAGTGCAGTGCTGTGTAGTGTAGTGTAGTGCAGTGCTGTGTAGTGTAGTGTAGTGCAGTGTAGTGTAGTGCTGTGCAGTGTAGTGTAGTGCAGTGCTGTGTAGTGTAGTGTAGTGCAGTGTAGTTAGTGCTGTGCAGTGTAGTGTAGTGCAGGTTTCTAAGTTCTTAATCAAGTCTCTTCAACTTATAATTATTTATTAAGTTCTTAATTAAGTCTCCTCAAGTTTTTAATAAGTCTTGATTAAGTTGCCTTAAGTCGCCTTAAGTTCTTAGTTAAGTTTTAATCAAGTCACTACAAGTTCTTTAATTAAGTTCTTAATTAAGTTACCCCAAGTTCTTAATAAAGTTCTTAATCAAGTTTTTACTCAAGTTCTTATTCAAGTTATCTTATAATTATCAAAAAATACAATCTATGTTTTTATCTTTAAATAGTAAATGTCTAATATAGTACACACACGCCTCAAAAACGCGTTGTCGTTGAGGATGTCTTGCTTAAACGCCCTTGGTGTGAGATCGGTTAGCATAGATTTTAATGAAGTTCTTACATCCTAAGCAACCGCATTGATTACAATTCTGGTCTATGGAAATGTCTTTTTAGACTCCATGTCTTTATTTATTGACTTCATCTTTTTTAAACAAATAATAATCCTCCATGTTTTATCAAAAAAAATTTAAATTTAAGTTCTTAAAATATTATTGCATTTTAAATGGATCAAAATGATTTTTTGTTATTGGGGCGCTGGCGTGGCTGTTGTCTTCTGTATTTAATGGTTCAGGTTGTTTTAACTTCTTTTGTTTTTGTCGCCATTGTTTATATATTTTATAACCGTAATAACTGCCCCCAGCAGCAGCAATGGCACCAAAAATGACAACTGTTTTAAGTTCAATATTCCATGAAGACTTTGGTGCCCTTGAATTAACTTGCTCTTGTTCTGGAGCTGGCATTGAATCAACTGTTGGCGTTAGCGGTGTTATGTTTTCATGATGAGTTATATTTTGTGATTGTAACTGTAATTTTTTTTGTTTGTTCCACTCTGCTAATTTTTTTCCTGCTGCAATGCGTCCAGGATGCTTTAGCTTTTCACTCGTCACTTTTTCGACTTGATTCAGTGTTTTCTGATTCAATGTTTCCTGATTCTGCTGATTTTCCGACTCGTTCATTTTGAAGGGAAATAAAATCTATATGATTAAAAGTAATTAATCCCATGATTAATGGCGATAACAATGTTCCAAATCTGTAATATAGATCACAGCTTAGAGACTCTAATGACTTTGTTAAAACTGGATCTTGCGTTAAATCATACGTAAGATCTTGTTCAGAATCAATGGGAGCAAATCTACTGACTAGTTTAGTGTACAAACTAAGAACCGTTTGCCCCACACTTTCACCATTCTCGACCCCAGCTGCGCTTATACCTGTTTTTGATACTTTATAATGTCTTGTGGTGACATCTGTTGAAAACCTGTTCTATGCTGAATTCATTCCGAGGAACTGTTTTGTTTTCCCACATGCTGCCAAAGAATACAACCTTTCCTTTTGGCATAATAGCTTGATCATCAACTTCTTCTTTTTTAAGTTCAGGAAGGTTTAGGCCACCCTGTAGCTGTAGTAGATCATCGCTGTTCATGTTTTTTTTTATTAATTATAATTATTTTATTTTTTAAAATGAGCACCGAAAAAACTATTGCCAACCTTGTATACCATTCTGCCGTTATGGAGGGCTAAGTGTAGGATACTCAATGCTTGGTAAAAGCCTGTTAAAAATAAAACCAGCAGATCTTGGCAAACTAGACTTGAAGATTCAGCAAAACTGATTGCTATATTGCAGCTTCATTTGCTACGAAAGATTTTCTAGTTAAGTAAGGAATAATTCCAGAGAATATAAATATGTAAAAAAATACATTTATAAAAAATGGCTTCACTCGTAATGATGATAGGTGGCGCTGTGGTGAATGCGCTTGCTTTTAGCGGAAGTAATTACGCATTTAGTAAACTACGGGATGACGACGAGAGAAAAAGACATAACAAAGCTGTGGAGCAACTAGCTGCAGCACAAGATCGCTATGAAAAGCAGAGAATTGAGCAGTTAGATTTTATTAATAACACACTGAAAAAACAGGACATGCAGCTTACACGTTTAAAGATGTTGATCAAGCAATAAAAGAATATTATCTAGTAACGGGCAAACCAATCGAGACATTGCCCCCACCAAAATTCAGCAACTTTTATCATCCATCAGAAAAACAAAAAACGCAAGAAATCGCGTTTATTTTGTATTTTGCGTTTAGTCGTGTATTTTGTTGCGCATAATATCAGCTGAATAAAAAATGAAACAAATCTATTATTCACCAAAAGGATATTGGAAGGGAATCACAGCAATTAAAAAGCTAAGCGAAGCAGCTGGTGTCAGTGAACAAACAGCAAAAGAATGGTTATCTAAACAAGCGATTTGGCAAATTTATTACCCGCGCCTAGACGAATACAGAGACCACACTTTGTCAATACAACTCCAAACGACACCCATCAATGGACCTTCTATATTTACCCTCTGATAACGATTAGACGAAAAAGATTTAAGTACGCACTCACAGTCATTGACATAGCTTCAAGATACAAAGATGCGGAACAATTAACACAAAAGAGTGCTTCTGCTGTTGCTGTTGCTATACAATGATATACCAACGAGGTCCTTTAACTTATCCTCGCATGATCAAGTCGATGATGGAAAAGAATTTAAAGGTCAAGTGAATCAATTATTGTTAAAACATAGAGTTACCATTAAAAGAGGCATTCCGGGAGTTCACAGATCACAGGCTTTAGTCGAAAACTTTAACAAACAGTTAGCTGAAAGACTTTTCTCCTACCAGTATCACAGAGAGCTGATTGACAATTCTCGCAACACAGAATGGGTTAGAAGACTGCCCTCAGTTTTGCGCGCAATGAATAATGAAGAATTTAAAGGGTTAAAACCAGTACAAGCAATCAAAAAACAAACAATAAATGTTGCTGAAGACTCCAGTACAACCAGCAAACTATTACCATTTGGTTTGAAAGTAAGGTACCTTTATTTACCCGGGGAAGCAGAGGGGGACACTCGCATCAGGGCAACAGATCCAGTTTGGAGTGTCGATCCATACGAAATAAAAAGAATTGTAAAGATGAATCCGCCCGTGTATTATTTACGAGAAACTGACACAACAAAACAACCAGCTCCTCAAAGATCTTTTGTAAAAGAAGAACTGCAGATAATCCCACCAGACACAGTTCCGCTTTAATTAATTACATAAAATATGTTTAAGTTTAAAATGGAAGCCCAAAAGAAAGAACGTGGAACGGAAGCATGAAGGATAAATAAAGAGACCTGTGAATTACTACGAGAATCATTTAGGGCGTGTTTTTGCTATTAGGGAATTAATGCAAAATCAAATGATACGTATTCTGCTGTTGAAGAAACAACTAAGAGGATTCCTTGGCAAAAGGGCACAGCGGCCAGGGCACTTACAGCCCCTAATCCCAAATTTTGACTATCAAAGATGGAGAAAAGAATATTTTAAAATAATAGAAAAAATTCGAGCACATCAAGCAAACATGAGAAAAATTTTGAATGAATTGGAAGATGATGTGATTGATCTTCTAAAAAATTTCAGGAAAGATATGAACCCGAATTATAATTTTCGGTGAAGAAAATAGTAATTATACTGTTCTCCAATGTCCATATGCATATGAAAACTCTGGATTAACAAACACACGTTTTGTGTTTGTTCTATCTAATGACTTCTTTGTTACAACCGTTGTGTTGATCTCATGTAGATTAGATCGCAGTTTTACGTTGTCATGATGAAAAGTCTTATTGCCAAACAATGCTTCTTTGTAGTTGTCATGTGATATGTTTGACTGCACAACACTGCGAGATATTCCTTTTGCTTTCTTAATGGTTTTCTCCTGGCTCGAAATACTGTACATTTTTGACCTTAACCCCACATACTCCTTGATCACCTTTCCAGATAATTCATCCTTCATCTTTCCTAAAACCTTCTTATTAGTAATTGAATGTAAAGGCGAATCTTTAGGGTAATCGGATGTGTCATACCATCCTGCATGCCCTTTAGCTACTTCTAATTCCATGTCTTATAGATGTCTTCAGTAGGGATATCTATAACAAAACTATCTGTATCTGTGTAAAGCACTCAGGATACGAGGGTTTAAAGTAGTCATAAAGAAATTCCAACATCAAAGCTTTGATAATTCTAAAACAGAAACCCAATAAATACAGGTTTGTCTAATTTGACTTTCTTTTTTTCATCATTATGCCAAAAAGCTGATCATGAAATCTTCTGAAGTCCTGAAATTTGGTTTTGAAGTCAGCTTAATTGCTTCGTTCTCTCTGGTGACCAATCTGACATCTTTGCGCTTGTGGGGATTTTTCCCTAGTCTTTCCAAAACAGCTGTTGTTCATCAGCTTGAAAAGTCTTTTTCTGAAGCATCTGTGGATTTAGTTCTAAGATCAGTGTTCTTCATGATGTATGGTTTCATGAACTGTTCTTGATCAAAAGCAATTTACGATGAACAGCTGTCAACTTCAAACCATGTCTTAAATAAAATTGCAGAAGTCTGTAATGACAGACATAATTTTTTTTGCCTCGAAGATTAGGCACAAGTTAAGGCGCTCTGTTTTTGCCATCTTTAGACTTTCTGCCGCTAATGGATAGTCATTATGCAGGTCATGGAGTTCGTGAGGATATTCTAAGTCAACTTCTAGAATGAAACCACGCTGTTGACCTGGCGTCAAACTTCCAACCACTTAATGCCTTTTGAATATTATTTGTGCCTGTGTACATTTTAAAGTTGCGTAATGGAAGTGATTGCGCCATTGCCCATCCATACAGATTGTTTTGCATCTAAATACATGAGATAGTTAGACCTTTACTAGGATCATAATCATCTAGGTATTTGTTGTTTGCTTTAAACAGTAATGATGCGACGCCATACTAATTCCTCCACGCAATCCGTTTTCAATCATCTGAATCATTGGTAGGTCAGACAATAAATCAATCTGTACTCCAGTAAACTTTAAGAAAGCGTCCCAACTCACCCCGGGCGCAGAAATATAATGCGCAGGATCCGGGCTATAATGTTTCATGCAGGTCTTCCTATAATTTTCAAAGACGTCCGCCAACAAACATGTATCAGCCATTAAATATGCATCATGATAGTCTCCCATCGTTTTACACTCTAACTTTTGCCACGCATCTTGAGCATGCTGGTAATCGGAGTCACTGATGTCCTTTCCTCTGAGACTAGAAAAGAATGCGCCTTTAGGAGGAAGTGTGTCTTCGTCAAACCTTTCCCAACTGTTCATGTATTCATAAGGGTAAACGCCCTTTCTAACGAGAGTTGGGTCAAAATATTCTTCCGTTATTGGCAGGACTTTAAGGACATAGCCAGTGACTCTAATGATCCCATCATGTGCTGCATAGAGTCATAAAAAGACATGTTATTTAAAGTGAAACACATGTACTTTTCTGATGACTGTGCAATGCATGACACCCTGAAGGCATCGCCCACTGCTTTCATTATAAGATGAGGGGTCGTAGCCTCGCAAGTTATGAAAGAATATAGCAGCTTCCATGTCTTTGGTTCAAACTTTAGTTGAAGATTGCAGTTTGTTGTGCGCTACTCCTCTGAACTTCCCACTAATGTGATCATGGTCTCTTACTGTCGGATTTGTTGCTTCTTCACTGAGTTCTAAACCACAAATCCAACAATGTGTGGCCGAGTCATACTGTTGTTGTCTTCAGGCGTCATCATGATTTCAGATAAATTCAGATTATTAGAACAGTCCCTTAAAGCACTTGCTGCATGGGGTTTTAAGAAGTATTCTGCAGCATTAGGCCCTCTAATAATTCTGGTGCTGAATGAGCGCCATCCGACCTAACAATAAAAGAAGGCAAATGAACAAATCTGATGATTACTCATTAAGAAATGTTTTTCGAAGTTTTTGTGGGCGCTGGCCTTCATAAGGAACAATAAGCGACTCGAAGTCTGCGTAAACAACATATGGAGAATTTTGCATCCGTTTCCAGTTCTTAAAACTAACTTTACTGCCTTCTGGGGGCGTAAATTAGTTCTGTATTACAGTCAACTGGGTTAATACAATGTTTTATATGTTCACCTCGCGGGTTGCACAGATGGAATTCTTGTTAAACATTTTTCTACAGAATTCTTGTTTATTTTTATGCTTTGAAGTATGCCGCAATAATCTACTCATTGTTCGTATCAATGTGTAATGCGGCAGCCCTGCTGTGAAAACATCAGTAGTAAGTCGACATGATTTTGTCTGCTCGCCTTAGT
>CM031603.1:1430563-1441470 GCA_018398815.1 Conus ventricosus | reverse complement strand
TGACTTTCATCGATTTTTGCTGTTTTTGTTGTTGTTGTTTGTGTGACTTTCATCGAGTTTTGCTGTTTTTGTTGTTGTTGTTGTGTTTGTGTGATTTTCATCGAGTTTTGCTGGCATTGTTGAGTTTCGACGAACCGATAGTATCGCGGGCCATGACGGGAACAGTCACGGAGTTCCAGTGAAGATGAATTAGGGGCAGGGAAGGATCGAATGCCTGAGAACGATCCCCACACTGACGTCATTGCAGGTGAATAGAAAGATAGACAGGACCATATACACTCTGCTCTCACACTGGTTAGCACAATGTAAGCCTGAAGGAAGTGTGGCACGCATGTGCGCGCGCACTGACGGACAGACACACAGACACATTCATACACACACACGCACGCACGCACGCACACACACACGCACACACACACACACACACACACACACACGCACACGCACACACACTCACACTCACACACACACACGCGCGCGCGCATGCACGCACGCACGCACGCACACAGAGACACACATACACGCACGCAAACACACACACACACACACACACACACACACACACACACACACACACAACCTGCGTGCGTGAGCACGCCATTCTGAAGTCGGAACAAGATTTGTTTTTGCCCTACTAAGCACTCTTATCACTACCGTCACAAATATATCACATTCTACAAAACAAAATACAAACATGGGGAGTTTGTATTATACTCCCTGTTTGGCTAGTATACTTACCATGTCAGACCATAGCATTCCACGGCAGTTAGCTCTGCAGGCCGGGATTTTTTGTGGCTAATGCAGTAATAAGACCGTCACGTGACGTCCACACTACTTCCGCCAGGGAAGAAACCGGTGTAAACTTCCTGTTCCTCATTCAACAAGGCCAATGCGCAAGGTAACCCCGAGAACCATAGCGCTAGCGGGGAAGGTAGGGTGGGCATTAGAGTCTGACATGGTAATATACTAGCCAAACAGGGAGTATAATACAAACTCCCCATTTTGGCGTCATATACCTTACCATGTCAGACCATAGCAGAATTCAAAGGAATCGGAGGAGGGCTTAGTGCCCTAATGGTTCTTGGGGTTAGCAGAGGAATAGATATGGCTGCGTTAGCCGCAAAAGCAGTCCCTAGAACCATCAGCCCTGGTCATGCGGACACCCACACCTGCGTGCGTGAGCACGCCATTCTGAAGTCGGAACAAGATTTGTTTTTGCCCTACTAAGCACTCTTATCACTACCGTCACTAATATATCACATTATACAAAACAAAATACAAACCCTATTGTCCCCCCCCCCCCCCCCCCCCCCAACCTTCACTATTTCCTCTCCCATGATTCCCTCCTGGTGACCTCGTTTCCGTCCGCGGCCATTTTCATCATGCGCGAATGTGAGAAGATAATGGTTTCTCGTTCTTCGTTTTCACTGTCCTAAATGTTATTGTTTTTGCCGGGAGAATACCCAAGAGGTCGAAATGCATTGTGTTTTGTCCTGTACTTTGTTTGTCTGTGTCCTTGGCGGTAGCTAACCCCCCTCCCTTCTAAAATTATGATTCCGGAGCTCGAATTCAGACCAACAGGGGTTGAGTGCTCTCTCTCTCTCTCTCTCTCTCTCTCTCTCTCCAGATGAAGCTTTCGATTCCTGAATACTTACCTTCTCTGATGTCTGTAACCAACATTCTCCGATGGAAACAAAATGTGTGCAAACCAAGCCGAACCCCCCCCCCCCCCCCCCCCCCCCCCCCCCCCGGTATCACCTTACACAGGTAAAGCCTTACAAATGCACGATTCATGAAAAGCTAGGAACTGCACATTTTAAAATGAAATCTCGTGGCATCTATCAAGCGTGATGCAAAGAAAAAGTACTTTCAGGATACTGTTTCTGGTAATAGGAACTCGTGGAACGCTATTAACATGTTGACAAACAAACACAACGTGAATACTAGCTTTTCCTCCTGACATGCTGAGCATGCATTCTGTATCAACAGTAGACAACTTAACAAAAAGCGAAAAATAGAGAGACCATGATTAAGATCCTTTTTATTATTTTTTTTTACAAAAAAGATATTTAATCTAAAGATATCTACTCACACACACACACACACGCACACACAGTTATTTCATTTCTTTATAAACAAAATTGAACAGCATAGTTTCTTCGCCAACAATTTACTTCTTTCGTTCTTTCCTTCTGTCTGTCTTTCTCTTTTTAAAGCTGTACCCGTATTCACTCTGGCTCGAGGCTATACATACTGCACTTGCCTGCTTTTTGCTGGATCTGTACACAGCGTGTTTCTGCGCAGCTGTTGCTGTGAGGAAGGGTAAGGTGTAGAGGGGGGGGGGGGGTGGGTGGGAGGATGGGTGGACGTAGACAGGTGGGCGAGTGATGTGCCGGTGATGTTGCTGTGAGGAAGGTACTGTGCAGGAGGGGGGGGGGGGATGTAGACAGGTGGGCGAGTGATGTGCCGGTGATGTTGCTGTGAGGAAGGTACTGTGCAGGAGGGGGGGGGGGATGTAGACAGGTGGGCGAGTGATGTGCCGGTAATGATGCTGTGAGGAAGGTACTGTGTAGAGGGGGGTGGGGGGGGGGGATGTAGACAGGTGGACGAGTGATGTGCCGGTGATGTTGCTGTGAGGAAGGTACTGTGTAGAGGGGGGGGGGGGGGGGGTGAATGTAGACAGGTGGACGAGTGATGTGCCGGTAATGTTTGTTTTTTTTTTAATAAATATTATCTCTATTTTTTTTCTTTTTTTAACCTTTTTTTAATTTGCATTCCAACATGTATATATACAAGGAAGACAATGTGTACATAAAGAAATAAAGAAAGAAATCACCCCAAGCAATGTGAATTCACAAATTCATGCAAACATTA
This sequence comes from Conus ventricosus, assembly GCA_018398815.1. Classification (NCBI taxonomy): domain Eukaryota; kingdom Metazoa; phylum Mollusca; class Gastropoda; order Neogastropoda; family Conidae; genus Conus; species Conus ventricosus. Next base: position 1,438,596 of record CM031603.1, on the reverse strand, counting down.
TCTAATACGACAGAGAGAGAGAGAGAGAGAGAGAGAGAGAGAGAGAGAGAGAGAGAGAGAGAGAGAGAGAGAGAGAGAGAGTGAGAGATAGAGAGAGAGAGAGGTGGATGTATCAAGAAAAATCATGCTGACAGGGATGTTTTCACATCATTATGTTTGGCAAAATATTGAAATCGGGCCTCTAATAATGCCCAAAAAAGTGTTCATTTACACACTTCATCTTACACTTTTAAATCTATTAGTGCAACTTGTTTTAGAAAAGAAAAGAAAGAGAAAAGGGTATAAATGTTAAACAGTATCCATCAATGGTCTGTATGCCAGCCATCTGGTCAAAAAATCTGCATGGTTTAATTTCAAATATGCAATATGTTCCTCAATTTTGTATCTAAATATTTTTGTTTATGAATACTTGTATTTGTGGCAGGGTGTTGTTTATTTTACAAACGTATATGTAATACTTCGCAAATAGTATTATAAAGTAAAAGACGGTGTCACCCACAATCGTATTGTCATAGCCAAATAGTACGGGTACTTCTGTCAAAAGGACATTTTCAGCATTCAAACATTTTTCTTTCATTAAGCCAATGAGAGCATTCCAAAAAACTTGTACATGGTGACATTTCCAAACATATGGTCAATGCTATCTTTGGATGTGCTGCAAAAAATACAGTTATTACTTTCAACAATTCCAATCTCCTTTAAAACAACATTTGTGCATAAACACCTGTGGAATATTTTCAGTTGAAACCACTGCAGCCTTACATCACGTATCTTATGCGCGTGCAAAAAACAGGATTTCCAATCATTTTGAATCAACAATTTCATGTCCCATTTATCACAACATTTTGGCTTAGGATTATTCGCAATGATGATATCATAATACAACTTGGAGCCTTTATTTATAGCGAAAAGATGTTTAAAGCACAATGATGAGTTTTATGTACTTGTCGTTTTTTTATAGTGATACCAGACGTTTTTATATAGTCCATTATAGTCGATTTAAAGCCAGCAAAAGTGACAAAATCAATATTTACATTATATTTTTCTGTAAAAAGTGCATGCGGCAAAAACTTTCCTTTGTCATCAAAAAAGTGGGCGAGACAGTTGATATCTTTGCTGCTTAGTTTTTTCGATACAATGCACTTCTTTCCGATTTGAAATCGCTTATGGCATAATGGTTCATGTGCCGGTAATGTTGCTGTGAGGAAGGTACTGTGTAGAGGGGGGCGGGGTATGTGAACAGGTGGGTGAGTGATGTGCCGATGATGTTGCCGAGACGAAGGTACTGTGTAGAGAGGGGGGTTGGGGGATGTAGACAGGTGGACGAGTGATATGCCGGTAATGTTGCTGTGAGGAAGGTACTGTGTAGGGGAGGGGGGGGGGAGGATGTAGACAGGTGGACGAGTGATATGCCGGTAATGTTGCTGTGAGGAAGGTACTGTGTAGAGAGGGGGGGGGGGGGGATGTAGACAGGTGGGCGAGTGATGTGCCGGTGATGTTGCTGTGAGGAAGGTACTGTGTAGAGGGAGGGGGGGGGGGGGGATGTAGACAGGGGGGGCGAGTGATGTGCCGGTGATGTTGCTGTGAGGAAGGTACTGTGTAGAGGGGGGGAGGGGGGGGGGGGGGATGTGTAGACAGGTGGACGAGTGATGTGCCGGTGATGTTGCTGTGAGGAAGGTACTGTGTAGAGGGGGTGGTGGTGGGGGGTGGATGTAGACAGGTGGGCGAGTGGTGTGCCGGTTGATGTTGCTGTGATGAGCGAGTGGCGAAGTGTCGTTCATTTGATGCTGGAATCAGACTGTCTCTCTCTCTCTGCGTCTCTGTGTATTTCTCTCCGTGTGTGTGTGTGTGTGTGTGTGTGTGTGTGTGTGTGTGTGTGTGTGTGTGTGTGTGTGTGTGTGTGTGTGTGTGAGAGTGTGCGTGCGTTCGTCCGTGGGTGTGTGTGTGTGCGTGTGCGTGTGTGCGTGTGCGTGTGTGTGTGTGCGCGTGCGTGTGCGCGCGTGCGCGCATGCTAGTGTGTGCATCTGTGTGTGTGTCCTCGTTGTGTGTGCATGCGCATGTGTGTGCGTGCGCGCATGCGCATGTGCTCGTGCTCTTTCATTTTCTCGAACGCGCGAGCGCGTGCCTCGTCTTTCTTTCCAGCAGGCATGTGGCTCTGATTTCCTAACCACTGCAGTCTGCTGTGCCCACACTGGGGGAAAGGGGTCAACAAAACAGCATGACAACCTTGACCCCTCCTGACCCACTGACCACTGCAGTCTGCTGTGTCCACACTGGGGGAAAGGGGTCAACAAAACAGCTGACAACCTTGACCCTCCTGACCCACTGACCACTGCAGTCTGCTGTGTCCACACTGGGGAAAGGGGTCAACAAAACAGCTGATAACCTTGACCCCTCCTGACCCACTGACCACTGCAGTCTGCTGTGCCCACACTGGGGGGAAAGGGCCGACAAAACAGCTCACAACAACAACAAAAAATATAAGAAAATGATTTTTTTTTTAATTAAAAAACAGCTCGCAACCTTGACCGCTCCTGACCCACCTTCCCTCTGATGACCAGGGCCACGGGACACTGAAGCAGCCACACTGACCACAGCTTAGCCAGGCCTGGACTCTGTATGCCACGGACACCAATGCAGCCACACTGACCACAGCTTAGCCAGGCCTGGACTCTGCATGCCACGGACACTGACGCAGCCACACCGACCACAGCTTAGCCAGGCCTGGACTCTGCATGCCACGGACACTAATGCAGCCACACTGACCACTGCTTAGCCAGGCCTGGACTCTTGGCTTTGGCTCTCTGTCGGAACTGCAGAACTGGACTCGTGTCCCGGGAAGTATGACAGACTAAAAGGACAACAAGGGTGAAGGACTATATGGACAAGGACAACAAGGGTGAAGGACTATAAGGACAACAGGGCTGAAGGACTATAAGGACAACAGGGGTGAAGGACTATAAGGACAACAAGGGCGAAGGACTATAAGGACAACAGGGGTGAAGGACTATAAGGACAACAAGGGTGAAGGACTTTCCTCACCATGTCACGCCCTGAAATCTGTGCCCCTGTACCTTGACCATGTCACGCCCTGAAATCTGTGCCCCCTGTACCTTAACCCTGTCACGCCCTGAAATCTGTGCATCCTGTACCATACCACCCATGTCACGCCCTGAATCTGTGCATCCTGTACCTTAACCCATGTCACGCCCTGAAATATGTGCATCCTGTACCTTAACCCATGTCACGCCCTGAAATCTGTGCCCCCTGTACCTTAACCCATGTCACGCCCTGAAATATGTGCCCCCTGTACCTTAACCCATGTCACGCCCTGAAATATGTGCCCCCTGTACCTTAACCCATGTCACGCCCTGAAATCTGTGCATCCTGTACCTTACCACCCATGTCACGCCTGAAATCTGTGCATCCTGTACCCTCACCCATGTCACGCCCTGAAATCTGTGCACCCTGTACCTCACCACCCATGTCACGCCCTGAAATCTGTGCATCCTGTACCTCACCACCCATGTCACGCCCTGAAATCTGTGCATCCTGTACCTCACCACCCATGTCACGCCCTGAAATCTGTGCATCCTGTACCCTCACCCATGTCACGCCCTGAAATCTGTGCATCCTGTACCCTCACCCATGACACGCCTGAAATCTGTGCATCCTGTACTCACCACCCATGTCACGTCCTGACATCTGTGCATCCTGTACCTTAACCCATGTCACGCCCTGAAATCTGTACATCCTGTACTCTCACCACCCATGTCACGCCCTGAAATCTGCATCCTGTACCCTCACCCATGTCACGCCCTGAAATCTGTGCCCCCTGTACCTCACCCATGTCACCCCCCCTCATACACGCTCCCCCCAACTATCATGTCCACTCATATGCATCCACACTCCCTCCCCCTCCCCTTCCTTACATCCATCCATTTCCAACACTGCATCCATTCCATCTCCCCCATCCCCCCTCCAGTTCACCCAGGCGCATTGCATCCACGCCCATCCTCCACGCCCACCCATATCATGCCCTGCATCTGTGCCCTCTTCGCCCCAATATCACCACCATGACGCCATCATGCCCAATACACCCACCATGTCACGACCGTCATCCATGCCCATCTGCGCCAATAAGCCACCATGTTACGGCCTTCATCCGCCCCCTGTCCCAATACATCCATCTGTGTCATGCACACCAGGCATCCATGACCCCTCCACCCCAATACGCCCTGCATCCGTTCCCTCCCCTCCACACATGTCACGCCTGCATCCGGACCACTCTCCTTGTCCATCCATTTCAAAACCTGCATCTTTGCCCCCCTCTGCCCGATCACGCCCACCCATTTGCCTTGCATCTGCTCCCCTCTGCTCAGTTACACCCACAATGTCACGCCCTTCATCCGCGCCCCTCTGCTCCACTACACCCACCACGTCACGCCCTTCATCCGCGCCCCTCTGTTCACTACACCCACAATGTCACGCCTCATCCGCGCCCCTCTGCTCCAATACACCACCATGTCACCGCCTTCATCCGCGCCCCTCTGCTCCAATACACCCACAATGTCACGCCCTTCATCCGCGCCCCCTGCTCCACTACACCCACCATGTAACGCCCTTCATCGCGCCCCTCTGCTCCACTACACCCACAATGTCACGCCCTTCATCCGCGCCCCTCTGCTCCAATACACCCACCCATGTCACGCCCTTCATCCGCTCACCTCTGCTCCAATCACCCATGTAACGGCCTTCATCCGTTCCCTCTGTTCCAATACACCACAATGTAACGGCCTTCATCGCTCCCCTCTGTTCCACTACACCCACAATGTCACGCCCTTCATTCCGCTCCCCTCTGTTCCACTACACCACAATGTACGCCTTCATCCGCTACCCTCTGTTCCACTCACCCACAATGTCACGCCCTTCATCCGCTACCTCTGTTCCAGTACACCCACAATGTAACGCCCTTCATCCGCTCCCTCTGTTCCAGTACACCCACCATGTAACGTCCTTCATCCGCTCCCCTCTGTTCCACTACACCCACAATGTCACGCCCTTCATCCCGCGCCCCTCTGTTCCACTACACCCACATGTCACGCCCTTCATCAGCTCCCTTCTGTTCCAGTACACCCACAATGTAACGCCCTTCATCCGCGCCCCTCTGTTCCACTACACCCACCATGTCACGCCCTTCATCAGCTCCCCTTCTGTTCCAGTACACCCACAATGTCACGCCCTTCATCCGCTCCCTCTGTTCCAGTACACCCACCATGTCACGCCCTTCATCCGCTCCCCTCTGTTCAGTACACCCACCATGTCACGCCCTTCATCCGCTCCCTCTGTTCCACTACACCACAATGTCACGCCCTTCATCCGCGCCCCACTGCTCCAATACACCCACCATGTAACGCCCTTCATCCGCGCCCCTCTGCTCCCACCATGTAACGCCTTCATCCGCGCCCCTCTGCTCCACTACACCCACCATGTCACGCCCTTCATCCGCGCCCTCTGCTCCACTCACCCACCATGTCACGCCCTTCATCCGCGCCCCTCTGCTCCAATACACCCACCATGTCACGCCCTTCATCCGCTCCCCTCTGTTCCACTACACCCACAATGTAACGCCCTTCATCCGCACCCCTTGCTCCAATACACCCACCATGTCACGCCCTTCATCAGCTCCCTCTGTTCACTACACCCACAATGTAACGCCCTTCATCCGCACCCCTCTGCTCCAATACACCCACCATGTCACGCCTTCATCCGCACCCTCTGTTCCACTACACCCACAATGTCACGCCCTTCATCCGCGCCCTCTGCTCCAATACACCCACATGTCACGCCCTTCATCCGCACCCCCTCTGTTCCACTACACCCACAATGTCACGCCCTTCATCCGCACCCCCTATGCGCCAATACGTCTGCCATGTAAAGGTGTTCATTCCCCACTCTTTCCAATAAGACATGTCACAGCCTTCATTTGCGTCCCTCTGACCAATACGTCCACCATACAACGCTTTTTATCCCCAACCCCTCTGCCCCATATAAAGCAGCCACGTCATGCCTTTATCCTCCCCCCCCTTGGCCCAGTAACCACCATGTCTCAACCTTCATCCCCGACCCCTTGCTCATGTGACGCCTGAAATCTGTGCCCCCTTACCTTAACCATGTCACGCCCTGAAATCTGTGCCCCTGTACCTTAACCCATGTCACGCCCTGAAATCTGTGCATCCTGTACCTTAACCCATGTAACGCCTGAAATCTGTGCATCCTGTACCTTAAACCCATGTCACGCCCTGAGATCTGTGCCCCCTGTACCTTAACCCATGTCACGCCCTGAATCTGGTGCATCCTGTACCTTAACCCATGTCACGCCCTGAAATCTGTGCCCCCTGTACCTTAACCATGTCACGTCCTGAAATATGCGCATCCTGTACCTTAACCCATGTCACGCCTGAAATCTGTGCATCTGTACCTTAACCCATGTCACCCTGAAATCCACGCACCCTGTACGTTCACCATATTACGCCTTCCTACCCTACCCTAATTTACATTTCACACACGCCACACACACACATGCATACACAACGCACGCACACACACACACCACACGCAAGCACGCGCACACACACGATTCCTCTCGTTTATCCTTACTAGGTCAGGCGCGGAAATCCGCACCGCCACCCCCCCCCCTCTACTGCCCCAATATTCCCAGTCATGTCCGCCCTGAATTCTACCGCCTGCCCCCCCCCCCCCCCCCCCCCCCCCCTGATTCCTACCTATGTCATGATCTGACATCTGCGCCTCCTACCATCACCCATGTGAGCTATGAAGTCTGCTGTCCCTGTACTCCCACCCATCTGACTACGCATCTCCCCCCTCTCTCTCTCTCTCCAGTGCGCCCACCCCACCCCCACATCACAAACTGTATCTGCAACTCCTCCGCGTTCCCCCACCCATGTATGCCCAGCAACCGTGATCTCCGTACCCCCACCCATGTCACGCCCAGCAAACGTGACCACCTTACCCCCACCCATGTCACGCCCAGCAACCGTGACCGCCCACCCCCCCCATGGCCAGCAACCTGACCACCCTACCCCCACCCATGTCACGCCCAGCAACCGTGACCACCGTACCCCCCACCCACCCATGTCACGCCAGCAACCGTGACCACCGTACCCCCACCCATGTCACGCCCAGCAACCGTGATGCCCTACACCCCACCCATGTCACGCCCAGCAACCGTGACCACCGTACCCCCCCCCAACCATGTCACGCCCAGCAACCGTGACCACCCTACCCCCCCCCCCCCCCCCCATGTCACGCCCCAGCAACCGTGACCTCCGTACCCCTCACCCATGTCACGCCCAGCAACTGTGACCTCCGTACCCCTCACCCATGTCATGCCCAGCAACCGTGACCTCCGTACCCCCACCCATGTCACGCCCAGCATCCGTTTATCTCCGTACCCCCCACCCATGTCACGCCCAACAACCGTGACCACCGTACCTCCCCCCCACCCATGTCACGCCCAGCAACCGTGACCACCCTACCCCCACCCATGTCACGCCCAGCAACCGTGACCTCCGTACCCCCCACCATGTCACGCCCAGCAACCGTGACTGCCCTACCCCCCCCCCCCCCCCCTGTCACGCCCCGCAACCGTGACCTCCGTACCCCCACCCATGTCACGCCCAGCAACCGTGACCTCCGTACCCCTCACCCATGTCATGCCCAGCAACCGTGACACGTACCCCCCACCCATGTCACGCCCAGCAACTGTGACCACCCTACCCCACCATGTCACGCCAGCAACCGTGACCTCCGTACCCACCCAACCCCATGTCACGCCCAGCAACCGTGTCCTCCCCTACCCCCCACCCATGTCCCCCGCAACCCTGTCCCCCGTACCCCCACCCCCAAACCGCCCCGCAAAAAGGGCCCCGTCCCCCAAACCCTGCATGCCAGCAACCCTGACCTCCGTACCCACCACCCATGTCCGCCCAGAAAACCCTGTCCTCCCTACC
>CM031603.1:1388487-1429563 GCA_018398815.1 Conus ventricosus | reverse complement strand
GATCCCCACACTGACGTCGTTGCAGGTGAACTAGAAAGATAGGACCATGTACACTCTGCTCTTACACTGGTTAGCATAATGTAAGCCTTAAGGTAAGTGCAGGCACGCATGCGCGTGCACACTGACGGACAGACACACGCACACACACACGCACACACATACGCACACGCACACACACACGCGCACACACACACACACACACACACACCTGCGTGCGTGAGCACGCCATTCTGAAGTCGGAACAAGAATTTTTTTCCCCACTAAGCACTCTATCAATCAACCATAATCACTACCGTCACTAATATATCATACCATTCTACGAAACAAAATACAAACCCTATTGTTTCAACCTCCCTCCCCCCGCCCCTCACTATTTGCACTCTCATGATTCCCTCCTGGGTGGCCTCGTTTCCGTCCGGCGGACATTTTCATCATGCGCGAATGTGAGAAGATAAGTGGTTTCTCGTTCTTCGTTTTCACTGTCCTAAATGTTGTTTGTTTCTGCCTGAAGAAGACCCAAGAGGTCAAAATGCATTGTGTCTTGTCATGTACTTTGTCTATATCCTTGGCGGTAACAAATGAAGATTCCGTAGCTCAAATTCAGATTGGACAGGTATTGAGTTCTCTCTCTCTCTCTCTCTCTCTCTCTCTCTCTCTCTCTCTCTCTCTCTCTCTCTCTCTCTCTCTCTCTAAAAATTTCGATTCCTGAATACTTACCTTCTCTAATGTCTGTAACTAAATATTCTCCGATGAAAACAAAATGTGTGCAAACCACTTTCAGGATATTGTTTCTGGTAATAGGAACTCGCGGAACGCTATTAAAATGCTGACAAACAATAACGTGAATACTAGATTGAAGCAATCACTTTTCTTCCCGACATGCTGAGCATGCATTCTGTATCAACAGTAGAAAACTTAACAAAAGTTAAAAATAGAGAGACCATGATTAAGAGCTTTTTTATTTATTTTTATTTTTTTACAAAGACATTTAATCGAAAGATATCCACTTCAATTTGACAGTTCCCCTGGCTACTGGAGGTACACGCTGCTGTCTTGCTCTTAAAGTCTAGAACCAAAGATAATGATGGGAACATTATCAAAATTATGGCACTGGTCATAGTACTTTCTCTCTCTCTCTCTCTCTCTCTCTCTCTCCTCTCTCTCTCTCTCTCTCTCTCTCTCTCTCTCTCTCTCTCTCTCTCTCTCCCCCCTCTCTCTCACATTTGTAAACTGTGAATCGATAGAAGTTTCTTCCCAATACGGTTAAAATGCTAAACTTGTCCCGGCCCTTCAACCCGAAGATCCCAATTGTAGGCCAAAGGACTATGATCTGTTTTGTCAAAACCATCAGAGGAAATATACAAAAACACCTGCTGCAACACTCAGATACATAAGACTTGACACATCGGGGACCGATCGGGTTAAAGACGAGACTTGACACATCGTGCCCGATCGGGTTTAAAAGACGAAAACCCAACAAACTACCAACAAAAGAAGCAAAACTTGTGTAAATAAGCATGGCTTTTAAATACAAATATTTACCATACACAGGCGATGCCTTTGCTGACTCTGCAATCAATCAATTAATCAGTCACTCAATCAATCAATCAATCACATTTTTTGCTGTTGGGGAAGTGAAGACTTTATGAAATTGGTTTAAAGAGACTCTTCCGAATCCCCCCCTATTGTGCTGGGCGCTGTCATGGCAAACCCCTCTTTTTGAACCATTTATTTATTTTGACCTCTTTTCATACACTCTGCAATCGTGGTCTTTCTCCCTGCCCCCCCCCCCTCCCTTTATTATTGTTCTTTTGTTTGCTGTCGTGGAAATTTTGTGGGAAATATGTTTGTTTTGGTTGTTGTCTTTTTTTCATTGTATGGTTTCAGTGCAGAGCGAGGACCGACTTAAGACAACAAGGAGAACACCAACTAACAAATCTATGCTCATCTAGCATTATCGTAGAAATATTACTCTCTCACTCTTTCTCCCCCCCTCTCTCTCTCTCTCTCTCTCTCTCTCTCCCCCTCTCTCTCTCTCTCCTCTTTTCTCTCTCTCTCTCTCTCTCTCTCACGCACGCACACACACTCATACAGAGTTATGTTTATTTCTTTATAAACAAAATTGAACAGCATAGTTTCATCGCCAACAATTTACTTCTTTCGTTTCCTTCTGTCTGTCTTTCTCTTTTTAAAGCTGTACCCGTATTCACTCTGGCTTGAGGCTATGCATACTGCACTTGCCTGCTTTTTGCTGGATCTGTACACAGCGTGTTTCTGCGCAGCTGTTGCTGTGAGGAAGGGTAAGGTGTAGAGGGGGTGGGGTGGATGGGTGGGAGGATGGGTGGACGTAGACAGGTGGACGAGTGATGTGCCGGTGAAAGTTGCTGTGAGGAAGGTACTGTGCAGGAGGGGGGAGGGGGTGGACGTAGACAGGTGGACGAGTGATGTGCCCGGGGATGTTGCTGTGAGGAAGGTACTGTGCAGGAGGGGGGAGGGGGGTGGACGTAGACAGGTGGGCGAGTGATGTGCCGGTGATGTTGCTGTGAGGAAGGTTTCTGTGCAGGAGGGGGGGAGGGGGTGGACGTAGACAGGTGGGCGAGTGATGTGCCGGTGATGTTGCTGTGAGGAAGGTACTGTGCAGGGGGGGGGGGGGTGGCGTAGACGGTGGGGAGTGATGTGCGGTGATGTTCCTGGGGAAGGTCTGTGCAGGAGGGGGGGGGGGGGGGGATGTAGACAGGTGGGCGAGTGTGTGCCGGTGGGTTGCTTAAGGAAGGTTCTGTTTGAGGGGGGGGGGGGTGTGACAGGTGGGCGAGTGTGTGCGGGGATGTTGCTGGAGGAAAGGTACTGTGAAGGGGGGGGGGGGGGGGGGGGGGGGTTTAGAGAGGTGGAGAGGTGTGCCGGATTGTTCTGGAGAAAAGGTAGTGTTTTAGGGGGGGGGGGGGGGGGGGTTTAGAGAGGTGGACGAGTGATTGGGTATTGTTGTGGAGGAAGGTGCTGTGTAGAGGGGGGGGGGGGGGGATGTAGACAGGTGGGCTTGTGTGTGCGGGGTGTTGCTGTGAGGAAGGTCTTGTGAGGGGGGGGGGGGGTGTGACGGTGGACGAGTGATGTGCGGTGGTTGCGTGGGAAGGTACTGTTAGAGGGGGGGGGGGGAAGTGAAGGTGGCGAGGATTGCAGGTAATGTTGCGTGAGGAAGGGCTGGTGGGGTGGGGGATGTTGACAAGTGGACGGTGATGTGCCCGGGAAAGTTTTCTGTGAGGAAGGTTGTGTAGGGGGGGGGGGGGAGGTGTAGCAGGTGGGTGAGTGATGTGCCGGTAATGTTGCTGTGGGAAGGGACTGTGTAGACGTGGGGGATGAGACAAGTGGACGAGTGATGTGCCGGTAAGTTGCTGTGAGGAAGGTCTGTGTAGGGGGGGGGGGGGTTTTGACAGGTGGAGGGGATGTGGGTAATTTGCTGTGAGGAAGGTACTGTTAGAGGGGGGGGTGAGAAAGTGGACGGTGTGTGCCCGGTAAAGTTGCTGTGAGGAAGGTAGTGTAGGGGGGGGGGGGGGGGGGGTGTAGACAGGTGGGTGAGTGATGGCCGGTAAAATTGTGTGAGGAAGGACTGTTAGAGGGGGGGGGGGGGATAGAACGGTGGGCGAGTGATGGCCGGTATGTTCTGTGGGAAAGGGCTGTGTAGAGGGGGGGGGGGGGGGGGGATGTGACAGGGGGGGACGGTGATTGCCGTAATGTTTTGTGAGGAAGGTAGTGTAGAGGGGGGGGGGGGGGGGGGGGTGGACAGGTGGACGGTGATGTGCCCCGGAATGTTTTCTGTGAGGAAAGGTACTGTGTAGAGGGGGGAGGGGGGATGTAGACAGGTGGACGGTGATGTGCGGTAATGTTGCTGTGGGAAGGTTGTGTGAGGGGGGGGGGGGGGGGGTGTAGACGGGGGCGAGTGATGTGCGGAATGTTGCTGTGAGGGAAGGTACTGTGTGAGGGGGGGGGATGTAGACAGGTGGGAGTGATGTGCCCGGGAAAAGTTGCTGTGAGGGAAGGTTTTCGTGTAGAGGTTGGGGGGGGGGGGGGGTGTTGACAGGTGGGTAGTGATGTGCCGGTAATGTTTCTGTGAGGAAGGTATGTGTAGAGGGGGTGGGGGGGGATGTGAAGGTGGACGGTGATGTGCGGTTAAAGTTGCTGTGAGGAAGGTACTGTTAGAGGGGGGGGGGGGATGTGACAGGTGGGTGAGTGATGTGCCCGGGATTTTTGCGTGGGAAAGGGGTGTTGAGGGGGGGGGGGGGGGGGGGGGGGTGTTGACAGGTGGCGGTGATGTGCCGGTGATGTGCCCGGGGATGTTGTGTGAGGAAGGTACTGTGTAGAGGGGGGGGGGGGGGGGGGATTGGGGAGGGGGCGAGTGATGTGCCGGTGATGTTGCTGTGGGAAGGTACTGTTTTAGAGGGGGGGGGGGGGGGGGAGTAGACGGTGGGGAGTGATGTGCCCGGGGATTTGCTGTGGGAAAGGGACTGTGTAGGGGGGGGGGGGTTTTAGACAGGGGACGAGTGATGTGCCCGGGGGATGTTGCTGTTTGGGGAAGGTTCTGTATAGAGGTTGGGGGGGATGTAGACAGGTGGACGAGCGATATGCAGGTAATGGTTTTCTGTGAGGAAGGTACTGTGTTGAGGGTGGGGGATGTAGACAGTGGACGAGTGATGTGCCGGTAATGTTGCTGTGAGGAAGGTACTGTGTAGAGGGGGGGGGGGGGGTGTAGACAGGTGGGTGAGTGATGTGCCCGGGAATGTTGCTGTGAGGAAGGTACTGTGTAGGGGGGGGGGGGGATGTAAAACAGGTGGACGGTGATGTGCGGTTTTGTTGCTGTGAGGAAGGTTACTGTGTAGAGGGGGGGGGGATGTAGGCAGGTGGCGAGTGATTGTTTCGGTAAAGTTGCTGGGAGGAAGGTACTGTGTAAGGGGGGGGGGGGGGGGGGGGGGTGGGGTGTAGACAGGTGGGGGTGATGTGCGGTAATGTGTGTGAGGATGGTACTGGGGAGAGGGGGGGGGGATGTAGAAGGTGGGCGAGTGATGTGCGGTAATGTTGCTGTGAGGAAGGTACTGTGTAGAGGGGGGGGGGATGTAGACAGGTGGACGAGTGGGTGTGGGGTAATGTTGCTGTGGAGGAAGCGTACGGTGTAGGAGGGGGGGGGGGATGTAGACAGTGGGTGAGTGATGTGCCGGTTTTGTTGCTGTGAGGAAGGTTGCTGTGTAGAGGGGGGGGGGGGGGGGGGGGGGGGGGGGGGGGGGGCGGGATGTGACAGGTTGAGAGTGAAGGCCGGTGATGTGCGTGATGTGATGTGAGGAAGGTACTGTGTAGAGGGGGGGGGGGGGGGGGGGGGGGGATGTCGACAGGTGGACGGTGATGTGGCCGGTGATGTTGCTGTGAGGAAGGTTACTGTGTAGAGGGGGGGGGGGGGGGGGATGTAGACAGGGGGCGAGTGATGTGCGGTAATGTTGCTGTGAGGAAGGTACTGTGTAGAGGGGGGGGGATGTAGACAGGTGGGAGTGATGTGCCGGTATGTTGCTGTGAGGAAGGTTACTGTGTAGAGGTTGGGGGGGGGGGGATGTTGACAGGTGGGTAGTGATGTGCCGGTAATGTTGCTGTGAGGAAGGTATGTGTAGAGGGGGTGGGGGGGGATGTAGACAGGTGGACGGTGATGTGCCCGGGAATGTTGCTGTGAGGAAGGTTTCTGTTGTAGAGGGGGGGGGGGGATGTAGACAGGTGGGTGAGTGATGTGCCCGGTATTTTTGCTGGGGAGGAAGGTGCTGTGTAGAGGGGGGGGGGGGGGGGGGGGGGATGTTGACAGGTGGACGGTGATGTGCCGGTGATGTGCCGGTGATGTTGCTTGTGAGGAAGGTACTGTGTAGAGGGGGGGGGGGGGGGGGGATGTTGGACAGGTGGCGAGTGATGTGCCGGTGATGTTGCTGTGAGGAAGGTACTGTTTTAGAGGGGGGGGGGGGGGGGATGTAGACGGTGGACGAGTGATGTGCCGGTGATGTTGCTGTGAGGAAGGTACTGTGTAGGGGAGGGGGGGGGTGTGACAGGTGGACGAGTGATGTGCCGGTGATGTTGCTGTTTAGGAAGGTTCTGTTTTAGAGGTTGGGGGGGATGTAGACAGGTGGACGAGCGATATGCAGGTAATGTTTCTGTGAGGAAGGTACTGTGTAGCGGGGGGGGGTGGGGGTGTTAGACAGCGTGGACGGTAGTGATTGTGCCGGTGATGTGCCGGAGATGTGCCGGGTATTGTTGCTAGTGAGGAAGGAGCTGTGTAGAGGGGGGGGGGGAGGATGTAGACAGGTGGGAGAGTGTGTGCTGGTGATGCTGCTGTGAGGAAGGTACTGGTAGAGGGTGGGGGGAGGGGTTAGACAGGTTGGACGATGTGATGTGCCGTATGGTTGTCTTGTGAGAAAGGTACTGTGTCGAGGGAGGGGGGGGATGTGACAGGTGACGAGTGATGTGCCGGTATTGGTTGCTGTGAGGAAGGTTACTGTGTAGGGGGGGGGGGGGAGGGGATGGGGATGTGACAGTGTGGGATCGGTGATTCTATGGCGGTATGTGGCTGTGAGGAAGGAACTGTTGTAGAGGTAGGGGGGGGGGGGAGGGGATGTAGACTTGTGGACGGAGTGATGTGCCGGTGTAATGTGGCTGTGAGGAAGGTGCTGTGTAGGGTGGGGGGGGGGGGGTTGACAGTAGTGGACGAGTGAATGTGCGGTAATGTTGCTGGATGAAGGTATGTTGTAGGAGGCGGGGGGGGGGGATTTATAAGGTGGACGCTGAAGTGCCTCTCCGTATTTGACTGTGAGGAAGGTACTGTGTAGGGTGGGGGGGGGGGGGGGGATGTAGACAGGAGGACGCGTGAGTGCCAGTAAGTTGCTGGTGCGGAAGGTACTGTGTAGAGGGGGGGGGGGGTTGGATGTAGACAGGTGGGCGAGAGATGTGCCGGTGATGTTGGCTGTGTGGAAGGTACTGTGTAGAGGGGGGGGGGGGGAGGGATGTGGACAGGTGGACGCGATGATGTGCCAAGGAATAATGCTACGTGAGGAAGTCCTGGTAGGGGGGGACAGGTGGATGAAGACAGGTGGGCGAGTGATGTGCCAGTTAATGTTGCTGTGACGACAGGTTACAGTGTAGAGGGGGGGGGGGATGTAGACAGTTGGGCCGAGTGATATGCCGGTACTTGTTGCTGTGAGGACGGTACTGTGTGGGGGGGGGGTGGGTGATGTAGAAGGTGGTCTAGAGATGTGCCGTATGTTGCTGTGGGAGGTTAAGAGCCCCCCCCCCCCCCCGTACTGTGTAGAGGTTGGGGGGGGGGGGATGTAGAAAGGTGGACGTAGTCGATGTGCGCGGTAATGTTGCTTGTGCGGGAAGGTACTGTGTAAGTGGGGAGGCGGGGGGGGGGCGGGATTTAGACAGGTGGACGAGTGATGGTGCTTAGGTGATGTTGCCGTGTGGGAAATGTACTGTGTGAGGGGGGGGGCGGGTGGGGGGGATGTAGACAGGGTGCGCGAGTTGAGTGATGTGCCGGTAATGTTGGATGTGAGGAGGTAACTGTGTAGGGGGGGGGGGGGGGATTTACACGGTGGACGAAGTGATGTGCCCGGTTTGTATGCCGTGAGAAGGTACCTGTGTAGAGGGGGGGGGGGGGAGTGGTGGATGTAGACAGGTTGGCGAGTGATGTGCCGGTGATTTGCTGTGAGGAAGGTACTGTGTAGAGGGGGGGGGGGTTGACAAGGTGGAGAGTGATGTCCGGTGATGTGCTGTGAGGAGGTACTGTGCAGAGGGGGTGGGGGGTGGATGTAGACTGTGTGGGTGAGTGATGTGCCGTTGTGATGTTGCTGTGAGGCAAGGAACTGTGTAGGGAGGGGGGGGTTTGTTAGACAGGTGGGTGAAGCTGATGTGTGGTGATGTTTGCTGTGAGGTAAGGTACCGTGTAGAGGGGCTGGGTTGGGGGGTGGATGTAGAAGGTGGGCGAGTTGGTGTGCCGGTTTTGATTGTTGTGCTGTGATGAGCGAGTGGCGAGTGTCGTTCATTGATGCTGGAAGCAGACTGTCTCTCTGTGTATTTCTCTCGTGTTGTTGTTGTGTGTGTGTGTGTGTGTGTGTGGTGGGGGGGGGGGGGGGGGGTGGTGAGAGAGAGTTGTGCGTGCGTTGTCCGTGTGTGTTGGTGTGCGTGTGCGTGTTGCGTCCATGTGTGTGTGTGTGTTTGTTCCCCCATGTTGGGTTTGTGTGTGTGTGGGTGTGTGTGTGTGTGTGTGTGTGTGTGTGTGTGCTTGTGTGTGTGTGTGTGTGCAGTGTGTGTGGTTGCGTGCGCCGTGCGCCGTGCTTATGTGTGCGTTGTGTGCGTGTGTGTGTTGCTCGCGCGGCGCACTTGTTAGTGTGTCTGCATCTGTGTGTTGTGTCTTGTCCGTGTTGTGTGTGAATGCGCGTGTGTGTTGCGTGCGCGCAGCTCTTTCATTTTCTCGAACGCGCGCGTGCGCGTGCCTCGTCATTCTTTCCTGCAGGCAGTGGCTCCGGAATTCCTAACCACTCGCAGTCTGATGTGCCCACACTGGGGGAAGGAAAGGGGTCAACAAAACAGCTGGATAACCCTTGACTCCCTACCCTGTACCACTAAACCACTGCAGTCTGCTGTGCCCACCTGGGGTCAACAACACAGCTGCTTAACCTATGACCCCTCCTGACCCACTGACACTGCGCGCAGTTGATGTGTTCCACACTGGTGGAAGGGCGTCAACAAAACAGTGATTAACCTGTGACCTCCTGACCCACTGACCCCTGCAGTCTGCTGTGCCCTCACTGGGGAAAAAGGGGTCACAAACAGACGCTGATAACTTGACCCCTCCTTGACCCACAGACCACTGCCCCCCCCCCCGTCTGATGTGTCCACACTGGTGGAAAGGGTAATGGTGTCAACAAAACAGTGACTAACCTTGACCCATCCTGACCCAGGACCACTGCAGTCTGCTGTGTCCACACTGGGGGGCAAGGGTGGTCAACAAAACAGCTGGAATAACCTTGACCCCCTCCTGACCCACTGACCACTGCCGTCTGCTTGTGTCCACACTGGGTGGAAAGGGAAAAGGTGTCAACAAAACAAGATGATAACCTTGACCCTCCTGACCACTGAACCACTGCAGTCTGCTGTGTCCACACTGGGGGGAAGGGTCAACAAAACAGCTGATAACCTAGGACCCTCCTGACCACTGACCATCTGCAGTCCGCTGTGCCCACACTGGGGAAAGGGTTGTCGACAAAACAGCTGATAACCTTGACCCCGCCTGACCACTGACAACTGCAGTATTGCTGTAGTCACACTGGGGGAAGGGGTCAACAAAACAGCTGATAACCTTGACCCCTTCCTGACCACTGACCACTTGCAGTCTGCTTTGTCCTCACTGGGGGAAAGGGGTCAACAATACAGCTGGACAACATTGACCCCTCCTGACCCACTGACCACTGAGAGTCTGCTGTGTCCTCACTGGGGTAAAGTGGTACACCAAAACAGGGAAAACCTTGACCCTCCTGACCCACTCTGACCACTGCAGTCTGCTGTGCCCACCCACTGGGGCGAAAGTGGTCAACAAAACAGCTGATAACCTTGACCCCTCCTGAATCCCACGGGACCATGCAGTCTGCTGTGTCCACACTGGGGGGAAAGGGTCAACAAAACAGCTGATAACCTTGACCGCTCCTGACCCACTGACCACTGCAGTCTGCAGTGTCCACACTGGGGGAAAGTGGTCAACAAAACAGCTGATAACCTTGACCCCTCCTGACCCACTGACCACTGCAGTCTGCTGTGTCCACATGGGGGGAAAGTGGTCAACAAACAGCTGATAACCTTGACCCTCCTGACCCACTGACCACTGCAGTCTGCTGTGTCCACACTGTGGGAAAGTGGTCAACAAAACAGCTGATAACCTTGACCCCTCCTGACCCACTGACCACTGCAGTCTGCTGTGTCCACACTGGGGGAAAAGGGTCAACAAAACAGCTGATAACCTTGACCCCTCCTGACCCACTGACACTGCAGTCTGCTGTGTCCACACTGGGGGGAAAGTGGTCAACAAAACAGCTGATAACCTTGACCCCTCCTGACCCACTGACCACTGCAGTCTGCTGTGTCCACACTGGGGGAAAGTGGTCAACAAATACAGCTGATAACCTTGACCCTCCTGACCCACTGACCACTGCAGTCTGCTGTGTCCACACTGGGGGAAAGGGGTCAACAAAACAGCTGATAACCTTGACCCCTCCTGACCCACTGACCACTGCAGTCTGCTTTGTCCACACTGGGGGAAAGTGGTCAACAAAAACAGCTGATAACCTTGACCCCTCCTGACCACTGCAGTCTGCTGTGCCCACATGGAGGGAAAGGGCCGACAAAACAGCTCACAACAACAACGGAAAATGATTTTTTTTAATTAAAAACAGCTCGCAACCTTGACCCCTCCTGACCCACCTTCCCTCTGATGACCAGGCCACGGACACTGACGCAGCCACACTGACCACAGCTTAGCCAGGCCTGGACTCTGCATGCCACGGACACTAATGCAGCCACACCGACCACAGCTTAGCCAGGCCTGGACTCTGCATGCCACGGACACTAATGCAGCCACACCGACCACAGCTTAGCCAGGCCTGGACTCTTGGCTTTGGCTCTATGTCGGAACTGCAGAACTGGACTCGTGTCCCGGGAAGTATGAAAGACTAAAAGGACAACAAGGGTAAAAAAACTATAAGGACAACAAGGGTGAAGGACTATAAGGACAAGGGTGAAGGACTATGGACAATGGACAAGGGTGAAGGACTATAAGGACAATAAGGGCGAAGGACTATAAGGACAACAGGGGGTGAAGGACTATAAGGACAAGGGTGAAGGACTATAAGGACAACAGGGCTGAAGGTCTATAAAGAACAACAGGGGTGAAGGACTATAAGGACAAACAAGGGCGAAGGACTATAAGGACAAACAGGGGTGAAGGACTATAAGGACAACAAGGGTGAAGGACTTTCCTCACCATGTCACGCCCTGAAATCTGTGCATCCTGTACCTTCACCCATGTCACTCCCTGAAATCTGTGCATCCTGTACCCTCACCCATGTCACGCCCTGAAAAACTGTGCATCCTGTACCTTAACCCATGTCACGCCCTAACATCTGTGCATCCTGTACCTTAACCCATGTCACGCCCTGAAATCTGTTGCCCCCTGTACCTTAACCCATGTCACGTCCTGAAATCTGTGCATCCTGTACCTTAACCCATGTCACGCCCTGAAATCTGTGCATCCTGTACCTTAACCCATGTCACGTCCTGAAATCTGTGCATCCTGTACCTTAACCCATGTCACGTCCTGAAATCTGTGCATCCTGTCCCTTTAAAACCCATGTCACGCCCTGAAATCTGTGCATCCTGTACCTTAACCCATGTCACGTCCTGAAATCTGTGCATCCTGTACCTTAACCCATGTCACGCCCTGAAATCTGTGCATCCTGTACCTTCACCACCTATGTCACGCCCCTGACATCTGTGCATCCTGTACCCTCACCACCCATGTCACACCCTGAAATCTGTGCATCCTGTACCTCCCCACCCATGTCACACCCTGAAATCTGTGCATCCTGTACCCTCACCCATGTCACGCCCTGAAATCTGTGCATCCTGTAAGCTCACCCATGTCACGCCCTGAAATTTGTGCATCCTGTACTCTCACCACCCATGTCACGCCCTGACATATGTGCATCCTGTACCCTCACCACCCATGACACGCCCTGAAAATCTGTGCATCCTGTACCCTCACCCATGACACGCCCTTCATCCTCCCTATCAATGCCATGCTGTTAAATCCGCCGCCCCCCCACCCCCATACCATGTCACAACCTGAAGCCAGCCTCCCCA
The DNA here is from genome assembly GCA_018398815.1 of Conus ventricosus. Classification (NCBI taxonomy): domain Eukaryota; kingdom Metazoa; phylum Mollusca; class Gastropoda; order Neogastropoda; family Conidae; genus Conus; species Conus ventricosus. The sequence goes on along the minus strand of CM031603.1, from coordinate 1,417,641 downwards.
CTCTTTTTGCTATCCAACCCGTGTAAGGTACTGATCCGCGCCGCACACCCCCCCCCCCCCCCAAAGTCTCTCCCTGAAATTGACGCTCCCCCCCCCACCCCCCTTCTCTGTACCCCAACCTAAATCATGATCTGAAATCCACGTACCCTACCCCCATCCATGTGAAGCCCAAAAAATCTGCATTCCCTGTTCTCTCACCAATAGTACATTCCTGTTCTCTCTCAAACATTACATTCCCCGTTCTCCCATCAATATTACATTCCCCGTTCTCCCATCAATATTACATTCCCCGTTCTCCCATCAATATTACATTCCCCGTTCTCCCATCAATATTACATTCCCCGTTCTCCCATCAATATTACATTCCCCGTTCTCTCATCAATTATTACATTCCCCGTTCTCCCATCAATATTACATCCCCCGTTCTCTCATCAATATTACATTCCCCGTTCTCACATCAATATTACATTCCCCCTTCCCAATCAATATTACATTCCCCGTTCCCACATCAATATTACATTCCCCGTTTTCACATCAATATTACATCCCACTTTCTCTCATCAATATTACATCCCCCTTTCTCTCATCAATATTACATCCCCTTTCTCACATCAATATTACATTCCCCTTCTCTCATCAATATTACATTCCCCGTTCTCACATCAATACTACATTCCCCGTTCTCACATCAATATACATTCCCCGTTCTCACATCAATACTACATTCCCCGTTCTCACATCAATACTACATTCCCGTTCTCACATCAATATACATTCCCCGTTCTCACATCATTACTACATTCCCCGTTCTCACATCATTATTACATTCCCCGTTCTCACATCAATTACTACATTCCCCGTTCTCACATCAATACTACATTCCCCGTTCTCACATCAATATTACATTCCCCGTTCTCACATCAAATTACATTCCCCGTTCTCACATCAATACTACATTCCCGTTCTCACATCAATACTACATTCCCGTTCTCAATCAATACTACATTCCCCGTTCTCACATCAATACTACATTCCCCGTTCTCACATCAATACATTCCCCGTTCTCACATCAATACTACATTCCCCGTTCTCACATCAATATTACATTCCCCGTTCTCACATCAATATACATTCCCCGTTCTCATCATCATTATTACATTCCCCCTTCTCACATCAATATTACATTCCCCGTTCTCACATCAATATTACATTCCCCGTTCTCACATCATTATTTACATTCCCCGTTCTCACATCAATATTACATTCCCCGTTCTCACATCAATATACATTCCCCGTTCTCACATCAATATCATTCCCCGTTCTCACATCAATATACATTCCCCGTTCTCACATCAATATACATTCCCCGTTCTCACATCATTACATTCCCCGTTCTCACATCAATATTACATTCCCCGTTCTCACATCATTTACATTCCCCGTTCTCACATCATTACATTCCCCGTTCTCACATCATATTACATTCCCCGTTCTCACATCAATATTCATTCCCCGTTCTCACATCATTTACATTCCCCGTTCTCACATCAAATTTCATTCCCCGTTCTCACCATCATTACATTTCATCCCGCCTTCTCCTTCCCCCCCCCACTCTGTACATACCCCTGTTCTCACCCCCTTACCCCCGCCCCATTCTGTTACCCCTGCATCACCCCTTCCCCCCCCCATATTACCCCCTGCATCACGCCCCTTCCCCGCCCCACTTCTGTCCGCTGCATCACTACCCTTCCCCGCCCCACTTTTGTATCCCCTGCTCACACCCTTCCCCGCCCACTCATTACTCCCCTGCTCCACCCTTCCCGTTCTTACACTCATCACCCCTTCCCCGCCCCATCTTACCTGCATCCGCCCGCCCTCCCCTCCCCCCCCACTTCTGTTACCCCTGCATCCACGCCCTTCCCCCGCCCACTTCTGTTACCCCCTGCATCCACGCCCCTTCCCCCGCCCCACTTTCTGTTACCCCTGCATCCACGCCCTTCCCCCGCCCCACTTCTGTTACCCCTGCATCCACGCCCCTTCCCCCGCCCCACTTCTGTTACCCCCTGCATCCACGCCCCTTCCCCCGCCCCACTTCTGTTACCCCTGCATCCACGCCCCTTCCCCCGCCCCACTTCTGTTACCCCCTGCATCCACGCCCCTTCCCCCGCCCCACTTCTGTTACCCCTGCATCCACGCCCTCTATCCCCCACCCATGACATGCCCTGTATTTACACCTCCCCTCCCCATCCCCCCACCCATGACATGCCCTGTATTTACACCTCCCCTCCCTCGTCCCCCCACCCATGACATGCCCTGTATTTACACCTCCCCTCCCGTCACCCCACCATGACATGCCCTGTATTTGCACCTCCCTTCCCCCATCCCCCATGTCATACGCTGTACCCGTGTCCTCCACACCCGCCACCATGGCGTACACTGCGACCCCCTTCACCCCATCCATGTCACCGCTGCATTCACGACCCCCTTCACCCCATCCATGTCACCCCTGCATTCACGACCCCCTTCACCCCATCCATGTCTCTCCCTGCATTCAGGACCTCTTCACCCCATTCATGTCACCCCTGCATTCACGACCCCCTTCACCCATCCATGTCTCTCCCTGCATTCACGACCCTTCACCCCATCCATGTCACCCCTGCATTCACGACCCCTTCACCCCATCCATGTCTCTCCTGCATTCAGGACCTCTTCACCCCATCCATGTCACCGCCTGCATTCACGACCCCTTCACCCCGTCCATGTCACCCCCTGCATTCACGACCTCTTCACCCCGTCCATGTCACCCCTGCATTCACGACCCCTTCACCCCATCCATGTCACCCCCTGTATTCACGACCCCTTCACCCCATCCATGTCACCTCCCGCATTCACGACCCCTTCACCCCATCCATGTCACCCCCCGCATTCACGACCCCTTCACCCCATCCATGTCACCCCTGCATTCACGACCCCTCCCCCCATCCATGTCACCCCCTGCATTCACGACGCCATACCCATGGCATACCCTGCATCCACGTGGACACATACCTTCAACAGGTCATTCCCTGCATTCGCTCCTCCCACCCCCTTTTTACGTATGTCCATATCTGTCGCTCCCTATATACGTGCCTCTCCTCCCTCCCTCCACCTCCTTCATCCATGTGACATCACACATCCGTGCAAACCCTCCCCGCACACTCACCCATGTCACGCCCCCTCATACACGTTCCCACCAACCTATCATGTCCACTCATATGCATCCACACTCCCTCCCCCTCCCCTTCCTTATATCCATCCATTTCCAACACTGCATCCATTCCATCTCCCCCATCCCCCCTCCAGTTCACCCAGGCGCATTGCATCCACGCCCATCCTCCACGCCCACCCATATCATGCCCTGCATCTGTGCCCTCTTCACCCCAATATCCCACCATGACGCCTTGCATCCATGCCCCAATACACCCACCATGTCACGACCGTCATCCATGCCCCATCTGCGCAAATACGCCCACCATGTTACGGCCTACATCCGCCCCCTGTCCAATACATCCATCTGTGTCATGCACAGGCATCCATGGACCTCACCATCGCGCACCTTCCCCCCCCCCCCCCCCCCCCCCCCCCCCCCCCCCCCCCCCCCCCCCCCCCCCCCCCCCCCCCCCCCCCCCCCCCCCCACCCCCCCCCCCCCCCCCCCCCCCCCCCCCCCCCCCCCCCCCCCCCCCCCCCCCCCCCCCCCCCCCCCCCCCCCCCCCCCCCCCCCCCCCCCCCCCCCCCCCCCCCCCCCCCCCCCCCCCCCCCCCCCCCCCCCCCCACGACCCCTGCTCCGTTCCCCCCCCCCCCCCCCCCCCCCCTCCCTCCCCCCCCCCCCCCCCCCCCCCCCCCACACACCCCCCCTCCCCCGCCCTCCCACACATGTCACGCCCTGCATCCGTGACCCTCTCCTTTCCATCCATTCAAACCCCTGCATCTGCGCCCCCCTCTGCCCGATCACCCCACCCATTTGCCTTGCATCCGCTCCCCTCTGCTCCAGTACACCCACAATGTCACGCCCTTCATCCGCTCCCCTCTGCTCCAGTACACCCACAATGTCACGCCCTTCATCCGCTCCCCTCTGCTCCATACACCCACCATGTCACGCCCTTCATCCGCTCCCCTCTGCTCCAATACACCCACCATGTCACGCCCTTCATCCGCTCCCCTGCTCATACACCCACATGTAACGCCCTTCATACCGCTCCCCTCTGCTCCAGTACACCCACATATAACGCCCTTCATCCGCTCCCCTCTGCTCCAATACACCCACAATGTCACGCCCTTCATCCGCTCCCCTCTGCTCCAATACACCCACATGTCACGCCCTTCATCCGCTCCAATACACCCACCATGTCATGCCCTTCATCCGCTCCCCTCTGCTCCAGTACACCCACAATGTCACGCCCTTCATCCGCTCCCTCTGCTCCAATACACCCACAATGTCACGCCCTTTATCCGCTCCAATACACCCACAATGTCACGCCCTTCATCCGCTCCAATACACCCACAATGTCACGCCCTTCATCCGCTCCAATACACCCACAATGTCACGCCCTTCATCCGCTCCCCTCTGCTCCAATACACCACAATGTCACGCCCTTTATCCGCTCCAATACACCCACAATGTCACGCCCTTTATCCGCTCCAATACACCCACAATGTCACGCCCTTCATCCGCTCCAATACACCCACAATGTCACGCCCTTCATCCGCTCCCTCTGCTCCAGTACACCCACCATGTCACGCCCTTCATCCGCTCCCCTCTGCTCCAATACACCCACAATGTCACGCCCTTTATCCGCTTCAATACACCCACCATGTCATGCCCTTCATCCGCTCCCCTCTACTCCAATACACCCACAATGTCACGCCCTTCATCCGCTCCAATACACCCACCATGTCACGCCCTTCATCCGCTCCCCTCTGCTCCAGTACACCCACCATGTCACGCCCTTCATCCGCTCCCTCTGCTCCAGTACACCCACCATGTCACGCCCTTCATCCGCTCCCCTCTGCTCCAATACACCCACCATGTCACGCCCTTCATCCGCTCCCTCTGCTATAATACACCCACATGTCACGCCCTTCATCCGCGCCGCTCTGCTCCAATACACCCACCATGTCACGCCCTTCATCCGCGCCGCTCTGCTCCAATACACCCACCATGTCACGCCCTTCATCCGCGCCCCTCTGCTCCAATACCCACCATGTAAGGGCCCTTCATCGCGCCCTGTGCTCCAATACACCCACCATGTAACGCCCTCCATCCGCGCCCCTCTGCTCCAATACATCCACAATGTAACGCCCTTCATCCGTTCCCTCTGTTCCACTACACCCACCATGTAACGCCCTTCATCCGTTCCCCTCTGTTCCACTACACCCACAATGTAACGCCCTTCATCCGCTCCCTCTGTTCCACTACACCCACAATGTAACGCCCTTCATCCGCTCCCTCTGTTCCACTACACCCACCATGTAACGCCCTTCATCCGTTCCCCTCTGTTCCACTACACCCACAATGTAACGCCCTCATCTGCTCCCCTCTGTTCCACTACACCCACCATGTAACGCCCTTCATCCGTTCCCCTCTGTTCCACTACACCCAGTGTAACGCCCTTCATCCGCTCTCTCTGTTCCACTACACCCACCATGTAACGCCCTTCATCTGCTCCCTCTGTTCCACTACACCCACAATGTAACGCCCTTCATCCGCTCCCCTCTGTTCCACTACACCCACAATGTAACGCCCTTCATCCGCTCCCTCTGTTCCACTACACCCACAATGTAACGCCCTTCATCCGCTCCCCTCTGTTCCACTACACCCACAATGTAACGCCCTTCATCCGCTCCCCTCTGTTCCACTACCACCATGTCACGCCCTTCATCCGCACCCCCTATGCGCCAATACGTCTGCCATGTAAAGGTGTTCATTCCCCATCTCTTCCCAATAAGACATGTCACAGCCTTCATTTGCGTCCCCTCTGACCAATACGTCCACCATACCACGCTCTTCATCCCCAACCCCTCTGCCCCAATAAGGCACCCACGTCATGCCCTTTATCCTCCCCCTCTGGCCCAATACACCCACCATGTCTCACCTTCATCCCCGACCCCTCTGCTCATGTGACGCCCTGAAATCTGTGCCCCCTGTACCTTAACCCATGTCACGCCCTGAAATCTGTGCCCCCTGTACCTTAACCCATGTCACGTCCTGACATCTGTGCCCCCTGTACCTTAACCCATGTCACGTCCTGACATCTGTGCATCCTGTACCTTAACCCATGTCACGCCCTGAAATCTGTGCATCCTGTACCTTAACCCATGTCACGTCCTGACATCTGTGCATCCTGTACCTTAACCCATGTCACGCCCTGAAATCTGTGCATCCTGCACCTTAACCCATGTCACGTCCTGAAATCTGTGCATCCTGTACCTTAACCCATGTCACGCCCTGAAATCTGTGCATCCAAAACCTTAACCCATGTCACGCCCTGAAATCTGTGCCCCTGTACCTTAACCCATGTCACGCCCTGAAATCTGTGCATCCTCTACCCTCACCATGTCACGTCCTGAAATCTGTGCATCCTGTACCTTAACCCATGTCACGCCCTGAAATCTGTGCATCCTGTACCTTAACCCATATCACGCCTGAAATCTGTGCCCCCTGTACCTTAACCCATGTCACGCCCTGACATCTGTGCATCCTGTACCTCACCACCCATGTCACGCCCTGAAATCTGTGCATCCTGTACCTCACCACCCATGTCACGCCCTGAAATCTGTGCATCCTGTACCTCACCACCCATGTCACGCCCTGACATCTGTGCATCCTGTACCTCACCACCCATGTCACGCCCCGAAATCTGTGCATCCTGTACCTCACCACCCATGTCACGCCCTGACATGTGCATCCTGTACCCTCACCCATGTCACACCCTGAAATCTGTGCATCCTGTACCCTCACCACCCATGTCACGCCCTGACATCTGTGCATCCTGTACCTTAACCCATGTCACGCCCTGAAATCTGTGCATCCTGTACCTTAACCCATGTCACGCCCTGAAATCCACGCACCCTGTACGCTCACCCATATTACGCCCTCCCTACCCTACCCTACCCCCATTTACATTTCGCACACGCACACATGCATACACACGCACGCACGCACACACACACACACACACACACACACACACACACACACACCCCGCACGCGCACACACACTGATTCCTCTCGTTTATCCTTACTCAGGTCAGGCGCGGAAATCCGCACCGCCCCACCCCCCCCCCCCCCCCCCCCCCCCCCCCCCCCCAATTCCCGTCTGCACACCCTGAATCTATCCCCCCTCGCCCCCCCCCCCCCCCCCCCCCCCCCCCCCCCCCTGATTCCTAACCTATGTCAGATCTGACATCTGCGCCTTCTACCATCACCCTGTAAGCTATGCACTCCGTCCCTGACTCCCCCATGTTACATCCTGACTACGCTCCCCCCCCCCCCCCTCTCTCTCCTCTCTCCTCCCATGCCCCCCCCCCCCCCCCCATATCACGCCTTGAATCTGCAACTCCTCCGCTACCCCCACCCATGTCACGCCCAGCAACCGTGACCGCCGTCACCCCCACCCATGTCACGCCCAGCAACCGTGACGCCGTACCCCCACCCATGTTACGCCCAGCAACCGTGACCGCCGTACCCCACCCATGCACCCCAGCACCGTGACCGCCTCCCCCTCCTTTCACGCCCAGCAACCGTGACCGCCCTCCCCCCCCCCCCCCCCACCCATGTCCACGCCCAGCACCGTGCCACCCTACCCCCCACCCACGTCACGCCCAGCAACCGTGATCCCGTACCCCCACCCATGTCCGCCCAGCAACCTTGACCACCGTACCCCCACCCATGTCACGCCCAGCAACCGTGACCGCCTCCCCCCCCCCACCCATGTCACGCCCAGCAACCGTGACCACCGTACCCCCACCCATGTCACGCCCAGCAACCGTGACCACCGTACTCCCACCCACCCCACCCTCAGCAACGTAGACTGGACGGTCTGACGTCCTCACAGCAGAGCTTTCGGGACAAGGTTGTCCGCTGCAGCGAGCGCAGCATGAGTCCTCATCTTGGCAACCTTGAACTAGGCCTGGCAGTTGGTCATCTCGGCAAGACTTTAACTAAGGCTGGCAGGTTGGTCATCTTGGCAACTTGAACTGAGGCTGGCAGGTTGGTCATCTTGGCAAAGACTTGAACTGAAGGCTGGCAGGTTGGGTCGAGGTCGTGCTGAGTCGGGCAGAGGGACCCGGGGTGGATGACGTCGTCAACAGGAGCCTGGTGAAGTTGATGACGAGTCGTTAGGACCGCCGAGCGGTCGTCTGCGTGCTGTTTGTCGATGGTCGATGTTGTTGTTGTTGTTGTCGTCGTCGTGGCGGTTCCTCCAAAGCGGTCGTCAGGGCTACCGGGCGGCTGTCCTCATGCTGAGTGGCGAAGGTCCTGTGCCGCGTGAGGCCGACTCGGGCCTGTCCTACGCTGTACCCCTATCCTGTCTACCAGCAACCATGTTGCACGCTGCATCCACGTCCCACGTATACAAATACATACCCTGCATCCACGTCTACCCATACATACCCTGCATCCACGTCCCACGTATACCCATACATACCCTGCATCCACGTCCCACGTGTACCCACACATACCCTGCATCCACGTCCCACGTATACCCATACATACCCTGCATCCACGTCCCACGTATACCCACACGTCCCACCCTAAATTATCGCCCCCTTCAACGTAAGCCCATCATTGTCACGACCAGCATCCGCAACCCGTGTACCCCCCCCCCCCTCCCCCATGTCACGCCCTCCATCCGTGTCTCATCGTCCGCCCGCCGACTGACCGAATGACTGACTGAACGACCGACTGACCGAATAAATGACTGAACGACCGACTGACCGAATAAATGACTGAACGACCAACTGACCGAATAAATTACTGAACGACCGACAGACCGAATGAATGATTGAACGACCGACTCACCGACTCAACGAATGAATGACTGAACGACCGACTGACCGAATGAATAACTGAACGACCGACTAACCGATTCAACGAATGACTGACTGAACGACCGACTGACCGAATGACTGACTGAATGACCGACAGACTGAATGACTGACTGAACGACCGACTGACCGAATGACTGACTGCACGACCGACTGAATGACTGCACGACCGACTGAATGACCGACTGACTGAACGAATGACTGAACGACCAACTGACCGAATGAATGACTGAACGACCAACTGACCGCATGAATGACTAAACGACCAACTGACCGCATGAATGACTGACCGACCGACTGACCGACTGAACGACCGACTACCCGACTGCATGACTGAACGACCGACTGACCGAATAAATGATTGAACGACCGCCTGACCGAATAAATGACTAAACGACCGATTGGCCGAATGAATGACTGAACGACCGACTAACCGACTGACCGAATGAATGACTGAACGACCGACTAACCGACTGACCGAATGAATGACTGAACGACCGACTAACCGACTGACCGAATGAATGACTGAACGACCGACTAACCGACTGACCGAATGAATGGCTGAAAGACCGACTAACCGACTGAACGAATGAATGACTGAACGACCGACTGACCGAATGAATGACTGAACGACCGACTGACCGAATGAATGACTGAACGACCGATTAACCAAGTGAACGACTGAATGACAAAACAACCGACTGACCGAATGAATGAATGAATGAATGAATGAATGACCGAGCGACCGACTGATCGACTGAATGATCGACTGAATGAACGAATAACTGATCGACCAACTGAACGAACGAATGTCTGAACGACGGACTGACTGACCGAACAAATGAATGACTGAGCAATCTACTGAACGAATGAGTGATCGAATGACCGAATGACCGACTGAACGAATGAATGAATGACCGACTGGACGAATAAATGACTGAACGACCGATTGACCGACTGAATGAATGCAAAATTGACTGACCGACTAAATCAATGGCTGATGAACGAACGACTGAATGACTGAACCACTGATTGACCGACTGAACGAATAAATGACTGAACGACCGACTGAACGAATGAATGAACGATCGACTGACCGACTGATCGATTGAACGAATGAATCACTGGAACAGCCAACTGACTGAACGGTTGACTGTCCGACTAAACAAATGAATGACCGAGCGACTTGACTCAAACAATGAATGACAACGATCGGCTGAACGAATGAAGACCGATTGACTGAAGGATTAAATAACTGAACGATCGATTGAACGATTGACTGAACGTTTGACTTACCGAACGACCGACTGAATGAATGAATGACTGAACGAATAAATGACTGATCATTGATTTAACGATCGAACTAATGAAAGACTGAACGTTGGACTGAATGAATGAATGACTGAACGACTGACTGACCGAAGGAATAACTGAACGACCGACTGAATGAATAAATGACTGAACGATCGATTGACCGATTGAACGAATGAAGGACTGAACGATGGACTGAATGAATTGATTAATTAATTAACTGATGAATGAATGAACGACCGATCGACTGACTGGACGAATGAAAGAAGGAACGACCGACTGAATGAATAAATGACTGAAGGAACGACTGACCAACTGACCGAAGGAGTGACTGAACGACTGGCTGGACGAATGACTGACTGATGACCGAATGAACGAATAAATGGCTGAACGACCGACTGACCGATTAAACGAATGAATGATGCAACTAGCAACCAACAGATTACTGAACGAATATGTGACTGAAAGACCAACTGACCGATTGAACGAATGAATGAATGAACGACTGACTAACCGACTGAACGAATATTTGACAAAGCGACCGACTGACCGAATAAATGACTGAATGAGCGATGGACCGAACGATTGTACGTACGAATGACTGAGCGACCGACTGAACGAACGAATGTCTGAGCGACCGATTGACCGACTGAACGAATGAATGACTGAATGAGCGAACGACTATACAAGTTTACGAACGAATAACTGAACGATCAACTGATAGACTGAGCGAGTGACCGATCGACCAACCGACCAAATAAACGCACGAAGAATTCAACAATGAACGAACGAACGAACAAACGGATGTACGAAAGGAGTGGAGACAGAAAAGATAAAACCGAAAAGTGACAAAACAGTGTACCAAAGAATTAAAAGTACATAAATAATCATAAAACAAAAGAACAAACATTTTGTAAAACAAATTCGTCCAAAACATGGTGGGGGATAGGCGGGGAATTGGGGGCAGAGAAAAGAATAGAAAATTGTTGTCGTAACTCTAAATGCCATCGATTTCAATGTAAAACAATTAAACTGAAGATGTAAAAGCAGAAAACTTAAAACTCTTTCCCTCTCTTTCCAAACTAAAACCCTCCATTGGTAATACTGTGATCGCCGCATCACAGGGCATACACACTGCAAAACACTGCTTAGAGGTCAAATGAATAAACAGATTAATAGACAAATGATTCAAGAAATGAATGCGCGAGTCAATTAGCAAATCAAATACTTACTAAATAACCACCAAACTAGATTTACGAATGTTTCAGAATGACTAAAATCAGAAGTGATACAATTTTTTTTTACCAACAATTCTGTTCGTATGATGTTAAAACGGAACGTAACAATACCGAAGGAAGTATGAAACGTGGATGATGAATAACAGACAATTATAAATGAGAGGTGAGGTGAGATGACATAATATTCCATGAAGGAGAGGCGACGAGGACAGTGTGAAAATGATGTACAGTGGACAGGACAGTAGCATGAGAAGGATTCAGGGGAGGGGAAAGGCGAGAGCAGCATGAGAATGATGGATTACATGAACACAGAACAGCGTAGAGCAGCATGAGAATGATGGATTACATGAACACAGAACAGCGTAGAGCAGCATGAGAATGATGGATTACATGAACATAGAACAGCATGAGAATGATGGATTACATGAACACAGAACAGCGTAGAGCAGCATGAGAATGATGGATTACATGAACACAGAACAGCATGAGAATGATGGATTACATGAACATAGAACAGCATGAGAATGATGGATTACATGAACACAGAACAGCGTAGAGCAGCATGAGAATGATGGATTACATGAACACAGAACAGCGTAGAGCAGCATGAGAATGATGGATTACATGAACATTGAACGGCGTGAGAGTGATCCAGTAATGGACAGAACTCGGGAAAACATGAAACGAGAGAACAGTACATTTTTCACCAGGTGAAAAGAAGAAAGGTGAAAATGATGAACACGGGACGGGACAACAAGGGGGGGGGGGGGGGGGGGGGAGAGAGAAAAGCGTCAGGAAATTGGACTACATAGATGTAAGATTTCGTCAGAATGATTCAATAAAGGAGGAAATAGATGCAGTGAATACGATAATGATGACAGATGGACGCAGCGAGGAGATATCATCACGAAATGGACGAGATAAATAGAGAAGAACGTGAAAATTATGCATAATGGACGGGGAAGAACGTTAGAAATTTCAGTGACAGATAGAACTAGAAGTAGCGAATGACAGACGGGATTAGAAGAATGAGAAGATGTGAAATGAAGGAATGATTTATGAAGGACAGGAACAGGGAAAAAGCATATAGGACGAAGGAAGGAAAGAAGAAAGGAACATGGACAACAGACACAATAACAACAAAAACAGTGAAGGTTAGGACTAAACGGCAAGAACAAGAACATGGTGAATGATCGACGGGGCCAGAACACGGTGAGCACGAATGGATCGAGAAAACAGCGTGAGAACCACGGGACCAGAACACGGTAAGCATGAATGGATTGAGAAAACAGCGGGACCAGAACACGGTAAGCATGAATGGACTGAGAAAACAGCGGGGCCAGAACACAGTAAGCATGAATGGATTGAGAAAACAGCGGGACCAGAACACGGTAAGCATGAATGGACTGAGAAAACAGCGGGACCAGAACACGGTAAGCATGAATGGACTGAGAAAACAGCGGACCAGAACACGGTAAGCATGAATGGACTGAGAAAACAGCGGGGCCAGAACACGGTAAGCATGAATGGACTGAGAAAACAGCGGGACCAGAACACGGTAAGCATGAATGGATTGAGAAAACAGCGGGACCAGAACACGGTAAGCATGAATGGATTGAGAAAACAGCGGGACCAGAACAAGGTAAGCATGAATGGATTGAGAAAACAGCGGGACCAGAACAAGGTAAGCATGAATGGATTGAGAGAACAGCGCGAGAACGACAAAAAAGGCAGACCAGGGGAAGGAAAAGGGTGAATGACAAAATAAAACTAAAGAATGGTGAAAGACACGACAAAAGGAGAACGCGACAATGATGAAAGAGAGAAAGGAGAAGAACGTGAAAATGAATTTTTAAAAAAGTAATAGCAGTCTAATGTGTGAGTGATGAAGGGCAGTTCGGATGAGACGGCAAGAAATTGAAGATGGCGCATACAGCCACGATCGGAACAAAACAAAGGCAAACGCGAAAATGATAAAAGAATGTGCGAAAGGAGAATATGAGATGATTAATTATCAAGATGAGTAAAGCGTCAGAATCAGGAACGAGGGTGGGATTTAAAAGGAGAACGTGATATCTAATATACGAGAGGTGAAAAGATGAATGTGAGAGTGGTAAATGATGTATGAAAGGTAGCGGACAGATTTGTGGATGGGAAAATAACGTGAGAACACTGGAGGATAGAATTAAAAGGAAAAGAAGAGAGGAGTGCGAGACCAATGGAGTCATGAACACTGGACAACGCGGAAATGGTGCAGTGATGGCCAGAATGAAACAAAGGAAAGAAGGGAATGAGGAGGTTTGCACACAGAGAACAGAACAAGGTGTGATTGATGAATGGCAAGCTAGATAAGGGAAGGAAGATACGAAGGAAGAACGTGGGAATCATGCAGTACATGAAAATCGGACTTCGTAAAACTAATCTACAGACGAAGAGAATGAGATAAAAACGAATGCTGGGCGCAATCAGAAAAGAACGACGAAAATGACGATTGACAGACGACATTAGAGAAGTGGGAATGGTGAATGACGAGCACATTGAAGAGGATGACGTGAAAATGATGGTCAAAGGGAAACGTGAAAATGATGAATGTTGGACAAAGGGAAACGTGAAAATGATGAATGTTGGTCAAAGGGAAACGTGAAAATGATGAATGTTGGTCAAAGGGAAACGTGAAAATGATGAATGTTGGTCAAAGGGAAACGTGAAAATGATGAATGTTGGTCAAAGGGAAACGTGAAAATGATGAATGTTGGACAAAGGAAAACGTGAAAATGATGAATGTTGGTCAAAGGGAAACGTGAAAATGATGAATGTTGGACAAAGGAAAACGTGAAAATGATGAATGTTGGACAAAGGAAAACGTGGAAATGATGAATGTTGGTGAAAGAGAAACGTAAAAATGTTGGACAGAGGAAACGTGAAAATGATGAATGTTGGACTGTCGGGAAAGTTGTGAGTGATTAATATCGGACAGGGAAGACGTGAGAATAAAGCATTGAGGACGGGGAAAACGTGAGAATGATTAATGTTGGGCGGGGGAAAACGTGAGAATAATGAATGTTTTACCAGGGGAAACGTGAGAATGATGAATGTTTGATCGGGGAAATGGTGAAAACAACGAATTTTGGACCTAGGCAAACGTTGAGAACGATGAATGTTGGATGGGGGAAACGTGACAATGAAACATTTTGGAGTGGGGGAAATGTGAGAATGATGAATATTGGAGGGGGGGGGGGGAGGTGAGAACAATAAACGTAGGACAGGACAAAACATGAAAATGATGAAATGTTAGACTGGGGTAAAATGTGACAATGATGAATGTTGGAGTGGGGAAAACATAAGTATAATGGACGAAGGACAGGGGAAAAACTTGAAAATGATGATTGTTTTGTTTGTTTTGGGTTTGTTTGGTTGTTTTTTTTTTTTTTTTGGGGGGGGGGGGGGGGGGGATGAGAATGACCAATGTTGGACTGGGGGCAAAGGTGAAAACAACAAATGTTGAACTAGGGGAAACGTGAAAATGAGGTATGTTGGACTGAGGAAAGGCCATGAATGTTGGATGTTGAACTAGGGGGAAACGTGAACATGAGGTATGTTGAACTGAGGAAAGGCCAAGAATGATGGATGTTGGACTAGGGGGAACGTGAACATGAGGTATGTTGGACTGAGGAAAAGCCAAGCATGATGGATGTTGGACTAGGCAGACTTGAGGGGGAGGTGAAACGCGAGAATGGTGAATGACAGACGGGAGGAAACTGGGAATGATGAATGTTGGACTGGAGTAGAAGAGAAGAACGCAGGAAAGATGAATGATAGATAGAAGGGTGGAGCGACGCTGATGAACGAAAGATGAATGATAGATAGAAGGGTGGAGCGACGCTGATGAACGAAAGATGAATGATAGATAGAAGGGTGGAGCGACGCTGATGAACGAAAGATGAATGATAGATAGAAGGGTGGAGCGACGCTGATGAACGAAAGATGAATGATAGACAGAAGGGTGGAGCGACGCTGATGAACGAAAGATGAATGATAGATAGAAGGGTGGAGCGACGCTGATGAACGAAAGATGAATGATAGATAGAAGGGTGGAGCGACGCTGATGAACGAAAGATGAATGATAGATAGAAGGGTGGAGCGACGCTGATGAACGAAAGATGAATGATAGATAGAAGGGTGGAGCGACGCTGATGAACGAAAGATGAATGATAGATAGAAGGGTGGAGCGACGCTGATGAACGAAAGATGAATGATAGATAGAAGGGTGGAGCGACGCTGATGAACGAAAGATGAATGATAGATAGAAGGGTGGAGCGACGCTGATGAACGAAAGATGAATGATAGATAGAAGGGTGGAGCGACGCTGATGAACGAAAGATGAATGATAGATAGAAGGGTGGAGCGACGCTGATGAACGAAAGATGAATGATAGATAGAAGGGTGGAGCGACGCTGATGAACGAAAGATGAATGATAGATAGAAGGGTGGAGCGACGCTGATGAACGAAAGATGAATGATAGACAGAAGGGTGGAGCGACGCTGATGAACGAAAGATGAATGATAGACAGAAGGGTGGAGCGACGCTGATGAACGAAGGACGGACGAGCAAAACATAGGAAAAAGAGAAGAACGTGAAAATGACGGCTGTAATGAAAAGAGGACCGCGGCAGAGTAATAATGGGCACAATCAGCACAGAATGAGACGGAACGAGAAGACGGGAAGAATTAATAATGAATGGTTGACACAATGAGACAAAGAGAACACAAAAATGCTGAATGCAGGCTGGGGGCAGAACATGACAACAGTAAACGAAGAACAAGATGAGAAGAAGAGAACATGAGAATGATAACAGAGATACGGAACGGTAACTGGGGAACGTGAGAAGGATGAATGATGGACAGTGAAGAATTAGAGAACGAAGATGAATGGATGTGAGGAGGAGACAAGGGGAAAATGATTAATGATGCTCTGGACGAGGAAAGGAGTTTTAGAGAATCAGTGATGGATGGGAGAAGAACATGAGAAATGACGGTCAGAATAGGAAGGGGAGAACTGGATGGACTTGAATATGGTACGTCCATCCCACTGCCCAATACCACCCAAAGAGAAGTAAAGGGGTAGCGATGGAAATGACCGAGTCATAAGTTCGTAGCAATGCAGAATAACAGGTCAGCAGTGTATCAAAGGAACTGTTTGTAGCAGAGAAAGATGAAAGAGGGAGACTGCGGGACGTCAAAGGTTGGCGGAGTGTTTGGAAAAGACCAAATATTACATAATAGAATAATGGAAACATAAATAACGTACACAACGGGTATGGCTGGTAATGGAAAGGCTAAAGAATAAAAGGAGTGGGGGAAAGAAAGTGTAGGGCGTCAAGTTCAAATCCATGAAACGTTAAAAGAAGACAACTGCAGTGCAAACGAGAAACTGTTATTGTGCGGAGATGGAAACTGGTGGTGGTGTGTCCGATCCTTTCAGCATGTCCACAACATGTTTATGCGATAAGATGAAGGGTCTGTGGAGATCATGTCCACATGTTTACACGATAAGATGAAGGGTCTGTGGAGATCATGTCCACAACATGTTTATACGGTAAGATGAAGGGTCTCTGGAGATCATGTCCACAACATGTTTATACGATAAGATGAAGGGTCTGTGGAGATGTCCACAACATGTTTATACGATAAGATGAAGGGTCTGTGGAGATCATGTCCACAACATGTTGATACGATAAGATGAAGGGTCTGTAGAGATCATGTCCATAACATGTTTATGCGATAAGATGAAGGGTCTGTGGAGATCATGTCCACAACATGTTGATACGATAAGATGAAGGGTCTGTGGAGATCATGTCCACAACATGTTTATACGATAAGATGAAGGGTCTGTGGAGATCATGTCCACAACATGTTTGATACGATAAGATGAAGGGTCTGTGGAGATCATGTCCACATGTTTATACGATAAGATGAAGGGTCTGTGGAGATCATGTCCACAACATGTTTATACGATGAAGTGAAGGGTCTGTGGAGATCATGTCCACAACATGTTTATACGATAAGATGAAGGGTCTGTGGAGATCATGTCCACAACATGTTTATACGATAAGATAAAGGGTCTGTAGAGATCATGTCCACAACATGTTTATACGATAAGATGAAGGGTCTGTGGAGATCATGTCCACAACATGTTTATACGATAAGATGAAGGGTCTGTGGAGATCATGTCCACAACATGTTTATGCGATAAGATGAAGGGTCTTTGGAGATCATGTCCACAACATGTTTATACGATAAGATGAAGGGTCTTTGGAGATCATGTCCACAACATGTTTATGCGATAAGATGAAGGGTCTCTGGAGAACATCCAGGAGTAAACGTGAAAGTAGGGAGTGGAGAGAAAACTGGACTGAAAAGTGCAATACCCTGGTGTGAAAGAATGGCAGTGAGAAGCACAGGAGAGGAAGTAAAGACAAGTGGTGTGATCAGCATAAGAAAATCCTACATGACTGGGACTTGGGGAAAAAGCGGGATATTTATAGAGTTATAAGCGGCATCTTTCTGAATCGTCTAGTTTAAGTGGATCAGACATAAACCATATCAGGGCTGTGAGCATGTATAAAACAATGCCGGTTAGTACCGGGTTGTCAGACTGATAAAACAAGGCCGGTTTTAGTACCGGGTGTCAGACTGATAAAACAAGGCCGGTTAGTACCGGGTTGTCAGACCGATAAAACAAGGCCGGTTAGTACCGGGTTGTCAGACTGATAAAACAAGGCCGGTTAGTACCGGGTGTCAGACTGATAAAACAATGCCGGTTAGAACCGGGTTGTCTGATAAAAACAAGGCCGGTTAGTACCGGGTTGTCAGACTGAAAAAAACAAGGCCGGTTAGTACCGGGTGTCAGACTGATAAAACAAGGCCGGTTAGTACCGGGTTGTCAGACTGATAAAAACAAGGCCGGTTAGTACCGGGTGTCAGACTGATAAAACAATGCTGGTTAGTACCGGGTTATCAGACTGATAAAACAATGATAATTATGATAATGATAGTGAATACTTATATAGCGCCTATTCTCGGTTAGAGACCAAGCTCTAAGCGCTTTACAATCAACACTCGTTTACACAACGGGCTGTCTACCAGGGTAGTGCCGACTGAAGTGCTGCCAGCCGGCGCTTCATTCAGTCGTTTTCCCGTGTCATCCAGTCAGTATCGTTCAATATCGATCACTCATTTTCCTTACTTTCTTCATTCTTTCCATTTCTCACGCAGGGTGCATGCTATGTGTAACGTGTCATCCATACCAACGGCCAAACTGGCCTACTCTTCCGAAAGTTGGTGATGGGATTTTACGTGTGTGCAAGATGTTATGCGTGCGTTCACACACGGAACCTCGGTTTATAGTCTCATTCGAAGGACTGTATGGGAAATGGAGTCAGAACCAATGTTAACTCCGAGGGAAAAATCCCCTGTACCGAAACGCCCTGGCGGAGGTTCGAACCCGCAACCTCAGGATCACCCAAAATTACGAGTCCGGCGCTCTACCAACTTAGCTACTCCGGCTCCGGGCTGATAAAACAATGCCAGTTAGTACCGGGTTGTCAGACTGATAAAACAATGTCGGTTAGTACCGGGTTGTCAGACTGATAAAACAATGCCGGTTAGTCCCGGGTTGTCAGCGGGTTGCCGGTTAGTAGCGGGTTGTCAGACTGATAAAACAATGGCGGTTAGTAGCGGGTTGTCAGACTGATAAAACAATGGCGGTTAGTAGCGGGTTGTCAGACTGATAAAACAATGCCGGTTAGTACCGGGTTGTCAGACTGATAAAACAAGGCCGGTTAGTAGGGGTTGTCACTGATAAAACAATGCCGGTTAGTACCGAGTTGTCTGACTGAGAATGGAAACACGCATGGATCATTTTTTTTAAAAAAAAGAAAGCCTGACGTTTCTTTAATCAACGTGTTTCAACATGGTAGCTTCAAAAACACCACCTCTACCCCTATCCCCATCAATACACATACCTACCCCATTGAATAGTACGGCGAGTTCACCTACGCCTGGTGTTTCATGTATTGATGTTATGATGGCACTGGTGTAGTGTTGCATAAATCCTCTACCATCCCTCTCTTCCCCTCCATCCCCACCTCCTCCGACCGGCCTTCCTCTTGTGGTCATTCCGTCCGCCCTTCCACCTCGGCGAGTGTCGACGTTCGACCTGAACACGTCATCAAACCAAACCTAGCTCGGGTGTTACTTTTCTGCACAGGGTTACTGAATCAGCTCTCTCTGCACAGGGGCTATACTGAATCAGCTCTCATACCGGTTTGACGGATGCCCAAGAAATCTCAGCAGAGAGTTACTGTTGGATAGTACCAGCGGTATCACAAAAGAAATAACAGCAATGAAAAACTGTCGGATACTGAGGGCGGTATCACAAGTAAAGTGTTTCACGGAACGGCAACCAAACAACGTTGTGAGCTGCGTCTTGGTTACACTCAGAAATGGTGAAAAGCACAAAGCGTGGAGAACTCGGAAACAAAGACTAACTCAAACTAGAGCAGAAACGTGGTCACTGAAAAAGCGAAGAATAGTGTTCGGTGTTGCCTACCTCCAGACCGGAAACGGTGAATCAGGGGGCACTATATTGGCAGCCTGTTTGTTGACCTATAGTACAGGGGCACTTATATGGCAGCCTGTTTGTTGACCTATAGTACAGGGGGCACTTACATGGCAGCCTGTTTTGTTGACCTATAGTACAGGGGGCACTATATGGCAGCCTGTTTGTTGACTATAGTTACAGGGGGCACTTACATGGCAGCCTGTTTGTTGACCTATAGTACAGGGGGCACTATATGGCAGCTGTTTGTTGACCTATAGTACAGGGGGCACTTATATGGCAGCCTGTTTTGACCTATAGTACAGGGGGGCACTTATATGGCAGCCTGTTTGTTGACCTATAGTACAGGGGGCACTATATGGCAGCCTGTTTGTTGACCTATTAGTACAGGGGGCACTATATGGCAGCCTGTTTGTTGACCTATAGTACAGGGGCACTATATGGCAGCCTGTTTGTTGACCTATAGTACAGGGGGCACTTATATGGCAGCCTGTTTGTTGACCTATAGTACAGGGGGCACTTATACGGCAGCCTGTTTGTTGACCTATAGTACAGGGGGCACTTACATGGCAGCCTGTTTGTTGACCTATAGTACAGGGGGCACTTATATGGCCGCCTGTTTGTTGCACCTATAGTACAGGGGGGCACTTATATGGCAGCCTGTTTGTTGACCTATAGTACAGGTGGCACCTATATGGCAGCCAGTTTGTTGACCTATAGTACAGGGGGCACTTATATGGCAGCCAGTTTGTTGGACCTATAGTACAGGGGGCACTTATATGGCAGCCAGTTTGTTGACCTATAGTACAGGGGGCACTTATATGGCAGCCTGTTTGTTGACCAATTACAGGGGGCACTTATATGGCAGCCTGACCTTTAGTACAGGGAGCTAAACGGTGAATCAGAGGGCACTTATATGGCAGCCTGTTTGTTGACCTATAGTACAGGGGGCACTATATTGCAGCCTGTTTGTTGACTATTAGTACAGGGGGCACTTATATGGCAGCCTGTTTGCTGACCTATAGTACAGGGGGCACTTATATGGCAGCCTGTTTGTTGACCTATAGTACTGGGAGCTAAACGGTGAACCAGGGGGCACCTACATGGCAGTCTGTTGACCTATAGTGTGGGAGCTAAACGGTGAACCAGGGGGCACCTACATGGCAGTCTGTTGACCTATAGTGCAGGGAGCTAAACGGAAGCTAACCCTTAAACAAAAATGCCATGCACGAAGTGAACACAGCACGTAGAACGTACGATGGAGAAAACGGTCAGGACACTGTGTGTGTGTGTGTGTGTGTGTGTGTGTGTTGTGTGTGTGTGTGTGTGTGGTGTGTGTGTGTGTGTGTGTGTGTGTGTGTGTGTGTGCGTGTGTGTGTGTGTGTGTGTGTGCTTGTGTGTGTGCGTGCGTGTGAGTGTATGTGTGCATGCGTGTGTATCGGGTGCGTGCGTGCGTGCGTGTGTGTGTGGTGGAGGGGCGGAACATGCACGCGTATCATGAATTTCAGTGTAAGACGACAGCGTCTTTTATAAATGGTAAACAGCTCCAGACATCTTCGGGCTTTGGATGGTGGATACTAACGAACTAAGGTCTTGTAAAACCGTGCTCGTCTGGATATACAGCGAAAACAAAGCCTTGGCATAGCGGCTCCACAATCACCAAGAGAAATATGTTCGTGTTCTGAGGAGAAATAAATTACTCAAAGCTGAAACCAACATGAGAAACAAAATTGAGATGGCAATATCGGAGAGGGGCACGGACAATGTCTATTTCAGTACAACCCGAGCAGACCACAGAGAACATTTTCAGGGCTGTCAACACGTACCACACACACACCACACCACACACACACACACACACACACACACACACACACACACACACACACACACACACACACGCAAAACAAACTGCAAACAAAGATACAAGTAAAACACAAACAAACAACAAAAACTAATAAGTCACTCCCGTTAAGGGAAAACTCAGAGTAGCAAACGATTTACAGGTAACGCATTTTTTTCTTGTTAAGCAGTTTTCTTTATCGATAAATGATGTGTACGTAAACAGATTCATACACGTAAAGCAGCAACCAGCAATAGTCTATGTATACAGGTACTCTTCTTCATTAACCTGAAGCAGCAACCAGCAATAGTCTATGTATCCAGGCACACTTCTTCATTAACCTGAGCAGCAACCAACAATAGTCCGTGTATACAGGCACACTTCTTCATTAACCTGAAGCAGCAACCAACAATAGTCCGTGTATACAGGCACACTTTTTCATTAACCTGAAGCAGCAACCAACAATAGTCTATGTATACAGGTACTCTTCTTCATTAACTGAAGCAGCAACAAGCAATAGTCTATGTATCCAGGCACACTTCTTCATTAACCTGAAGCAGCAACCGCAATAGTCTATGTATCCAGGCACACTTCTTCATTAACCTGAAGCTGCAACCAACAACAGTCCGTGTATACAGGCACACTTCTTCATTAACCTGAAGCAGCAACCAACAATAGTCTGTGTATACAGGTACACTTCATTAACCTGAAGCAGCAACCAGCAATAGTCTGTGTATACAGGTACACTTCATTAACCTGAAGCAGCAATAGTCTGTATCTAGGCACACTTCATTAACCTGAAGCAGCAACAGTCTGTGTATACAGGTACACTTCATTAACCTGAAGCAGCAACCAGCAACAGTCTATGTATACAGGTACTCTTCATTAACCTGAAGCAGCAACAGTCTGTGTATACAGGTACACTTCATTAACCTGAAGCAGCAACCAGCAATAGTCTGTGTATACAGGTACTCTTCATTAACCTGAAGCAGCAACCAGCAATAGTCTGTGTATACAGGTACACTTCATTAACCTGAAGCAGCAACAGTCTGTGTATACAGGTACACTTCATTAACCTGAAGCAGCACAGCAATAGTCTGTGTATCCAGGTACTCTTCATTAACCTGAAGCAGCAACCAGCAATAGTCTGTGTATACAGGTACTCTTTCATTAACCTGAAGCAGCAACAGTCTGTGTATTACAGGTACACTTCATTAACCTGAAGCAGCAACCAGCAATAGTCTGTGTATACAGGTACTCTTCATTAACCTGAAGCAGCAACCAGCAATAGTCTGTGTATACAGGTACTCTTCTTCATTAACCTGAAGCAGCAACCAGCAATAGTCTGTGTATCCAGGTACACTTCATTAACCTGAAGCAGTAACCAGCAATAGTCTGTGTATCCAGGTACACTTCATTAACCTGAAGCAGCAACCAGCAATAGTCTGTGTATCCAGGTACACTTCATTAACCTGAAGCAGCAACCAGCAATAGTCTGTGTATCCAGGTACACTTCATTAACCTGAAGCAGCAACCAGCAATAGTCTGTGTATCAGGTACACTTCATTAACCTGAAGCAGCAATAGTCTGTGTATCCAGGTACACTTCATTAACCTGAAGCAGCAATAGTCTGTGTATCCAGGTACACTTCATTAACCTGAAGCAGCAATAGTCTGTGTATTCAGGTACACTTCATTAACCTGAAGCAGCAATAGTCTGTGTATCCAGGTACACTTCATTAACCTGAAGCAGCAATAGTCTGTGTATCCAGGTACACTTCATTAACCTGAAGCAGCAATAGTCTGTGTATACAGGTACACTTCATTAACCTGAAGCAGCAATAGTCTGTGTATCCAGGTACACTTCATTAACCTGAAGCAGCAATAGTCTGTGTATACAGGTACACTTCATTAACCTGAAGCAGCAATAGTCTGTGTATCCAGGTACACTCCATTAACCTGAAGCAGCAATAGTTGTGTATACTGGTACACTTCATTAACCTGAAGCAGCAACAGTCTGTGTATACAGGTACACTTCGTCCTTACATTCCCAGGATGCAGTCCTTCAGTCGGAGAAAAAAAACAACGAAGCCATGTTAAACGAACAGACCCTCTGATCATTTCGCTCCGATTTTCTTTAGAACCCGATTTGAACATCCCTTTGAGGTATTCCAGCACGACAAAGGTACATCAAAATGCCTGATTAGTGATCAGCACCACAGAATGGACAGTGTGTGTCTGTTGCAGGGGTTAGACTCTCGCCATCTGGTCACCAGATTACAAAAAGAACTTGCATCTTACAAAATATATCAAGAAATAAAGAAAATACTTTGCAGATCACAGAAAGATGAACAGACCACAGATACAGAAAAAGCGATCGCCAACAGTACAGAGGTAAAAAATAAACCCAAATTCAAAGAGAAAGCGAAGTCGTTAGCACCGGATTTCTAGAAGGCATGGGAACGATTAACATTACAAGATTCTCACCCACTCCTCTTCTCTCCCCCAGGCATTCCTTAGGGGCGAATAAAAGCAGTGCATAGAGTGTTTATAACACAGATTAAGAATGGGCCACATAGGCAGAAAAAAGAGTGAAAAACCAGAGACAAAAAACGTTTTTGAAAAAGCCCAAAAAAAAAAACACGAGCGCAATATGACAAGAAGACTGGAACACAATTCATACTAAAAAGGCCCCAGGCCCACCCACCCCTTTGTTTGGGGTTTCCACTGCACACGGTGAGTTCTAGGTGAGAGGGGTGCTGCAGACTGACTCACAGGATGACCCAAGATGACCGAGGTGAAAAAGAAACATCAAAGGGACGGTCAGGCTGGTTTAGAAAAGCATCACACAGAAAATCTCCTTACAGAAGAACTGTGTTCACGTGTTGGCAAACACTGGAAAGTTGTTTGAGGAT
Organism: Conus ventricosus; assembly: GCA_018398815.1. Lineage (NCBI taxonomy): Eukaryota > Metazoa > Mollusca > Gastropoda > Neogastropoda > Conidae > Conus > Conus ventricosus. The sequence goes on along the minus strand of CM031603.1, from coordinate 1,392,630 downwards.
ACTGTGTCACGTGTTGGCAACACTGGAAAGTAGTTTGAGGATACTGTTCACATGTTGGCAACACTGGAAAGTTGTTTGAGGATACTGTTCACATGTTGGCAACACTGGAAAGTTGTTTGAGGATACTGTTCACATGTTGGCAACACTGGAAAGTTGTTTGAGGATACTGTTCACATGTTGGCAACACTGGAAAGTTGTTTGAGGATACTGTTCACATGTTGGCAACATTGGAAAGTTGTTTCAGGATACTCAGAGAATGCAAGCTACTGCAGGAATGAGGTTCGTGGGATCTCGGAGTTCTTTCGGCTAGGATGTTGTGAAGTTCCGTTTCACTCACAGACAGAAAGAAGCAGGGGTGCCTCAGAACATGAGGAACCATGAAGGCACTGAGGGGACGTGCGGATGGAGGGTGGCAACAGTCTTCAGAAGGATTTAAGCGGGCTTGTAGTATCATCAAGTAGACAATAGTCAGGAAGGCTGCCCCCTCCATACCCCGTGAACGCAAAAAAAAAATCATTTGTCGCGAATACCGACCTTTTTTCAGGGCCGCGGACAGGGGACTACAGCTAAAAGAAAAACAAGTGTTTTGGCCACCAGTGCATAAAGAGTTCAAGGTGCTCAATTTGAAAAGAACATCTGAAGCAGGGGACGGGGGAAGAGGCTGGAGGATGAAGGGAGGGGGTGTGTGAAGATGAAGTTGCTTTATAGCTGAATTAACTGGTGGTCTACAGACTAAATGACGTGTGGCGGGGAAGGGGAAGCATGCTAGTGGAGAAAAGAAATATTTCGCCTGATTCACTGTCGCAAAGCAGGACTTGCATTTTTGTAATTCTGTGTGTGTGTGTGTGTGTGTGTGTGTGTGTGTGTGTGTGTGTGTGTGTGTGTGTGTGTGTGTGTGTGTGTGTGTGCGCGTGTGTGTGTGTGTGTGTGTGTGTGTGTGTGTGTGTGTGTGGTGTGTGCTCGCGCGCGTTCATAGTGTGTTCATGTGCGTGTGTATGTGTGTGTGAATGTGTGCATGGTGAGTGTGTGCATGTGAGTGTGCATGCGTGCGTGTGTGCATGCGTGTGTGCGTGCATGTGCGTGTGTGTGTTCATATGTGCGTTCATGTGTGTGTGTGTGTGTGTGGTGTGTGTGTGTGTGTGTGTGTGTGTGTGTGTGTGTGTGTGTGTGCGTGTGTGCACGTGCGTCCGTTTCATATGCGTGTTCATTTGTGTGTGTGCGTGTGTGCGTGCGTGCGTGCGCGCGTGTCTGTGTGTGCGTAGCAGACGAGGATGGAGTGGGATGTAAGGTGAGTGGGGGGGGGGGGGGGGGAGGGAAGAGGAGGGGGAAGTTAGTGTGTGCGACTCTTTCAGTCCAAATACGGTATGCCCGTCTCTGTATCACGGTCTGTCCATCTCACTCTCTCCGATATACTCTGTATTGGGGTGCATGCAAAAGCGGTTGGTGTGTGTGTGTGTGTGTGTGTGTGTGTGTGTGTGTGTGTGTGTGTGTGTGTGTGTGTGTGTGTGTGTGTGTGTGTGTGTGTGTGTGTGTATGCGTGTGTGTATGTGTGTGTGTGCATGTGTGTGTGTGTGTATGTGTATGTGTGTGTGTGTGCATGTGTGTGTGTGTGTGTGTGTGTGTGTGTGTGTGTGTGTGTGTGTGTTGTGTGTAAATACGAGTGCACATATGTTTGTATATGCATGTATGAGGGTGTCCGAGTGCGTGCATGAGTGCGTGCGTGCGTGTGTGTGTATACCTACGTACATGCTGCACTCACAGATTCTATTTCAGAACCACCAGACTTTCTCCCATTTGTTCTCCGACCCACCTTCAACACCCTCATTCCCCCTTTGAGACAGATTCCAACAAAACAACCCCCCTTGACAGACGACCCCCGAACCCCAGCACCAAAGATCACCCCCCCTCCCAATCCCCACCCACCATCAAACGGCGGTTCCGCTGACCCGCCCTCTCTTTGGCTCCCCCCTCCTCTAGGGACCAACACAGGGTGCCAGCTCTCCAAGGTTCTAGAAGTCCGTGACCCGACCTGAGCTGGCGATGGTCATCTGACCCACACACATGCTTCCAGCGGTGAACATGCTATTTTTTTTTTTCGGTCAATGTCACAATATGGTAGCATCAGCCTTGTCCACTTAAGAGAGCAGTCACGAGTCATTTGGCGTATCTAATGCCATCTAACCGCGCCAATAGCCGCGTTAGCGTTGGAGGTTTTTTCACCCTTAATTCGATGACTAGTTCATCTTTTTCATTCCGCATAGCAGGGCATTGACGAGTCATTAGGCGTATTTGATACCATCTGACTGCGCCATTGGCCCCGCAAGCTGGTTTTTAACTCCTGAATTAAATGACATCATTAACCTTTTTCAGTCCACGAAACAGGGCATTGACGAGTCATTAGGCGTATTTAATATCATCTGACTGCGCCATTGGCCCCACTAGCTGGTTTTTAACCCGACTGAAATAATACTAACCTTTTTCAGTCCACGCAACAGGGCATTGACGAGTCCTTAGGCGTGTTTAATACCATCTGACTGCGCATTGGCCCCGCTAGCTGGTTTTTCACTCCTGAATTAAATGACAACATAAACCTTTTCCATGTCCACGAAACAGGGCATTGACGAGTCATTAGGCGTATTTAATACCATCTGACTGCGCCATTGACCCCGCTAGCTGGTTTTTAACCCCTGAATTAAATGACAACATTAACCTTTTTCATCTACGTAACAGGGCATTGACGAGTCATTAGGCGTATTTAATACCATCTGACTGCGCATACTCCAGAATTAAATGACAACATTAACCTTTTTCAGTCCACGCAACAGGGCATTGACGAGTCATTAGGCGTGTTTAATACCATCTGACTGCGCCATCGGCCCCGCTAGCTGGTTTTTAACCCCTGACTGAAATAATACTAACCTTTTTCAGTCCACGCAACAGGGCATTGACGAGTCATTAGGCGTGTTTAATACCATCTGACTGCGCCATTGGCCCCGCTAGCTGGTTTTTAACCCCTGACTGAAATAATACTAACCTTTTTCAGTCCACGCAACAGGGCATTGACGAGTCATTAGGTGTGTTTAATACCATCTGACTGCGCCATCGGCCCCGTTAGAGTGGAGCCCCACCCCACCCCCCTACACACACACACACAGACACACACACACACAGACACACACACACACACCACACACACACACACACACACACACACACACACCTCCGACGATAACATTGGCTTTCTTAGTCCAAATAACAGGTGTTCACGGGTCTTTAGCCCTATTTAATACCATCTGACTACGTTATTGGACCGTTAGCTGCAGAGGATTGTTTGCTTTTTTTTCAGCAACTGTAGCCTAGGACATTCTTTTGGTGGGCGAAGGATCACTTCTGTCTAGACCCAAGGAGATGGCACCCTCTGCTGACCCCAGTCTAAAGTCCAAAGAGGGGGAGCATTCAGGAGGGAGGGTGCTTGGAACCACCGTTTGACGGCTTAGGGATGATCCCGGTGCTGAGGGTTCGGGCGGACGTCCACCAAGGTGAGGTCGATTGTTGGAACTTGTCTCAAAGGGCGGGAAGTCGGGTTTGAAGATGGATCGTGAGAATAAGTGGGGAAAAGGCCATGACGGGCTGAAATAGAATCTCTCTCTCTCTCTCTCTCTCTCTCTCTCTCTCTCTCTCCTCTCTCTCTCTCTCTCTCTCTCTCGCTCTCTCTCTCGCTCTCTCTCTCGCTCCGTCGTCCGTCCGTCGGTCTGTCTGTCTGTCTGTGTCTTCCCGTCGCTATCTGTCTGTCTGTCTGTCCCTCTGTCTCTCTCGTCTCGCGGTGTTTCTCTGGCTGGCTGAGTCCGTCAGCCTTTGTGTTGTGTGGGGTTGTGTTGTGTTGTGTGGGGTGTGGGTTGTGTTGTGTGGGGTTGGGTTGGTGGTTTGTGTGGGGTTGGGTTGTGTTGGTTTGTGTGGGGTTGGGTTGTGTGTTGTGTGGGGTTGGGTTGTGTTGGTGGGGTGGGGTGGGGTTGTGTTGTTGTGGGGTGGGGTTGTGTTGTGTGGGGTGGGGTGGGGTTGTGTGGGGTTGGGGGTTGTGTTGTGGGGTGGGGTGGTGGGGGTTGTGTTGTGGTGTGGGTTGTGGGGGTTGTGTTGTGTGTGGTA
>CM031603.1:1378487-1383487 GCA_018398815.1 Conus ventricosus | reverse complement strand
CCGAAAATAACGTGGTGCCAGATATGAACGGATATCCTACACCGAAAATAACATGGCGCCTGGTTGACCCCGGAGTGACGCATTGTGTTTCGCACTTTGAAGTTCCAACCGACATCAAAATTGCCATTTCCACGGCTTATCTCAGTGCGCTGTTCTCCTGCTTTCCCGTGCTCCACCTTCCCCGTCCACATACATGCAGTCGGAAATATCGGAAATCATTCTTATCTGTTACTACAGTGCATGCGATCATCACGCCTGAATGTACGAATCCAAACATCTATGATAATTGACGACTCCAATTTGGCTAATGTACCTATCTCAACATCTATCAAAAATGAAAAGCAGACAGGTCTGAACAGGTCAGTGCAACTAGCCGAATAGGTACACCAGTGGACAGCCCTGACATCGCCAGCTGCAAAGAAGATCAATGACAACATCATGGGGAAGGTAGTGACAAACAGCAACATCCAGATCTTACAAAGTAAGGAGGAAAAGGACATCAAGATAAGACGAGATGGATGAGGCTATGGGGAGAAACGAAAGGCCGATAAGGAAAACCCAAAACAAGGACAAATGGATTATGAAACCATGACAACAGGAAAGAGGAGTGTGGTTTTCATGAGTATGGAAAGATAGATGGCGACATCATGAGACAGTAAAAGGAAAAGTATGAGATACACCCGAATGCGCCTCTTACAGATAAAGTAACATACAGAGGATCGGTGTGGACATGATAACGAGCAACGATGGATGGGTCATCAGGAGAAAGGGAAGATGAGTGTGGTCATCAGGAGAAAGGGAAGATGAGTGAGTCATCCTAAGAAAGGAAGAGAGTGTGGTCATTGTGAGGAAAGGGAAGATGAGTGTGGTCATCATGAGAAAGGAACGATGAGTGTGGTCATCATCAGAAAGGAAGATGAGTGTGGTCATTATGAGAAAGGGAAGATAAGTGTGGTCATTATGAGAAAGGGAAGATGAGTGTGGTCATCAAGAGAAAGGGAAGATGAGTGTGGTCATCATGAGAAAGGGAAGATGAGTGTAGTCATCAAGAGAAGGGAAGATGAGTGTGGTCATCATGAGAAAGGGAAGATGAGTGTGGTCATCATGAGAAAGGGAAGATGAGTGTGGTCATCATGAGAAAGGGAAGATAAGTGTGGTCATTATGAGAAAGGGATGAGTGTGGTCATCATGAGAAAGGGAAGATGATGTGGTCATCATGGAACGGGAATATGAGTGTGGTCATCATGAGAAAGGGAAGATGAGTGTGGTCATCATGAGAAAGGGAAGATGAGTGTGGTCATTATGAGAAAGGGATGAGTGTGGTCTATCATGAGAAAGGGAGATGAGTGTGGTCAGCATGAAAAAGGGAAGATGAGTGTGGTCATTGTGAGAAAGGGAAGATGGAGTGTGGTCATTGTGAGAAAGGGAAGATGAGTGTGGTCATCATGAGAAAGGGAAGATGAGTGTGTGTCAGCATGAAAAAGGGAAGATGAGTGTGGTCATTGTGAGAAAGGGAAAGATGAGTGTGGTCATTGTGAGAAAGGGAAGATGAGTGTGGTCATTGTGAGAAAGGGAAGATGAGTGTGGTCATTGTGAGAAAGGGACGATGAGTGTGGTCATTGTGAGAAAGGGAAGATGAGTGTGGTCATTGTGAGAAAGGGAAGATGAGTGTGGTCATTGTGAGAAAGGGAAGATGAGTGTGGTCATGAGAATGGAAAAATGGGTGTGGACATTCTAAGAAATCAAAGATGGGCGAGGACATCATGAAAATGTAAAGATGAATTAGGACACAGTAAGAAAGGAAACATGGTTGTGGACATAACCAATAAGAAAGATTAATTTTCCTACCTTTGGAGGACATAAGTCAAAGGGGAAGAGGCGGAAATCTTGCCAAACAGGATCTAAATTTTGCCAGCTTTTCTGGTCATTACAAACTGGTGCTATAAATGACTGCCACCGTCTGACGTTTTCGCCAGCAAGGAAAATATGAAACTTTTTGAAGTTGCTGCTAGAGAAAATTAAGGATGGATTTCATACAACATTAAAAAAGGTGAGTGAATGATTCTCAAACTGCATCGAGCGACTGACTGGTCGATTGTTTTGTTTTGGTTTTGTTGTTTTTTTAATTTCCTGGGGCCTTTTGTTTTAAATTGTATTTTTTTTTGTGTTGTTTTTTTAAAATGGGTTGGGGTTTTTTTTACCAATTGGAAAGCAATTAAGAATTATTACAAAAACACAACTTGCCCCACACAAAAAACGCGGGCCCCGCATGAAAATTTTTAAAATTTAATTTCTTAAAAAAAAAAAAAAAAACCCCCCCCCCCCCCCCAACACCCCCCCCCCCCCCCCCCCCCCCCCCCCCCCCCCCCCCCCCCCCCCCCCCCCCCCCCCCCCCACACACACACATCACTGATTTTTGTTAATATGACGATGTTAATTTTAAAAAAAAAACAAGTACAACCACACACACACACACACAACCCCCACACACACAACCCCAAACACGTACGCGCGCGCGCGCGCACTAAGTACCGAGTTTTTCCCTTCCGTTTCCCCCCTTCCCTTTTTTGTTTTTAAAAGTGTTTTCCTACACCTTGGAGAAGTTTTTTTATGTTGAGTACTTGCATACCCCACACACCACGAACGCTTGACCCTTTGTTTATTCACACACACCCCTTACCGGTCGTCCGGTTTGGGTTGGGGGGGTTTCGTCAGATTTTTCCCCAGGCCCTTCACTGGCCCAACGCCAGTCATTCTGCCACGTCCTGTCATGTCAGTCTCGGCCTAGCAGTGGTACTGCCCAAAACCCGTCACACCCGTTTTTACTGTTAAAGTGTTTGCGATGCTAGGGAAACTGTCGTATTAAGGGGGGCCCTGCTGTGGCTGTCCTGTTTATGTCAGCACGACGAAGCTCCTTACAACTCTAAGCTACCCGGGTCCGCTCTCTTAAAGGGCCCTTTTGTGCGACTCCCCCGATTTCGTTGCTTGTTTACCTGCATCATGAAACTTCTCCCACGTAGGTGCACTTCGCAGCTCCCTTTTCCAAAAAACCTTAACATTTTTTCCCCCCCCCCCCCCCCCCCCCCCCCCCCCCCCCCCCACACCCCCCCCCCCCCCCCCCCCCCCGCCCCCCCAAAGTTTAAAAGCACAAATCACCGCTTTCCCCCAACCAGTAAAAGCCAACAAGATTAGAAAGTTCCTTCCCCAGCCAAAAAAACCCGTTGGGGTTTGAAGTGGAAAACCCCCCAACATCAATGTCGCCACAAGAAGACATTTTTTGCGAAGCCCCGCGAAAAATACACTATCGTTTGGGTTGACGACTGGTGGGTTTTTTCCTCCCTGTTGTCCCCCCAGTGCGTCCTCATCCCGGCGGGGGTGCGCTTCTGGTTGCTCATACAACGGCGGGGAGGGAGGGGGGGGGGGGGGGGGGGGGGGGGCTTTTAACACGGCTCCGGGAAAAGGAAAAAAAAAAAAAAAAAACGTGATTTCTTCGAATTGTAACGTTCGCTCATCCAGGGGCTTCACAAAGCCCTGTTTGAAAGTCGGGCCCTTTTTGTTGTAACAACCCAGGGTTGTGTGTGTGTGTTGTGGTGTGTGTGTGTGTGTGGTTTGTGTGGTGTTTGTTTTTTTGAGGGAGAGGAGAGAGAGAGAGAGAAGAGAGAGAGAAACAAGAGAGAATCGGAACCGGAAAATTTAATTGCAAAGGCCACCCACTTCTGCAAAGAGGGTTTAAAAACAAAAATGAAATACACACACGCGCTGTAAATTTTAGATCACGCTCTTTCAAAACTTGCTCACACCAACTGTATAATCGTAAAATTTTTTATACCAAAGATACATAAAAGAGAGAGAGAGAGAGGAGGGAGAAAGAGAAGGGGAGAGGAGAGGAAAGGGGGCTCTGGTTTTGGTTGGTTTTGGTGGTGTTGTTGGCTCTATGCAGATCAGCATCTTTTACACACACGACAACGTGCGCGCGCGTCGCCGGTTTTTTCTTAAAAAGGGACAAAATGTAGATAGGTAGTCGAAAAAAATTGACTGACGGGGAAGAAATTACAAGGGTAGCCCCCCCCAAACTTCTGCCCCCCCACCCCCAACCCCGATATTTGGCCAAAAAACCCGATTGAAAAGTAGTTCTTGGTACAAGAGAGTCCCCCCATCCCCCCCTCCACCCCCCCCCCCCCCCCCCCCCCCCCCCCCCCCCCCCCCCCCCCCCCCCCCCTTTTTCAAGAACTCGGACACCCACCCCCCTCCTCTTCCCTGCCCCTACTTTCTCGCTTTCATGAAAATGTAGAAGGTGTCCCTCTTCATCCCTCCTCCCTCCGGCTTTAATGAAATTTAGAAGATGAATCCCTCTTCCTTCTCCCCCCTCCCCCCCCCCCCCCCCACCCCTGGCTTTTATGACGTTTAGAAGATGAGTCCTTTTTCATCCCCCCTTCCCCACCCCCACCCCCACCCCCGGCTTTTGTGACAGTTTAGAAGATGAGTCCCTCTTCATTCTCCCCCTCCCCCTCACCCCCCCCACCCCTGGCTTTTATGACGGTTTAGAAGATGAGTCCTTTTTCATCCCCCCTCCCACCCCCACCCCCGGCTTTTGTGACAGTTTAGAAGATGAGTCACTCTTCATTCTCCCCCCTCCCCCTACCCCCCACCCCTGGCTTTTATGACAGTTTAGAAGATGAGTCCTTTTTCATGCCCCCTACCCCCCCCCCCCCCCCTGGCTTTTTTGACAGTTTAGAAGATGAGTCCTTTTCATCCCCCCTTCCCCACCCCTACCCCCACCCCGGCTTTTGTGACAGTTTAGAAGATGAGTCCCTCTTCATTCTCCCCCTCCCCCCTACCCCCCACCCCTGTTTTATGACAGTTTAGAAGATGAGTCCTTTTTCATGCCCCCTTCCCCACCCCCACCCCTGGCTTTTATGACAGTTTAGAAGATGAGTCCTTTTTCATGCCCCCTTCCCCCCACCCCTGGCTTTTATGACAGTTTAGAAGATGAGTCCTTT
>CM031603.1:1365987-1373487 GCA_018398815.1 Conus ventricosus | reverse complement strand
TTATTTTGTGTCTGCGACAACGCTCCTTCAGAGTACAAAATTCTTACTCTTCCAACAGCTTTTTATGACTAGTTTCACCTACAGCACCCGTGATAATGCGCAGGGCATCCAAGTGTAAATTTTCTAAAATATTTAATTGATACTCCGCGCAATTATCCAGATGATATCAGCATAATCAAATATTGGCAGGATAAATGATTTATACATGGTTTCAAGAGCCCCTCTGGTCAATTTATACTTTTTTTAATTACACAAGACATAGATAACATACTGAAACGAAAAAGAAAGGCTCCACTATTAAGTCTATACATGATCATATGAACACTTACATAATCAATTGCCATTGAATCGTATACATTTGAAAAGAAAGACAAAAAAGTAAATAAGAACAAACAACAGTTCCAAGTCAAACAAATATGAGTATTATGCACATACGCGCGCGCGCGCGCACACACACACACACACACACACACACACACACACACACACACACACACACGCACGCACGCACGCACGCACGCACACACACACACACACACACACACACACACACACACACACACACCACGAAGAGAGAGAAGAGAGAGAGAGAGAGGAGAGAGAGAGAGAGAGAGAGAGAGAGAGAGAGAGAGAGAGAGAGAGAGAGAGAGAGAGAATGAAAAAAGATAAGATGCATATGTGACGTGAAAAAAAAACACCAACAAACAAAACCAGACAAAATAAACAAAAAGAAAACATTATATGTTTACTATGTTATACCTAACGCCAAAGACAACCGCAACTTTGACAGAAATGTGGCTTTCTTTTATGTCTAACATGCACAGCATAGGCTATAGGTTAGAAGAAGATGAAGTTTTCATGTCACCCAACATTTAAAAAAAAAAGGCATAATAATGAGCATAAAATAGCTCAGTTTGCAGATGATACTCAGATGATGACCAAGGGTGATGCAACGTCTTTTGAGGCAATCATTGAAACGATCAGAGTGTTTAGTTGTAAGTCTGGTTTATACATGAATGATAGCAAAACGCAAGCAGTATGGTTAGGTAGTAAGAAAAGGTCGACAGTAAAACATTTACTACATTTGATCAATATATTTTCTCTTATCATAGTAGCAAGTATTTCTACGCAGATTAAGAACAGATATGGTGGAACGGGGTCGCCTTGTCTACACCCTCTCTCAACTTTAAACCAGGATGAACAATGAACATTTACAATTATTGTGGATTTAATATTTCTATAAAACAATATCCACTGGCATATAGTTGGACCGAATCTGAAAGCTTTCAAGGTTTTCATCATAAAGTTCCAATCTAACGTGTCAAACACTTTCTCAAAGTCAATACATAGCAATAATCCAGGACGATTTGTAACTTTAAGATAGTGAATAAGGTCGTAAATAAGTCTTATGTTATCGCCAATATATCTACCACTCATGAATCCTGTTTGATCTTCATTTAGGATCTTGGGAAGTACATTTTTAAGTCTATCAGCTATGCACGATGACCCTATCTTGTATACAGCATTTAATAATGTAATTGGTCTCCAGTTTTGAATGTATTCCTTAGGCTTATCACCCTTTGGAAGACAAATGATTATGCCCTCTCTCTGAGAGGATGATAATTCCCCCAGTCTAAATCCTTCATTTAATGAGCGAACAACAAAATTTGCTACTGATTTCCAAAAAACTTTGAAAAATTCTGATGTAAAACCGTCAGTGCCTGGGCTTTTATTACTTTTCATGTTTTTCAGAGAGTATGACGCTTCTTCTAAGGTGATTTCTCCTTTGTTCTTTGATTCTTCGTATGATAAAGTTGGAAAATCTTTTACCACGTCAGTAATTTCGCAGTTTTCAACATCTCTCTTTCTATATAGATTTTCATAAAAAGATTTCGCTTCATTCATTATTTCATTTTGACTATTTACTTCTCTCCCACTTTGTGTTATCATTTTTCTCATGCATTTGCTTACGTAGTGCCTTTTTTCTAAATTACAGAAGAGCTTAGATACTTTTTCAACTTCAACAATCCATCTTGCTCTCGAACGCAATAAAACTCCATCGATTTTTTTACTTCTAATTTCCACTAGATCTGCTTTATATTTTTTCCAAATTGTGTTGATCTTCTTCGGTTCTGGGAAATTTTTTCTCTAATTCTTTGATGCTTTTTTCTAGTTGTTTCTCCTGTTTAGCTTCTTTCTGTTTCTTTGCTATGGAAAATGCTGTTGTTTTCGATCTCACTTTCATAAGCAAAACATCTAGAAAGAGCTGGTCTCCTATTGTAAATTGTATCTGATTTCTATGAATATTATGAATTTCTTTTCTTTCATACTGCAAGACTGCATATTCTTCGATAGTATTTCTTATTTCCTCATCCATTTCTTTTAGATAAGTTAAGTCCTTTAGAAGAGAATTGTTAAATTTTTAAAAAACTGTTTCTTTTAACTTCTCCAAAATATAATTTTAAGACAATCATTGAGTGGTCCGATCGGTAGCCAGTCTAAATGTCAGCATCTTCAACATATTGTACTATTGTTTCCGAGACAACAAAAAAGTCAAGTCGACTTTGTTGGAGTGGATTTGTTCTTCGCTAAGTAAATCTTCTGCTTTCTGCGTTTAGGTCTCTCCATATGTCTGTTAGCTCTAAATTTAACATCAGTTCTTCTACTCTTTCTTTAGCATTTTGATTGTTCACATGTTTATATTATCATAATCTAAATTTGGGTCCATTGCTAAATTCCAGTCACCACCTATAATTATATTCATATGACCTAGTTTGCTGATGTACATCAGCAAACCAGGTCAATTTGTACTTAAAAGAGCGAAGACAGTTTATCAGAAGACGAACCTTTGCGGCAGTGCTGTTGACGTGCTCACCCCACCTGCAGTTATTTTGAAGCGTGACTCCTAAATGTTTGTGATGAGTTTGTTGTTGCATAGTTGTGTTTCCAAATTGTAGGTCATGAGAAACTACATTCACTCCGAATACATTAAATAACTCAGTCTTTGGTTCATTAAAGACAACAACAAATGTGTTTCTAATGGGCATAGTTGGGAAGTCTGGGACCACACAGTCGAATTTTATTCACTCACTGGATGCGTCTCTGAGGCCGTTGCTTAAATTTCCTGTCTAACACTGCAGGTGTCTTGTCCCTCGGGCCTGGTTGACGCCGGGATATATCATGAAGGTAAGCGTAGAGTACAGCCCTGTCATGCAGTCTTAGACCAGAACGGAATTCCGTAGCATCATCTGCATTATCCTCGTGCTCATCGATCAGCATGAAAAAGTCTCAAATTCAGTAGCCCTTAATGCCCTGCTGTCATGGTGACCTCAGTTTCAATAACCTCTCCACGTCTATGGTCTTGATACTGCCGTGGTCACCAGTATCGGCGAAAAAAAAGGAAAGTAAGGAAGAAAAGAAAAGAAGATAAAAGATAAATTTTAAAAAAAAACGGTAAGAGGAAAAACGTTGAAAGTGAGCGTCTTGTGGGGGTTCTTATGATCGTGGAATGAAGACATTCACGGTACTTTGTATCCATTGAGAGCTGGCCGCTGTACGCGCTCTCATGCACATCCAAAGTGAGTGTCAGTGTGTATGCATTCATTAAGTTGGTGACAGTGACAAACAAGGCCTTTACCTGGATGTGTACGTCAGCGTGTTTCGCGGAATGGTGAAATCGAGTAAAAATGAAATGATCATACAACTGTAATTACACACGCGCACACGAACATGCACACGCACGCGCGCACACACACACGAACACGCACGCGCACGCGCGCGCGCAGAGAGAGAGAGAGAGAGAGAGAGAGAGAGAGAGAGAGAGGAGAGAGAGAGAGAGAGAGAGAGAGAGATAGAGGCAGACAGACAGACAGACAGAGACAGAGACAGAGATAGACAGAGAGTGACAGAGAGAAATACACATGCGCACAAAAGCACGCACGTGCAAGCAGAGAGAACTCAGAACTCAGAACTCAGAACATTTTATTTGACAGGCCACAGGCCCATATCAAAGTGAGTGAACAAGGTCAAAATAAATCGGTACAAGCCACTCTTAACGAAAACGCAGCTGAATTGTGTTCAAAGTTAACAAAGAAAACATTCATGAAGCAACTGCAGCATTAAGTACTCCGTTCCTAACAGCCATTGCTCTATAAATGAAATCACCAACACTCGTAATAGTAGTCTTAATAGAACAGGCTAGCAACATGGACATTTTGAATAGAGAGGGTGTTTGTAATATTTAGCTGGAATCAACTCAAAGCGCAACTTCTCGTACAATGGACAAATCAGTAGAAAATGAAGCTCAGTTTCCGGTGCTTCTTACAGTGTGGACAGAAAATCTCATGGTTTCTATTGCGATTAGTATATCGTAAAAAGTGGCACCGTAAAGGCGACATTCCTAACCGAAACCTTGAAAGTAACCTGCGGATGTTAACATGTTTAATTACACAGAGGTAGGAACTTCGAACAAGAGACTGGTTATATGACCGATAAACATCGTACAATTCATGCGATTCAATAGCTGAATGCCAGTCTTGGATGTAACAATCACTTAAACGTTTCTTAAATTCTACAATGAAAGCTTTCACATTGCCAACACTTTGCATTTCCCATACAATTCCAAACCCGAATCTATAAAGACATAGCAAACATTAGTTGTCCAGGTAATATAATTTTGATTCTGCAGATGCAGCAACATATCATAAGCTTTTTTCGGGAGTCTGTTATTATCCATACAAGCAACACGAAGCCAAAATCTGATGCATTTTGCATAAGTATTAACATAAAGAGGGTGTCTTCCAGATTCGCCATACACTAAGTGCCTAGGAGCCTTTGGACTTACACAAGAAATCTTTTAATAGCAGCTAAGTGCACCCTTTCAATTTGTTCCTGGTTAGATGACAGTCCCCAAATCTCTGCTCCATAAGTTAAGATAGGCTGTATTTGGCAATCGAATAGCTTAAAGAAAATACCAGGAGAATGTTCACCTATTGACCATAGCATTCTGTTGATAGCAGTTAATCCTTTCTTTGCTCTGTTTGCTAGGTCACACATAGTTGCTTGGAAAGATAATCTTGTAGTCAGTGTTATACCAAGATACTTATACATGTTAACAGCGGAAAGCTGAGCACCACCAAAAGTCCAATTTTCATTCGAAGCAAGGTAACCCCCATTCCTGAATACAACAATATTTGACTTTTCCAGATTCACAAGTAAATCTAAACGTTTTGAAGTATTATACAAGACATTCATTTGGGTTTGCAAACCAATGACAGTATCAGAAAATAATGCAACATCATCAGCAAATAACAGAATCAAAAGTTCAATGAGGTCTGGAGAAAGCTGAATACCATGTCTACCAAAAGTGTTAATATCTTTAGTTAATTCATTGATGAATAGTGAAAAAAGCACAGGTGAACACACCTCACCTTGTTTTAGTCCCCGTGGGCATAGAAAAGTGTCAGTAAGGTCACCACTAGTTCGAACACAAGTCTTCACAACATTATACACACTTTGCAATGCTTTCAAGAATTTTCCATTAAGACCATTAACAGAGAGAACTTTCCATAATTTATCCCTACTTACGAGGTCAAAAGCCTTCCTAAAGTCTATAAATGCGACATAGAGCTTCCTGTGTCTTAACAACTGCTTCTGAATCATTGCCAGTAAAGTGAAAATGTGATCTGTTGTACATCGTTTGTCACGAAAACCAGCTTGCTCCTCCCAAGAATGTTGTTCATTTCAATCCATTTGGTTAACCTTCTATTGAGAACAAAGCTATATATTTTACTACAAATGTTCAACAAAGAGATTCCACGGTAGTTATCTGGACAATTCCTATCACCCTTCTTAAATAGTGGTTGCAAGATAGAGACTGACCAATCTTCCGGAAACAAACCCTCATCAAAAATTGTATTGAAAAATTTGACAAGGAAAGGCATAATGACTTGTCTACTGTACTTATAAAACTCTCCAATAAGCTTATCTGGGCCAGCTGCCTTATTACTCTTTATTGCTCGAATTGCAGCTTCAATTTCGGTAACAGAAATAGGTTGATTCAAAAAGTCGCAATCAGTATGTACGGGTTCCCTATCATAATATTCATCAAAATCTGAACTGGTGTTTAATTCAACAGGTAAGTCATTAAAAACACCTTTAAAGTGATTATACCACTGTTCACTAGAAATCAACCCCTGACCTTGAGTTCTTGGTCTAACTGAACGAACAATTTCCCAGAATTTCTTTGAGTCATTTATATTACTTTGTAACGATGCAATAATATTCTCATTATGTAGCTTCCTTTTCTGTCTTAACAATTCCTTATACTCTCTCCTTTTCTGGCCATAGGCAAGTCTATCATTATCGTCATTAGTTCTATGAAACTTGTTTATCTGTGTTCGTAATACTTTTCTGCTTTGTTTACATTCAAGGTCGAACCAAACTTTTCTCATACCTATGCCAAATCTAATAGTTTTCAACATGCATTCACCAGCATACACAAAGCATTCATTGAACCTGGACAAGGCTTGATTAATGTTAACACCAACAAGGTCAGCAGCTTCACTAACTAATGATGAGACATGGTCAGAGTTCATACGTTCATGAAAATAGCTGAACTTTCTTCACCCCATTCGTACTTACTAACAGAAACAACTTGGTGAGCATCATTCTCAATAACAGGTAAACAGTCAGCACTATCAGACAGTGAGAAAAACAAAACAACAATAGCATGCAGAGAGAGAGAGAGAGGGGAGAGGAGAGAGAGAGAGAGAGAGAGAGAGAGAGAGAGAGAGAGAGAGAGAGAGAGAGAGAGAGAGAGAGAAAGAGAAACACATACACACGAGCGCATGCACACGCACGCACGCACACACACACACACACACACACACACACACACACACACACACACACCACACACACACACACACACACACCACACACACACACACACACACACACACACACGCTCATTAAAAACATTCACACGGATACACACACGCACAGACGAGCACACACACACACACACACACACACACACACACACACACACACACACACACACACACACACACACACACACACACAGTTTGAACTGACCATCAAAGTATGAACCTCGTGTTAAGCAAGCTTACCAGAACATGGTCAATCTTAGAAAATTCTGTGGATTAGATTCACATATTATAGTCCTATATCTTTCTGGATCCTTCAACTAGACTTATGACAGGTATATTAAGATACTACTATCAATTAGAAGCTATGGTAGGTGTATTAAGATACTACTATCAATAAAAGCTATGGCAGGTGTATTAAGATACTACTATCAATAAAAGCTATGGCAGGTGTATTAAGATGCTACTATTAATAAAAGCTATGGCAGGTGTATTAAGATACTGCTATCAATTAAAGCTATGGCAGGTGTATTAAGATACTACTATCAATTAAAGCTATGGCAGGTGTATTAAGATACTGCTATCAATTAAAAGCTATGGTAGGTGTATT
>CM031603.1:1345987-1350987 GCA_018398815.1 Conus ventricosus | reverse complement strand
ACAATGTTTGAGCCTATGCTTGAGGATCCATTCAAGGATGCAAGGGAGATCAAAACATATGGAACAGTCTGAGTGGTCAGCTCTGCTGTTCAATAACCCAAGCATTGTCAGCGGCTAAGAACTGTGCAGGACAACCTTTACTTGGATCTCCTAAGAGATATGAATGATTCAGGGGATATTGTCTATGTACAGGTGACAAGGAATGATTCAGGGGATACTGTCTATGTACAAGTGAGAAGGAATGATTCAGGGATACTGTCTATGTACAGGTGACACACAATGATTCAGGGATACTGTCTATGTACAGGTGACACAGAATGATTCATGGATACTGTCTATGTACAGTTGAGAAGGAATGATTCAGGGATACTGTCTATGTACAGTTGAGAAGGAATGATTCAGGGATACTGTCTATGTACAGGTGACACACAATGATTCAGGGATACTGTCTATGTACAGGTGACACACAATGATTCAGGGATACTGTCTATGTACAGGTGACACAGAATGATTCAGGGGATACCCAAGTGTTCCACGTGCCGTGTGTGGAGGGATTTCAGTACGAGGGGCCCAAAGACGCCTCAGTCTTCACCGAAGTAAGGTCTTCGTGTTTGAATGGTGGTGAGGGGGGGGGGGGCGGAGAGGGGGGCGGGAGGAGAGAAATTAGATAGAAAGGTCTGAATGTTTGTATTTGAGTAAACACGCATGTAAATGTATTGGAAAGAGGGGGACAAGGGGACCCATATCTCAATGACGAACACGGTTTCTGGTGTTCTCGGAGATAGAATTGAATTGAGTGTGTTTGGATTAGGGGGAGAGAGAGAGAGAGAGAGAGAGAGAGAGGAGAGAGAAGAGAGAGAGAGAGAGAGAGAGAGAGAGAGAGAGAGAGAGGTGTGGGGTAGAGGAGAGAGAAGAGTTGCCTGCCCCTGTGTGTGTGCAGTGGGACCTGACCTGTGAGAAGTCGGCCCTGACAGAGCTCAGCCAGACGCTGATGATGGTGGGCCAGGGGCTGGGTGCCTTCGGATTTACCTCCCTTGCCGACCGATTCGGCCGGAAGCCCGTCTACGTCATCAGTTCTGTCGGCGTGTTGGCGGTGTCAGTGGCCATGGCGTTCTCCCCCAAACATTCATTTCTTCATCATCTGCCGCTTGTTGATCGGAGCTCTTCAAGAAGTAAGTGTCTATCTACATTCCTCCATTGGTCTGCAAGGAGCACATAGATATATGTCTTAGAGCCCCATCTGACAACCACACCTGACAACCACACCTGACAACTACAACTGACAACCTTATTCGACAATCAGACCTGACAACCACACCTGACAACCACACCTGACAACCACACTGACAACCACGCTTGACAACCACACCCGACAACCTTATTCGACAACCACACCTGACAACCTTATTCGACAACCACACCTGACAACCACACCTGACAACCACACTTGACTGACAACTACACCTGACAACCACACCTGACAACCACACCTGACAACCTTATTCGACAACCACACCTGACAACCACACCTCACTGACAACTACAACTGACAAACCACACCTGACAACCACACCTGACAACCACACCTGACAACCTTATTCGACAACCACACCTGACAACCTTATTCGACAACCACACCTGACAACCTTATTCGACAACCACACCTGACAACCACACCTGACAGCCACACCTGACAACCTTATTCGACAACCACACCTGACAACCTTATTCGACAACCACACCTGACAACCACACCTGACAACCTTATTCGACAACCATACCTGACAACCACACCTGACAACCTTATTCCTCAAACATACTCGACAACCACACCTGACAACACACCTGACAACCAGAGTTAGCAAGCAGATCTGAAAACAACACCAAGGAACCAGACCTAGCAACCAGACCTAGCAACCAGACCTAGCAACCAGACCTAGCAGTCAGACTACCAACCTGTATGAGGTCACGGGCTACCTTGCACGCAGGTTGTACTCTGCGGTGCAGGGTGCAGATAACACTCCTTTCTCTGTGTGATTTTGCCTTTACCCAGACTTCACAACTCACCTATCCCTTGACATCGTCTGTTGTCGTTGGGGCACCCCTGACGATCTGTCCACTCTCCTCCATCCGTCCCTGTCCTCCACCGCTCGCTGAGATTCTGCTAGGCTCATTCCAGTCAACTCTCGGATATTGTCCTCCCACCTCTTCCTTTGTCTTCCTCTATTGCGGCTTCCACGGACTGTTCCTTGCAGGACTGCCTTCGCAAGGCCTGCTGAACGGGACATATGTCCGTACCACTTCATTTTCCGCTTCTTGACGACTGTGAAGAGGTCTTCATGGGGTCCAATTGCTTGTTGAATTATTCTACGGACTTCTTCATTTGTCACGTGGTCTGTGTAATGGATGTCCAAGATTTTTCTGTAGCATCTCATTTCAGTTGCCAGAATTCTTCTTTGTAGCTCTGCTGTGAGTGTCCAAGTTTCACATGCATACAGAAAACTGAGAGGGCAATGGAGCGCATTAGGTGGATCTTGGAGCGAAGACTGAGGTTTTTGTCTCTCCATATAGTTTTTAGTTTTGCCACTGCAGCTGTTGTTTATGCAATCCTTGCCACAACCTCAGGCTTTGAGCCTTCATCAGGTATGATGGATCCTAGCTATTTGAAGGTCTTCACGGTTTCCAAGGTTGTCCTGCTGACTGATCTCTGCTTAATGCCTTTGGTACTGTTGGTCATGAGTTGGGTCTTTTCGGCGCTGATCTCCATGCCGTGTGCGGAAGCTGCTTTATCAAGATGTTCCACCAAGCTCATGAGCTCATGTTTATTTCCTGCAAGGCCGTCAATATCATCTGCAAATCGCATATTGGTAATTGTTTTTCCCCCGATGCTAACTGTTCCTTCATGATTTTCCAAGGCATCCTCCATGATCCTCTCCCAAGAAGACACTGAAGAGGGTTGGTGAGAGCAGACATCCCTGGCGCACGCCGGCAGTAATACGGAACCATTCACCTATGCTGCCATTCAGGAAGACGGCGCTAGTGGCTTTGTTGTACAGCTCTTCAATCTTGTACCCAGACTAGCTCCACAATAATGAGGTAGATCTTCGTCAAACTGGACAGAGTTCTTTGGAAATGGCGAGAAATGGGGGGGGGCGGGTGCCACTCGCAACCAGAAATTTCATATTAAGATTCGTGGGGTCAAAGACAGACCACAGACAGAAAAAAGGGAGCGGGCTGCACATACACAACAAGAAACGTATTTGAGAATGGGGACGTTTTCTCCTTTGTGCAAGGGACACAGTAAACACACAGGGTTGACGTCTCCTAAACCAATTTTTAAAAGGAAATGACAACAAATCCACCAGATGACAGGGACAAACAAATTACAATACAGAACACGACGCGTTTCGACCTCTTAGGTCTTCTTCAGACAAGGTAAACAACATTCAAGACAACCAAAGGAAGAACGTGCAATCGCTTATCTTCTGGAATTCGGCGGAAGATGGGCGTTGAAATGATTGTTCGTTCTTCACTTTCATTGTCCCGAAAGGTGTTCATCTTGCCTGAATAAGACCTAAGAGGTCGAAACGCTTCATGTTTTGTCTTGTAATTGTCTGTCCCACTATCTAGCTAACTTGCCATAATTTCCTCTTAAAATTCTCTCATCTTAGTCATTAAGTCATTTATCCATCAGCTTAAAATCATGCACACTGTCCTCTCAAAACTTAGCGGATGTGGTGTAGCGTATATGGACTAGTCTGCATGCAGTGACGCCTCCTTGATGACACTGAGACTGACACTTCCTTTTCAGACTTGTTTCAAATCCGCCTGCAGTCACCTCACTTTGAAATTCTCTTCCTACAGCGTGTTGACGTCCCTTGAAGCTGCTCCATTTGCTTCTCTACTTCTTACATCGTGTTGACGTCCCTTGAAGCTGCTCTATTTGCTTCTCTTCTTCTTACATCGTGTTGACGTCCCTTGAAGCTGCTCTATTTGCTTCTCTTCTTCCTACATCGTGTTGACGTCCCTTGAAGCTGGCTTTATTTGCTTCTCTTCTTCCTACATCGTGTTGACGTCCCTTGAAGCTGCTCTGTTTGTTCTCTTCTTACATCGTGTTGACGTCCCTTGAAGCTGCTCTGTTTGCTTCTCTTCTTACATCGTGTTGACGTCCCTTGAAGGTGCTCTGTTTGCTTCTCTACTTCTTACATCGTGCTGACGTCCCTTGAAGCTGCTCTATTTGCTTCTCCTTTCCAGTTCATTCAATCTATATTTTTACGGTTTTTCCCCCATAGCTGCTTAATGTATGAATTTTTGTTTCATTACTGATATATTTTTTCCACGTACTTATCAGGTTTTGATGTCGAACTGTGCTGACGGATGTGCCTCAGGGGTCGGGCCTGGTGGGCTACACCATGTTCATCGAGTGCTGCCCAAGAAGTGGCGGACTCTGGCAGGGCTGATGGGCGGGGCGGCCTGGTCTGTGGGCGTCATGCTTCTCCCGGGCCTGGCTTACGCCATGCGGGATTACTCTTGGCGACACCTACAGTTGTTGATCTCCGCCGCTTCCCTCTACTCGCTCATCTTGCCTTGGTGAGGGGATGGCGGTAGGGGAGGGCGTGTCTCTTTTTCTTTGTCTGCCTGTTTGTCTGTCTGTCTGTCTGTTTATCCGTCTCTCCCGGTCTCATTCTGTAATTCTCCCTCCCTCCCCTCTCTCTCTCTCTCTCTCTCTCTCTCTCTCTCTCTCTCTCTCTCTCTCTCTCTCTCTCTCTCTCTCTCTCTTTGTATGTCTTCTCTGCTCTGTCTCTGTCTCTCTCCCCCCTCACTCTCTCCTTTCTCTCTCTTGTCTGACTCTCTCTCATTCATGGTGTGCGCGGCGTGCGTGCGTGCGTTGCGTGCGTGTTTGTGTGTGTGTGTGTGGGTGTGGGTGTGTGTGTGTGTGTGTGGTGGTCTGATGTGTGTGTGTTGTTGTTGTTGGTGTGTTTGCGTGCTGCATATGTGGC
>CM031603.1:1333074-1344987 GCA_018398815.1 Conus ventricosus | reverse complement strand
CGGAGGCATTGCTCGACACATGTCTGAAGGAGAAGCAGACCGTGTATTGCAATTTCCAACCCGTGCTTCCAATCACGCTTCCACATGGTGCTGTCGCTGCACCTCTCGCATTAAAGCACTAAGATATGAGCTTATCAGCGCTGGGAACAGTGGTGATGACGAAATTCAAATCTTCATAAAACTTGTCTTTGACCTCATTTGGGTTGGTCATGTTGGGTGCATACGTGCTGAAAACGGTGGCAAACTATTTGTCCTCGTGAGAGAGGGAGCCTCAACGTCATCAAATGATCGTTCACTCCTTTAGGCGGGCCAGCCAGCTTGCCGACAAGTGTTGACTTCACCACAAAGTCAACTCCAGCCTCACGTCTCTCATCAGGTCCATGACCACTCCAAAAGAAGGTATAGCCTGCGCCTCGTTCACAGAGTTCACCCCCCCCAGCCAGCCTGGTTCTACTTAGGGCAGCGATGTCAATCTTAAATCTGCCAAGTTCATTCGCAATGAGGGCTGTACGCCTCTGGGGTCTATACGAGGCTTCCCTGTCAAGGAGCGTGCGGACTTTCCACGTGACTAGGTTGATTGGAGTAATCCTCGTTTTTCTGTTTTCTGTCTTGTTTCGACCGCAATGATAGGGTCCCCGACAGCCGCGGTATGCTGGATAGGGTGATGTGGAGCAGGCAATGTTTAGGGCACCTTTTCTTGCCCCTTCCTCATGCCATGGAGGTGAGCAGAGTGATGTGGAGCAGGCAATGTTTAGGGCACCTTTTCTAGCCCCTTCCTCATGCCATGGTGGTGAGCAGGGCTATTCTAAAAAGGGCTGCTCAGTAGCTCAGGGGGCTGCTTTACCGCCACTGCTGCTCCGCTTCAGTGACGGCCGACAATATGGCCTGAGCCGCCTGTGTGCAGGTCTGTGGCTACGACTTCCAGTGTGCCCACACCTGTCGCTTCGTCACTCGCCTATCGCCATAGGACTTGGTGATAATGGATAGGGTGAAGGATGACTGATGACATGCGCGATGATTTTGATTAAAGTGAGGAAAAGTTGCGCGTCGATGACCTCACTCTCTCGTTGGAGACCACCTGTATCCAATGACAAGACAAGGTCGAGACGGTTGGAGATGGAGACTGATGCAGTGTGTGACCTAGATGTTCTACGTGCCTCATCTAGCTCTGTGCACTCCACTGCATGGCTGTAACCACCTTTCTCTCTGTTGAACTATAAAGGTTTCTTCCGCAGAGTCCGCCGGCGTCCGGTCTTTGCATGCATAGGTAGACAAGCCCTAACTCATACTCATACCCCCACTACTTTGAACTGCAGCAGGGTGTTTGCTCTCTTCCGCCTTCTCAGCCGTTGGGAAATTGCATCCTCATCCAACTGTTCTGCCGTTGGAGCTTGGTTTGCCAGATTTTTTTAATCGAGATTGACTCGTTTAGATCCGTCGTGTTTAGCCTGGGGGCTCGCGCTGCCCAGTTACCGTGGGTCACCTCTGGGAGGATGTGGTTGGAAACCACGCACGATCAGTCTTGAAGTGAAAGAGGCTATGCCGAGCCAGGGGATTAACACCGCAAGGATACCCCACTGATGTCAGATCCTGTGCCAGGCAACAACTACACAAAGCACCACAAGCAAGCAGAGCAAAGCAGAGCAGAGCAAGCAAGCGTGGACTACATGCAGCCATCACCACACCACCAGGCAAAGACACAAGGCCCAGGGAGGCACAGGGGGAAGAATCCTATAGATGTCTCCACTGCCCGTACCACCATCGCTTTTAACTTCCCGGGATTTTTCACCCCTGCAATACTGCATGATGTCGGATAAAGAGCATGTGTAGTCTTAAGACCTGCCCCCTTTTCTCCTTTGGTATTCATGGATTTATCCCTCTGCGAGTTGCTAGTTAACTGTCAGTGTGTGGATTAATCTGATTGGTGTTTTATTATCATTTTCTTTTTTAGATTGAGTGCAGGTATGGTAATGAATCTCTTTGCATGCTGGATGTTCATTGATTAGATGTGTGGATTAATCGCTATTGCGAGTTGTTTATTAGTAGGAGTGTGGAACTGTTCCTTTGCGAGGTGGGTATTGATTATAGATGTGTGGATTAATATGTGATGGTTCTTTATCAAATGTAGGTATATAAATTAATCCCTGTTATTCTTGTCTAATGACAGTAGGTGTTTGGAGTTATTCATTTTGCTGATTGTCTTTTGAAAGAAGGTGAAGTGTGTGTAGGTTAATCACTGTGCAGTTTTTATTGATTTTGTATGCGTGTGGCTTCATCCGCTTGCAAGTTGTTTACTGACTGCAGGTGTGTGGATAAATCCCTTTGCCGATTATTTATTGACGTTAGGTGCATTAATCCCCTTCCTGGTTATTCGTTAATTGTAAGTGTCGATAAATCGCTTTGCGAGTCGTAAATGAGAGTGTATGGATTAATCCATTTGCTTGTTGTAAGTGTGGGTGTGTGAATTCATTCTTTTGCTAGTTGTTAATAATTATAGGTGTGTGGTTTATCCTTTCAGTGGTCATGATTGTAGGTATGCGAATCAATCCTTGGCTGGTTTAGATTGTAAGATTGTGGATCAGTCTTTTGGTTGTTGTGATTATTGAAATGTAAATCAATCCTTGGCTGGTGTAGATCGTAAGAATGTGGATCAGAATGTGAATCAATTCTTGGTTGGTTTAGATTGTAAGATTGTGGATCAGTCTTATGGTTGTTGCGATGATTGAAATGTGAATCAATGCTTGATTGGTTTAGATTGTAAAAGTGTGAATCAGTCTTTTGGTTGTTGTGATGATTGAAATGTGAATCAATTCTTGGTTGGTTTAGATTGTAAAAATATGAATCAGTCTTTTGGTTGTTGTGATGATTGAAATGTGAATTATTCCTTGGCTGGATTAGATTATAAGAATGTGGATCAGTCTTTTGGTTGTTGTGATGATTGAAATGTGAATTATTCCTTGGCTGGTTTAGATTATAAGAATGTGGATCAGTCTTTTGGTTGTTGTGATTTTTCTTGAAATTTGAATCAATCCTTGACTGGCTGTAATTGAAGGAATGTGGGGGCCGGAATAGCTCAGTCGGTAGAGCGCCTGACTCGTAATTTTGGTGATCATGGGGTTCGAATCTCCACCGGGCCGTTTCGGTACAGGGGGATCTTTCCCTCGGAGTTAACATTGGTTCTGACTCTATTTCCCAAATAGTTCTTCGAATGAAACTTAAACCGAGGTTCCGTGTGTGAACGCACGTATAACATATTGCACACACGTAAAATCCCATCACCAACTTTCAGAACAGAAGGCCAGTTTGGCCGTTGCTTGGATGACACGTTACACATAGCATGCACTCTGCGTGAAAAATCAACAGAATGAAAGAGTTGTTAACATGAATGAACGATACTGACTGAATGACACGGGAAACGACTAAATGAAGCGCCAGTAGGCAGCTCTTCAGTCGGCTCTACCCAGGTAGGCAGCCAATTGTGTAAACGAAAATGCGGATTGTAAAGCGCTTAAGGCTTGGTCTCTGGCCGAGGATAGGCGCTATACATGTAATCTCTTAAAAAGAAAAAGAAAAATAAATAATCCCTTGGCTGGCTGTGATTGTAAGAGTGTGGATTTATCTTTCGGTTGGTTGTGATTGTAAGAGCGTGGATTTATCCTACGGTTGGTTGTGATTGCAGGTGTATTGAAAATCTGTCATGATTGCAGGTGTATTGATAGAGCTATTAGGATTATAGGAGTATTGATAAATCTGTTAGGATTATAGGTGTATTGATAAATCTATTAAGTTTATAGGTGTATTGATAAATCTATTATGAGTATAGGTATATTGCTAAATCTATATGATTACAGGTGTTTTGAACTTCCCGCGGCTGACTGTGATTATAAGTGTGTTCTTAATCCTTTTGCTGATTCTAATTGTAATTGCGATTTAATCACTTCGCCAGTTGTGAATGTAAGTGTGTGGATTAATCCCTTTTCTAGTTGGGATGGTAGGCGTTTGGATGAAGCTGTTGGCTGACTGTGGTTGTGGGCGTGTGGTGGTGATTGTAGATATGTGAATTAACCCTTTTGATGGTTAGGATTCTATGGATTCACTTTGCTGGCTGCTCACTGGTTTCAGTTGTTGGAATTAAATTCTCTGCTGGTTACTTATTGACTACAGATGCAAAGTTTCAAAATGGAGTGACTGAGGGCGGAGAACGAAGCAAAATTAAGAAAGAGAGGGGGTTAGTTACCGCCAAGGACATTGACAAACAAAGCACAGGACAAGACACAATGCGTTTCAACTTCTTGGGTCTTATTCAGGCACAAAAAAACAGATCACATTATTTAACATTTAGGACAGTACAAACAAAGAACGAAGAGTGACTTATCTGTCCATGTGTTGAGAAAAAATGACCGGCAGACGGGCTTACAGATGCTAAGTTGAATCTCTTGGACGGTTGTTTATCGATTGTGTATATGTACACCAATCCCTCGGCTGCTTGCTTGTTGATGATCAGTGTGTTGTTGTTGAGACACCTGACTGGTTTGTTGATTGTGGTGTGTTGTTGATGAAACCTGATGGTTTGTTGATTGTAGGTGTGTTGTTGATGAAACACCTGACTGGTTTGTTAATTGTGGGTTTTTGTTGATGAAACACCTGATGGTTTGTTAATTGTAGGTTGTGTTGTTGATGAGACACTGATGGTTTGTTGATTGTGGTGTCTTGTTTTGATGAGACACCTGACTGTTTGTTGATTGTGGTGTGTTGTTGTTGATGAGACCTGACTGGTTTGTTATTGTAGGTGTGTTGTTGTCATGAGACACCTGACTGGTTTTGTTGATTGTAGTGTGTTGTTTTGATGAGACACCTGACTGGTTTGTTGATTGTGGTGTGTTTGTTGATGAGACACCTGACTGGTTTGTTGATTGTGGTGTGTTGTTGTTGATGAGACACCTGACTGGTTTGTTGATTGTGGTGTGTTGTTGTTGATGAGACACCTGACTGGTTTGTGAATTGTAGGTGTGTTGTTGTTGATGAGACACCTGACTGGTTTGTTAATTGTAGGTGTGTTGTTTGATGAGACACCTGACTGGTTTTTAATTGTAGGTGTGTTGTTGATGAGACACCTGACTGGTTTCTTAATTGTAGATGTGTTGTGATGAGACACCTGACTGGTTTTTAATTGTAGGTGTGTTGTGATGAGACACCTGACTGGTTTGTATTTGTAGGTGTGTTGTTGTTGATGAGACACCTGACTGGTTTGTTAATTGTAGGTGTGTTGTTGATGAGACACCTGATGGTTTGTTGATTTGTAGGTGTGTTGTTGATGAGGCACCTGACTGGTTTGTTAATTGTAGTTGTGTTGTTGATGAGACACCTGACTGGTTTTTAATTGTAGGTGTGCTGTTGATGAGACACCTGACTGGTTTGTTTATTGTAGGTGTGTTGTTGTTGAGACACCTGACTGGTTTGTTAATTGTAGGTGTGTGTTGTTGATGAGACACCTGACTGGTTTGTTAATTGTAGGTGTGTTGTTGAACAGAAACCTGACTGGTTTGTTAATTGTAGGTGTGTTGTTGATGAGACACCTGACTGGTTTGTTAATTGTAGGTGTGTTGTTGAACAGAAACCTGACTGGTTTGTTAATTGTAGGTGTGTTGTTGATGAGACACCTGACTGGTTTGTTAATTGTGGTGTGTTGTTGATGAGATACCTGACTGGTTTGTTAATTGTAGGTGTGGGGGTGAATGACTTTACCGGCCGTACTTTATTGCAGGTGTCTGGATGAGTCCATGCGCTGGCTGGTGGCCAACCACAGGAGAACCGCCGTTGAACGAGTTCTCCAGAAAGCCAGTCGGATGAACGGCGTCCCTTACCACAAAGTTCACCAGGCTCTGGACGCCATCTTAACCGGCCAACCCACCCCAGAGGCCGCCACTTTAACATCGACCAATGAAAACGCTGGGAAGTGTTTACGTCATGAGATCCAGACTAATGAAAACGCTGGGGAGTGTTTACGTCATGAGCTCCAGACTAATGAAAACGCTGAGAAGTGTCTAGGTCATGAGATCCAGACCAATGCAAGGCCAGTACAGTTTCCACCAGACGGAAGTCCGCGTCATCAGGATGATCCAGCCAATGAGAATGCAGGACTGAAGGAGGCAGTCGTCTTCGATGGTGTGAACGTTTCGACAGTGGCGGGATCAGAAGGGGTGAAGAAATATACTGCGCTGGATGTTTTGAGGAGCAAGCTGATGGCCAAGATTACCCTCTGCATTTCGTATGTGTGGTAAGTGTTTGGCCTAAAGTTACATATGAAAAAGAAACATTTCAGACACACACACAAACGCGCACATACACACAACACACACACACACACACACACACACACACACACACACACACACACACACACACACACACACACAACACACACACACACACACAACACACACACACACACACACACACACACACACACACAACACCACAACACAAAATAAACACACAATAACGAGAGAGAGAGAAGAGACAGAGAGAGACAGACACAGAGAGAGACAGAGAGGAGAGAGAGAGAGAAGAGGAGAGAGAGAGAGAGAGAGAGAGAGAGAGAGAGAGAGAGAGAGAGAGAGAGATCAACAATTGTTTATACATAGGTCACAGAAATGCAGCGTCAGTTTATGCTTTAAAGATGTGTGCATCATGAACAAAAAATCTACATTGTTAGAAGGATAACAATGATGTAACATTGTTAGAAGGATAACAATACAAACAAAACACTGATGTAACATTGTTAGAAGGATAACAATACAAACAAAACAGTAATGTAAAAAAAAAGTTATGTTATGCCATTTGGTAATAGTTTCTATTATTACCTCTGTTTCATAATAGAGATATGCCTTCCTTTGACCATCACCTACTAAGTGTCTAATAACTATATGTAACTGTTTCTGAAACTATGTTTTTGTTTTCCTGTACATGTGTCTTCTTTATTGTCTTTTGCTTTTGGAAAATTAAAAAAAGAAGAAGAAGAAGAAGAAGAAGAAGAAGAAGAAGAAGAAGAAGAAGAAGAAGAAGAAGAAAGGATGCGTGGCATGTTCATCAACTTAGACTTTTTACAAAATGTCTAGAATGAAGACTCAAAAAAGACAGAGCAAATCATAATTCCTAGATAACTGCCTGATATGAGGTTCGTCTGCTGAGAAGAAGTGTGGTTTTCTTTCACCACTGGAAGTGCCCTTTTTCTCCCGATCCAATTTGATTGCTCTTGTTCCTAAACTGTGATTAAGATACATGTCTCTGTGAGCGTGGCTGACAAGTGGCTAAGAAATAAAAGTCCATTATGACAAGGAGATTAAAAAAAACATTAATGTAACATTGTTAGAAGGATAGCAATACAAACAAAACATTAATGTAACATTGTTAGAAGGATAACATTATAAACAAAACAATGATGTAACATTGTGTGCTGTCTCCTATGTGAAAAGCCTTGAGTAATCATGTGATTTTTTTTTAATTCATAACAAGATTACTATGCGATGACATTAAAAGACTTTCTTTCATAGCATTAGAGTTTTTGTAGAATTCTACTACTATCATTTTTGTCTTTAGATTAAGTCAAGCAGGCAACAACACACAAAATACAATTGGTCTTCCTTAATTTCTTGACGCAGTTGGCAAAGTGACTGAAGTTATATGATTTCCGCGACTAAACTATTTCGCAGCTAAATCTGATACCTCAAAACGGAACTTCGACATCATAAATGCTAAATATATATCCGTATTAATGTACAAATAAGTTTGAGCAAAATGTAAATCATGACCAAACGAAACATACTAAGTCTGTGGCAGTTCTGTGGATCGTTGTTCTGTTTCTGCCAACTGCATTCTGCTAGTCTTTGTCTGAAAACTCTCAGAGCCTTACTTCTCCCACGCCTTGGTTTTATTTAAATAAAAAATAAAATAAAAATTCCCGAAATCAGACACATACACAAATTTGACACCAACGTGTTTGGTGCTCCTATTATAAAAAAAATGTATATAATAACAGAAGCTTTTCTAGGTAATGTGTCATTTCTATACGTATCACTTGTAACTAACATCGAACACAACTTACAACAGCATCAATCAGTCACAGAGAGAGAGAGAGAGAGAGAGAGAGAGAGAGAGAGAGAGAGAGAGAGAGAGAGAGAGAGAGAGAGAGAGAGAGAGAGGCGTTCGCGCAGTTTGGGCACTGGCGTCATGGCTGTATTGATTCAAAGACGTCACTTCTCTTGAAGTGGTGGGTTCTCTTGGGCCGAAGACGCACCTTGCTGCAGACCAGGGAATGGTCAATGTCGCCGTCAACACTGTGCTAACTGCGGGTAACGAGCACATGGTTGAGCAAGGGTCCTCGGGTGATCACGAAGTCCAGCTGATGCCAGTGACGGGATCTGGGGTGCCTCCAGGACGCTCTGTGGTGTAGCTTGGTGGGGAAGAAGGTGCTCGTGATACAGAGGTCGTGGAAGGAGCGAAGCTCAAGTAGCCGCTGTCCGTTCTCATTGAGCTTGCCAAGTAGCCGCTGTCCACCAGCCGCCGTGGCGAAGTGGTTAGCGTCGCGGACTCCCGGCTGGGAGGTCGTGGGTTCGAATCCCATCAGAGTCATGTGGGTTTTTTCTGCCCCGACCGGCTCCTACCCAGAGTTGAGTTTGCTGCGGACTCAGGTTGGAAGACTGGGACCACACAGTCGAGTTTCATCCACTTAATGGATGCGTTTCTGAGAGTGTTGGTCAAATTTCATGACCAACACTGCAGGTGCCTGTATCTCTCGGGCCTGGTTGACGCCAGGATATATTATGAAAGGAAGCGTAGAGTACAGCCCTGTCATGTAGTGTCAGACCGAAATGGAAATCCGTAGCATCATCTTAATCATCCTCATTCCCATTGATCAGCATTAAAAAAAAATGTCTCTGTGGCCGTTCATGCCCTGCTCTCATGGTGACCTCAGCTTCGATGTCCTCTCCGCGTCTGTGGCCTTGGTTTGCTTCCGTCGGGGTCACCGGTATCGGCGAGTCCATGGGGGCTGTCGTTGGACGGACGTGGTGGCGCCCTCCGGAGGGAGAGCTCACTTACGCCGGCTCCGCGACTAAGCAATTATTGTCGTCAGTAGGGGGCTTAGTAGGTGGTGTCCTGCGTATGTTAGATCAGAACAGGCGCCACTGAACACCACCGAAGTGACTCGGCAGCAGTGCAGTGTCTCCTCCAGTGGGTTGCCTCATGACAACTTGACATTGACTGCTCCCTGTGGATTGCTGGTGCCAGGGCTGCGGCGGGGCCAGCCGGGGTATGGCTGTGGACGGGGTGTCGGAGGGAGCGGCGTGGGTGCACTGCCTCTGAGGTAGCGCAGAGGTTGGGACAGCAAAAAAAAAAAAAAAAAAAAAAAAGTAGCCGCTGTCCGTTCTCATTGAGCTTGCCAAGTAGCCGCTGTCCGTTCTCATTGAGCTTGCCAAGTAGCCGCTGTCCGTTTTCATTGAGCTTGCCAAGTAGCCGCTGTCCGTTCTCATTGAGCTTGCCAAGTAGCCGCTGTCCGTTCTCATTGAGCTTGCCAAGTAGCCGCTGTCCATTCTCGTTGAGCTTGCCGATGCCGAAGAGGCCGATACAGCGGGGCCAGGAGCTGTGGTCTGCACCAATCCAGGCGTCCAAGTCCCTGAGCAGGAACAGGCGTTCCTTTGCAAGTACCTCTCTGACATTGGCTTCCAGCTCCTCATAGAACTCATCCTTAGCCTCGGCTGTGGAGCAGAGTGTGGGGGCGGAGACGCTAGGGATGTTCGTTGGTCCCGTAGAGGTCGTGAGCCGGAGAGAGGATTCCCGCTGTCCCTTTGGAAGGTGCTTCAACTGAGGAGAGGACAGAGAGGATTCCCTCTGTCCCTTTGGAAGGTGCTTCAACTGAGGAGAGGAGAGAGAGGATTCCCGCTGTCCCTTTGGAAGGTGCTTCAACTGAGGAGAGGAGAGAGAAGATTCCCGCTGTCCCTTTGGAAGGTGCTTCAACTGAGGAGAGGAGAGAGAGGATTCCCGCTGTCCCTTTGGAAGGTGCTTCAACTGAGGAGAGGAGAGAGAGGATTCCCGCTGTCCCTTTGGAAGGTGCTTCAACTGAGGAGAGGAGAGAGAGGATTCCCGCTGTCCCTTTGGAAGGTGCTTCAACTGAGGAGAGGAGAGAGAGGATTCCCGCTGTCCCTTTGGAAGGTGCTTCAACTGAGGAGAGGAGAGAGAGGATTCCCGCTGTCCCTTTGGAAGGTGCTTCAACTGAGGAGAGGAGAGAGAGGATTCCCGCTGTCCCTTTGGAAGGTGCTTCAACTGAGGAGAGGAGAGAGAGGATTCCCGCTGTCCCTTTGGAAGGTGCTTCAACTGAGGAGAGGAGAGAGAGGATTCCCGCTGTCCCTTTGGAAGGTGCTTCAGCTGAGGAGAGGAGCGAGTTTGGCACTGTGAATCCGACGCCGTATAGTCGGTGCTCCTCTGGCTCCAGTCCTTGCCAAAAGAACGTATCGTCCTTCTCCCTGAGGCTGCCGTTGGAGGGGAGTCTTGTCTCTTGCAGCGTGGCGATGTGGATGTTGAACCTCTTCAGTTCGCGGTCTATGATGGCTATTTTCCTGGCGTCGTCACCTTGCTGGAGATCGTCAGAGAGGCCAGCACACATCGTTCTGACGCTCCAAGTTGCCAGCCGCAAGGCTGGTAGTTTGAATTTCTCTTTTTCTTTGATTGCCCGATGCAGGGTTAACAGCCTGCTCTTCTGGTGTACCAGCAATGCCACAGACAATCTAAGTGCCACAGATTACATCCTCTTCTCCACACACATCCTCCCTACTCCTCCCCCTCCTCCTGCTCTTCCTCTTACCGCTCTTGATCCTTCTCCTTCGTCGACAACTCGATAGGCAGTGACGGTTTGGGGGCATGACTTTTCAATTGCTTTTAGAATTCCAGCACCACCCACCTGAAATCTAAATAAAGCCTGTAGAAATAGGGTTACTTTGCCTGCAATTGACAATGGTAAAGCGAGAAGCGAACGTATTAGTCGGGGTTCCAGTGTGTTCCTTTGTTTACTTGTGATCTGACTTTCGCTTTTTTTCGCCTGGTTTGTCTGGCAAGTTGATCGGGTTAAAAGGAAAACACATTGGATGGTAGGTCTTTTGTATCGCAATATGTGTGTGTTCCTTAGATTAAATATTTGTTCATACCATTCTTTCTTTATCAATGTTGTTAGATCTAGCTGTGTCTATTAGTTTGACAAAAGGTAGAACATTGCGCTGATTGAAAATCAGATTGGTAACAAAGTCGATTTTTCTGGTATTCTTCATTGCTGGTGCTGCTGTTGAAAAAGGCGATAGTGCAACTGGTGATGGCAACTATGACACCAGGGGTTAAA
Organism: Conus ventricosus; assembly: GCA_018398815.1. Lineage (NCBI taxonomy): Eukaryota > Metazoa > Mollusca > Gastropoda > Neogastropoda > Conidae > Conus > Conus ventricosus. The sequence goes on along the minus strand of CM031603.1, from coordinate 1,333,601 downwards.
AAGGTTAAGGTTCATGTTTAAAGCCTATCGGCCGTAGGCGCAGTAAACTGTCAAATATTCAACGTGTCTGTGGCCCAACATAATGGAAGGCAAGCCCATTCCTAACCTTCTGCCGCCTTTAACGCTGCCTGATGTGAATCAGGTTATTACATACTTTGCGGTAGACCCAGACGGGTTTTAACCGGAAAACTCCGACTTGGCGGGTGGTTCGAACACACGGCCGTTAGTTCCGCTGGCAACTGTTCTGACCATTTGACTACGGCCCCCTGACTGTTAGGGCTGACGGGGAAAAAACAACTTCACATTGTTTTGGTTTGTTCTCTTGGCGATAATGGCGGTGATGCTGAAGAGAGTGATGAAAACGACATCGGTATGTCGGAAATGATAAATTGAGAAAGAAGTTTAAAAAATAACTCTCTTCTGCTGGCGGTGATGATGATGATGATGATGATGATGATGATGATGATGATGATGATGATGGTGATGGTGATGAAGATGATGATGATGATGATGATGATGATGATGAT
>CM031603.1:1325574-1328074 GCA_018398815.1 Conus ventricosus | reverse complement strand
TACCGAAAGAAACCGCCCAGCCAGGTGCGACGTGATCAGGAAAGAGCAAACCATCAAAATAGACAGTTTGAACAGGTTGGTGCCGATAACAGGAACGCCTGTGTAGTGGATGAACTGGCCTTGTTTGACACAGAATTGGAAGATCATGGTACAGAGTACACTACACAGGATGTTATGGAACACATCCAGCCTACAGACGTTGACAGCCAGCCTGACACGTCGAATGTTGGAGACAGTGTTCTGCCTGTGTACTCCAGCCAGTCTGAGTGCGACATCGTTAACCAGGAGATCCAGCTCTCTGTCATCGACACAGGCCTCGGGCATTCTATCGACAGAACAATGGCAGGGTTTGACACGGGTGTGGTGAAGGACTATAGACAGAACTGTGGCAGGCTTTGACACGGGTGTGGTGAAGGACTATAGACAGAACTGTGGCAGGCTTTGACACGGGTGTGGTGAAGGACTATAGACAGAACTGTGGCAGGCTTTGACACGGGTGTGGTGAAGGACTATAGACAGAACTGTGCAGGCTTTGACACGGGTGTGGTGAAGGACTATAGACAGAACTGTGGCAGGCTTTGACACGGTGTGGTGAAGGACTATAGACAGAACTGTGGCAGGCTTTGACACGGGTGTGGTGAAGGATTGTGTTGGCACTTTGACTGATCAGCAGGTTCAGAGGAGGTTGAGAGATAGGCACAGAAACTTAGCGTTCAGTAAGATCCTGCTTCATCAGACAGATAACGTGGCTGTTACTGCGCGAGTCGGATGACATCATTTTAGAATGTTCCAGCGATGTAAGAACGGAAGACGATTGTCTGTTCTGGCATGTCAAGCAGGAACACAAGAACATGTCATCGGAAGAACGTGTTAAATTAGCACACCTGCGGAAAGGAAGACGTGCTAGCAACACACAACACGCAGAGACTCAAGCACGTGCTCTACGGCGGCTGCACGCTCTCCTCAACCTGATCCACTTCTACCTGGGATGACTGTCCACCACTGACCGGATTGTGCACACATATCGGAAACATTCTGTCGTTCACGACTTTGTTATGTAATGTTTAAAAAAGAAATGCCTTGCTGTGGTGTCCATGTCAATGAGATCTGTCGCGTTTTGTCAGTGTACATCGCGCCGACTTGCTAAATGAGCTATACAGCTTAAAATGTGTTCGTTGATTTCGTTGGTTTGTGTTCGTTCGTCTCTCTCTCTCTCTCTCTCTCTCTCTCTCTCTCTCTCTCTCTCTCTCTCTCTCTCTCTCTCTCTCTCTCTCTCATCGTTACTGGTGCTGTATTACCACCTCACAGACAACACACAGTGGGACAGGATGTGACAGCATGCCATGTGACACGATATCTCTGCATGGTGTCAAACGATAAGAGATCAGATGACGTCAGAGTCATGTCCAACACGGTCATCATGACAGTAGAACTGTCCTCTTCTCCCCTTCCCTGTGGACCCCTCACACCGGAACGTACAAAAAAAATGACCCAACGACTGCGCATGAAGAACTAACCTCTCTCTCTCTCTCTCTCTCTTCTCTCTCTCTCTCTCTCTCTCTCTCTCTCTCTCTCTGACTGACTGTCTGTCTGTCTCTCTCTCTCTCTCTCTCTCTCTCTCTCTCTCTCTCTCTCTCTCTCTCTCTCTCCTTATATACACACTTAACGTTTCAGTGCACGTGCAGATGTGTGTGTATGTGTGTGTGTGTGTGTGTGTGTGTGTGTGTGTGTGTGTGTGTGTGTGTGCACGCGCCTGCGCGTGTACGTGTGACAGACAGGAAATAGAGGGAGGGGAAAGAGAGAGAGAGAGAGAGTATAAATGAGAAACGAAGATACAGAGACAGAGAGTGCAGAGGTGGGGAGGAGGGGGAGGAGAATTCTCAGGAGAAAAGGAGTATGAAGATGGCGTTTAAATGTTATCTGTCTGAATGTATGTAAGCTGTGAGAGATGTTGAAGTTACGTGAGAAGAATGAAAGGGCGGAGGGGGGGGGGGGGGTGTAGGATAGAATAGAAAGGAACAGAAAGGAAGTCATTCAACTGGATTAGCTCCTTCACCTGGAGTTACTGAAGAAACTGAGAGCACAGGATGAATTTCCCACCCAGATTGTCCACCCTTCCTGGTGGATGTACCGTCCTTTATGGACGGAGAAAGGAGAAAACCACCCCACTGTTCCAACACCGCCAGTGCAATACATGAGACAGTTTTTATCAAGTTTCTTCTCTTTGTTTTTGCTGTCCCAACCTCTGTGCCACCTCAGAGGCAGTGCACCCACGCCGCTCATTCAGACACCCCGTCCACAGCCACAGCCCGGTCGGCCCCGCGCAGCCCCGGCACCGGCAATCCACAGGAGCATGTCAATGTCAAGTTGTCAGAGGCAACCAACCGGAGGAGACACTGCACTGCTGCCGAGTCACTTCGGTGGTGTTCAGTGGCGCCTGTTCTGATCTAACATACGCAGGACACCACTACTAGCCCCTACTGACGACAATAATTGCTTA
>CM031603.1:1302946-1313646 GCA_018398815.1 Conus ventricosus | reverse complement strand
GCTGTAAGTGTGTGTGTGTGTGTGTGTGTGTGTGTGTGTGTGTGTGTGTGTGTGTGTGTGCGTGTGCGTGTGCGTGTGCGTGTGCGTGTGCGTGTGTGTGTGTGTGTGTGTGTGTGTGTGTGTGTGTGTGTGTGAGACAAATTGGAACCCAGCACATTACTTTGGGATTGAATTCCATTTGTCTTCTTGTAATGGTAACACCTCACAAGAAAACAACTGGTGAAGTATATTGGACAATTTGTCTGCAGTGAAGATCATGCCGGTTTGTTGTAAAATATTTTTTTTCGTCAGTGAAATGCAGGTGTGTATTCCATAGGCAGTAAGCCTGGTTGATAGTAACATTGATAAAGCATTGCGTGCTTTTAACTGTTGTGTAAAAGAGGCAGCAGAATGCACGAAGAAACAGATTAACATTGAAAAATACCCAAATCAAGATAACTGGTTTGAACTGGAATGCCGTGCTAAGAAAAAAATGCTTGCCACATATCACAGACATATCGACAATAATGTTGAAAATGTCTCGTGAATCCCAAGGTGAAGGTAGGCGAGAACAGAAACATCTTTGAACGTGAAAGGAGAAATAATGCTAGGATGTTTCGACAGAACTGACGGAGTCTGTAAGTAGAATGATTTGGGGGATCAGTAAAATTATAAGAAAAAAGTGATAAATAAGTTTAGAAATAGAGTTTGTTACTTACCGCCAATGACATTGACAAAAAAAGCACATGACAAGACACGATGCATTTCAACCAAACTTAAATAAGTTGTTAATTTAAACACATGGTTCCACCATTTTATAGAAGGAAGCGCTGATTCCTATGATGATTTGGTCATTGAAAAGTACATTAATGACACTGATGGTGATGACGATCATTGAAAAGTGCATTAGTGACACTGATGGTGATGACGATCATTGAAAAGTACATTAATGACACTGATGCTTATGACGATCATCGAAAAGTACATTAGCGACACTGATGGTGATGACGATCATTGAAAAGTACATCAATGACACTGATGGTGATGACGATCATTGAAAAGTAGATCAATGACACTGATAATGATGACGATCATTGAAAAGTACATTAGTGACACTGATGGTGATGACGATCATTGAAAAGTACATTAGTGACACTGATGGTGATGACGATCATTGAAAAGTACATCAATGACACTGATGGTGATGACGGTCTTATCAATCGTCCCTTTTCCCAACAAGACATTTTAGTGGCTCTTCGAAAGATAAAACCTCGTAGAGCTGCTAGTACAGATGGAATCATCTGCGAAACCATGAAAACTGCTTGCACGGCAAATTTATACTTAGATCTTTTAGGTTAAACTTGTAACTCTTCATTTGATTAAGGAATTTACCAGATGCTGGTCAGAACTTGGTGTAAACCTCGGAAAGCTGCTGGTACAGATGGTATCATCTTTAGCATCATGGCACGTCAAACTGACACTCAGATTTTATTTACTTAACTTTCAAACTCTTTACATGGTTCAGGGATATACACCAGATGCTGGTCAAAATCAACTGTATATAAAAGTGATGCACAAAATGTAAATGATTGTTAAGACATTTCATCACTTAATGTCTACAGCATACTGTACACTGCTATAATTAACAGGAGATTACAGGGATAGGTGGAATAAAATGATATTGCAGGCAAATAACAAACTGGTTTGGGGAAAAAAAACTTTATTGCTAATCACATGTTCACATCGTTGGCATTCATTCAAAAGCTGTTTAACTGAAATAAAACTAATAATATGTCGTTTCTTTTGTTTTTAAAAACGGGTTTTTTGAATCGGTTCTTTAAAAAATTATGTGGAAATCTCGTTAAAACGGTATCTTTTGGAACGTTACGGGTGTTACAAATATTATTATTCATGACTCTCTGTAGTACAGATATTTATTTATTCACCAATTAATTATTAATTATCAATCAATCAGTCAATTAATCAATAATCTTTTATATCCTCTTCTTTATCTATCTATCTATTATCTTTATCTATTTTATTATCTATTATCTTTATTATCTATCATCATTTCTTCTTCTTCTTTATATTTTTAAATTTTTTCATAAGATGTCTGGAAATTTAAATTTAACAATCAATCAGTCAGTCAGTAAATTATCTATCTTTTATCTATCTTTCTATCTATTATCATTATCTATCTTCTATCTATCTTCTATCTATCTATATCTTTTATCTATCTATCTATGTTGTGCAATTGCTTTGTGTGGGGGTGGTGGTGGGGGTGTTTATGTTTTGTTGTGAGTGAAAACCTAAGTTCTTTATCATTTTCGAAAACATTGAACAAGTAAAACACAAGCTAATGATGCGCCCGGGAAAGACAACCGAGCCGCCCGGGTTTTTGGGAAAGGGGGCCCCATCCTCCCAGGCGACCCCAGGCGGAAGCTATTCCCAGCCCGGGCTTCCTGTTGACCCAGGGGATAGGTGACTTGGTTAAAAGGCATGGAGGAAAAACCGTGGAATCAGACAGGGGTAGAGTGACCTTTGGTTGAAAGGACTAAATGGCCACGGGGAAACAGCACGGGGTAGGTGCCTTTTGGTTAAGGACATGAATGAACACGTGGAATCCCCAATGGGATGAGTGACCTTTTGGGTTTTAAAAGGACATAAATGGCCACGGGGAAATCAGCCACAGGGATAGAGTGACCTTTTGGGTTTAAAAGGACATGAATGGACCACGTGGAACACCATGGGTGGAGTGCCCTTTGGTTTAAAAAGGAATGGTGGAACACGGGGAATCCCCACGGGGATGGAGGACCTTTGGTTGAAAGGACAGAATGGACCCGTGGAAAACGGGGGATGGAGGGGACCTTTGGGTTGAAAGGCATGAATGGACACACTGGAAACACGGGGATGGAGTGACCTTTTGGTTAAAAGGACATGAATGGACACACGGGGAAAATCAAAGGGATGTGTGCCCTTTGGGTTTAAAGGACATGAATGGAAACGTGGCCCCGGGGGATAAGTGCCTTTGTTTGAAAGGCATGAATGGACAGGGGAACACACGGGATGAAGTGCCCTTTGATGAAAGGACAAAGGCAACGTGGAACACAAGGGGATGATGTGACCTTTTGATTAAAGGACATGAATGGCACACGTGGAACCGAAAGTCTTTTTTTTCTGAGTTCTCCACCCACTATTTGGGTTATATTCCTACTTCGTGTGCGTGTGTGGTGTGTGTGTGGGGTGGTGTGTGGTTTTGGGGCGTATGCTGGGGTGTGGTGTGTTGTGGTGTGTTGGGTGTGTGTGTGTGTGTGTGTGCGCGAAAGGCTGGTGTCAAGCCCTGGTTTTTTTGTTGAGTTTTTTAATAAAACCAAACCCAAAAATGCCCCCTAAAGAAAGCAAAAGAAAATCCGAAAGAGCAAAACAAGCACTTTTCTTTTGAAAAGTAGAAAATATAAAAAATACCTCTTAAGAACAATGCGGGGGCCTTCTTGGGATGAATCGCAAGGGGGCTTAATTACAAATGGCCCTCCCCATTGTGTCTTAAGGGTTACTTTTTTAATGTTATATATTAAAATTATATTTTTTTATTTTTTATATATATTAATATATTAGTTAGTGATAGATGATAGAGAGAGGAGAGAGAGGAGGGAGGAGAGGAGGGGAGAGGGGAGAAAAAGAGAGAGAGAGGGAAAGAGAGAGAGAATCCACCCGGGTGTGTACCTCTGTTGGTGGGGTACATCTCGGGGGAAGTGAAGAGGGCCCGCGGAGAGAGAGGAGAGAGGAGAAGAGAGAGAAGAGAGGAGGAGAGAGAGAGAGGAGAGAGAGAGAGAGAGAGAGGAGGGATGGAAGGGGGAGGAAAAGGAGGGAGCGGAGAGGGGGAGGAGAGGAGAGGGGAAGGAAAAGGAAAGAGAGAGGGGAGAGGAGGGGAGTAGGGGGAGAGAGAGAGAGAGGTCCACCCGGGGTGTTTGACCTCTGTTGGTGGGTACATCTCGGGCAGAAGATAAGAGACGCTGGGGACCGCCACACCGACTTCCCCCGAAGGGACAGCCGTTTCACAGGACCCACCACTGACGCTCACTGGTGAACAGAGAAAACAAACAACGATAGCACAAAACACTCTCACTCACTCACACATTCACACTCACACATCATCATTTTTCCCGCTCACTACACATAAAATCTCAACATCACTCATCATCCCACTCATCTAATTTCACAAAACACATCACTAAAGGCAGCACTTTGGCACGGGCCCCACCAGGACGCTCACGGGTAAACAGAAAAAACAAACAACAATAGCATCAACCCACATTTCTTTCATCACTCATCACACATCCTTCTCAATCACTCATTCACATCCACTCTCTTTTCCTTTTTCCTTTCTTCTTTTCTCTTCTTCTTCTTCTCATCCTTTATTATCATCACCATTTTCATGTCTTCATCCACACACATCATCATCATCTTCATTATCATCATCATCCCCTCATCCTCATCACACAAAATGATGATAAACAATGGAAAGTGAACAAAAGCAGATAATCAAACAACTATCTCTCGCATTTAGAACTCCTGTTGCAACCTAGACCCCAGTCTTTTGCACCAAGTCAGATGACCGGTCACGTTGTCCCAAGTCATAACCCATATGTTGTCCAATCATGATCCCGGGCACGTTGTACAATCACTAGACCATCACGTTGCACCAATCACTGAGACCACACGTTGTCCCAATCACTGAGACCAGTAGTGTTGTACCAAGTCACTCAGACCGGCAGTTTACCAATCACAAAACCTATTTTCCCAATCATGACCCCCCCCGTCACGCTGTACCAATCACTGAGCCCTGACGTTGCACCAAGTCACGGGAACTATAGGTTGTACCAAACTCATGAGCCCATCACTTTGCACCAATTACTGATGCCAGTTGTTGTACCAATCCGAGACCTTCACGCTGGACAAACCACTGAGTCCATACGTTGACCAATACTGTGACCAGCCACGTTGCCCCAAAAGTCACTGAGAAGTCACGCTGTACCAAAGCCCGAGCCATCACGTTTGTCCAAGTCCTGGACCATTTTCCGTTGTACCAATCCTGATGACCTGCACGCTGTACCAATCAGATGACCACACGTTTTACCAACCCCTGAGACAAATATATGCCCAAATCCTGATACGTCACTTTGTACAAGGTCACTGATGACCATTCACTTTACCAACCACTGATAAAGTCACTTTACCAAGGTCACGATGACCACTCCTTGTACCAAGCCCGGGGAACCTTCACGCTGTACCAAAGCCTGATGACCATCACGTGTACCAACACTGATGACAAAAGTTTAAACCAATCACTGGGACGTCACGTTGTACAATCACTGAGACCAGTTTGTCCCCAATCACTGATGACCAGTTTTGCACCAAGTCACTCATGCTTCACTTGTATAAATCCGTAAACCATCACGTTTACAAGTCACGAGACCGAGCCACGTGTAAGAGTCAGATGAAGAGCAGTGTACCAAGGACTGATGACCAGTCACGTTGTACCAAGTCACTGATGACCAGTCCGTTGTACCAGTCACTGATGACCATCCGTTGTACCAAGTCAATGAGACCAGTCACGCGTGTACCCAGTCACTGATGACCATAACGTTGTACCAGTCTCATGATGACAGTAGTGTGTGTACAAGTCACGATGACAGTCACGTTGCACCAATCACTGATGACCAGTCACGTGTACCAAGTCACTGATGACCTAGTGTTGTACAATCACTGATGACAGATGTGGTAGACAGAGAGAGACCGTAACGGTACAAGCACTGATGACCAGTCAGTTGTACAAGTCACTGATGACCAGTAGAGTTGTACCAAGTCACTGATGACCTTCACGTTGGTACCAAGTACTATGACCGGTCACGATGTACCAATCAATGAGGCCAGTCACGTTGTAACAAGTCACTGATGACCACCGGTTTACCAGTCACTGATGACCAGTGCGTTGTACAGTCACTGGACCAGTAGTGTGGTCCAACACTGATACCACACGTTGTACCAAGTCACTGATGACCATACTGTTGTACAATCACTGATGTCCATCACGTTGTTCCAAGTCACATATGACCATAGTTTGTAGCAAGTCACTGATGACTGTCACGTATCACCAAGCACTGATGACCATAGTGGTGAACCAAGCGTGATGACCAAAGTGTTGTCCAGTCACTGATACCATAGTTACAAGTCACTGATGATCTCACATGTACCAACTCACTGATGACATCACTGCACACAAGTCACTGGACCATCATCACTTACAAGTCACTATGAAAGTCACTTGTACCAGCACTGATGACCTTCACGCTGTTACCAGTCACTGATGACCATCACGTTGTACCAAGTCACTATGACATTAGTGAGTACCAATCATGATGACGTACTTGTCAAGTCTGATACCATACGTTGTACCAATCACTGATACCAGTCACGTAGCACAATCATCATGACCTGTCACGATGCCAAGTCAATATCATCCACGTTGTACCAACCAATGGACCATCACGTGTACCAAGTCACTGATGACGCATCACGTTGACCAGCACTGATGACCAGCCACGTTTACCAAGTCACTTGATGACCAGTCACGTTGTACAACACTAGCTGACCCCAGTCACGTTGTACCAAGTCACTGATGACCAGTCACGTTATACCAAGTCACTGATGACCAGTCACGTTGTACCAAGTCACTGATGACCAGTAATGTTGTACCAAGTCACTGATGACCAGTAGTGTTGTACCAAGTCACTGATGACCAGTCACGTTGAACCATGTCACTGATGACCAGTCACGTTCTACCAAGTCACTGCTGACCAGTCAGTTGTACCAAGTCACTGATGACCAGTCACGTTGCACCAAGTCACTGATGACCAGTATGCTGTACCAACCACTGATAACCAGTAGTGTTGAACCAAGTCACTGATGATCACAGTGTTCTATCAGTCTGTAACCATAGTGTTACAGTCATGATGACCATAGTGTGTACCACACGTGATACCAGTCACGATGTCCAACACGATGACAGTCACGTTGTACCAAGTCACCGATGACCAGTACGTTTGTACCAGGTCACTGATGACCAGTCCACGTTGTACCAGTCACTGATGACCAGCAGTTTGTCCCAAGTCACGATGACTGTCACGTTGACCAAGTCACTGATACCAGTAGTGATGTACCAAGTCACTGATGACCATGAGGTTGACCCAAGTAAATGAATGGCCAGTAGTGTTGTACCAAGTCACTGATTACTGGTCCACGTTTGTACCAAGTCACTGATGACAGTATCACGCTGTACAAGTCACTGATGACAGTCACGTTGACAAGTCACTGATGACAAGTCAGGTTGTACCAAGTCACTGATGACCAGTGGTTGTTACCAATGCACTGATAACCCAGTCACGTTGACCAAGTCACGATGACAAGCCAGTTTGTACCAAGTACTGATGACCAGTCACGTTGTACCAAGTCACTGATGACCATGTAACGTTGTACCAAGTCACTGATGACCAGTCACGTTGTACCAAAGTCACTGATGACCAGTAGTTTGTACCAAGTCAACTGATGACCAGTCACTTGTACAAAGTAACTGATGACCAGCACGTTGTACCAAGTCACGATGACCATCACGTTGTACCAAGTCACTGATGCCCAGTAGTGTTGTTCCAAGTCATGATGACCAGTCAGGTTTTACCAAGTCACTGATGACCAGAGTTGTTACCAAGTCACTGATGACCAGTCACGTTGACTCAAGTAACTGTGACCAGTCACGTTTTACCAAGTCACTGATGACCATGGTGTTGCACCAAGTCACTGATACCAGTAGTGTTGTCCCTAAGTCACTGATGACCAGTACGTTGTACCAAGTCACTGATGACCAGTCACGTTGTACAAGTCACTGATGACCATACGTTGTACCAAGTCACTGATAACCAGTCACGTTGACCAAGTACTGATACAGTATTTGTACCAAGTCACTGATGACCAGTAGTGTTGTACCAAGTCACTGATGACCAGTCACGTTGTCCCAAAGTCCTGATGACCAGTCACGTGCACCAAGTCACTGATTACCAGTCACGTTGTACCAAGTCATGATGACCAGTCATGTTAACCAAGTCACTGATGACCAGTCAGTGTATACTAAGTCACTGATGACCAGTCACGTTGTACCAAATCAACTGATGACCGGTACGATGTACCAAGTCACTGATGACCAATCACATTGTACCAAGTCACTGATGACCAGTCCCGTTGTACCAAGTCACTGATGACCAGTGGGTTTGTACCAAGTCACTGGTGACCGTAGTGTTGTACCAAGTCACTGATGACAATCACGTTGTACCAAGTCACTGATGACCAGTAGTGTTGTCCCAAGTCACTGATAGACCATAGTGTGTACCAAGTCACTGATGACCAGTAGTGTTGAAACCAAGTCACTGATGACCAGTCATGTTGTACCAAGTCACTGATGACCAGTAGTGTTTACCAAGTCACTGATGACCAGTCACGTATGCACCAAGTCACTGATGACCAGTAGTGTTGTACCAAGTCACTGATGACCAGTCACGTTGCACCAAGTCACTGATGACCAGTCACGTTTGTACCAAGTCACTGATGACCAGTCATGTTGTACCAAAAGTCACTGATAAACCAGTAGTGTTGTACCACGTCACTGATGACCTGTCGTTTACCAAGTCAACTGATGACCGGTCACGTTGTACCAAGTCAATGATGACCAGTCACGTTGTACCAAGTCGCTGATGTCCAGTCAGTTGTACCAAGTCACTGATACCATGCTGTGTACCAAGTCACGTGACCATATGTTGTACCAAGTCACTGATGACCGTCACGTTGTACCAAGTCACTGATGACCAGTAGTTTGTACCAAGTCATGATGTCCAGTCACGTTGTACCAAGTCACTGATGACCAGTAGTGTTGTACCAAGTCACTGATGACCAGTAGTGTTGTACCAAGTCACTGATGACCAGTAGTTTACCAAGTCCTGATGACGTCACGTTGTACCAAGTCACTGATGACCGTCACGATGTACCAAGTCACTTGACCAAGCACGATGACCAGTCACTTTGTACCAAGTCACTGATGACCAGTCACGTTGTACCAAGTCCCTGATGACCAGTAATGTTGTACCAAGTCACGGATAACCAGTACGTTGTACCAAGTCACTGATGACCAGTCAGTGATGTACCAAGTCACTGATGACCAGTCACGTTGTACCACGTCACTGATGACCAGTAGTTTTTACCAAGTCACTGATGACCAGTCACGTTGTGCCCCGTCACTGATGACCAGTATTGTACCAAGTCACTGATGACCAGTCACGTTGTACCAAGTCACTGATGACCTGTCACGTTGTACCAGTCACTGATGACCAGTCACGTTGTACCAAGTCACTGAGACCAATAGTTGTACCAAGTCACTGATGACCAGTCATGTTGTACCAATACTGATGACCAGTCACGTTGTACCAAGTCACTGATGACCATCACGTTGCACCATGTCACTGATGACCAGTCACGTTGTACCAAGTCACTGATGACCATCACGTTGTACCAAGTCACTGATGACCTGTCCTTGTTTTACCAAGTCACTGAATACCAGTCACTGTCCCAAGTCACTGATGACCAGCCACGTTCTACCAGCACTGATGACCATACTTGTACCTTCAGCTGTGACCAGTCACGTTGTCCAGTCACTGAGACCAGTATGTTTCCCATCACGATGCCTGTCACTTGTCCAAGTCACTGATGACAGCCTTGTACAAGTCACTGTACCAGTCACGTCGTACCAATGTCACGGGATACCATAGTTTGTACCATCACTCGATACTGTCCTTGTCCAATCACTGATGACTGTCACGTTGTACCAAGTCCTGGACCTCCGTTGTACAATACGAAACCAGTCACATGTAAACTCACTGATTGTGCCAAATGATATGCGTTGATCCCCTTGCCTTGTTGCTAATAGAACCATGTCATATTTGAACCACTTGTACCTCGCGTTTCGTGTCTGTCCGCCTCCTGGTCACGAAACGCTGTTGTTTCACTCACTGCTCCTAGGCTGATATCGTCCACAGTCAGCTCTGAAGCACACACATGCTGGCTGACACACGGGCGATGGCTACGTGCAGACAAACGGTCGCTGTTGCTGAACAGCGATGTTTACAGAGGACTACGACGTTACCAACGAGGGCAGCCCAGCCATTTGAACAAGTGTCCCGCGGCGTGTGGTCTGGAAGTATTCATTGATCTGCTGTGAGCACTGACAAGGGCGAAGAGTGCAGCCTGTTTAACCAATGCAGCGGAAACTTCACTAACAGTGGTTTCAATGAGGTGACGGCGGCGGAAAACGGAAACAAAGTGAAAAGAAGAAACTGCTGTGCCGTCGAACGAAGAGACAAACAAACTACAAGGTAGACGCAAAGCGTTTCGACCTCTTTGGTCTTCTTCAGCAAGCAAAACACATATTCGAGGCAATGAAAATGAAGAATAACCAATCACGTTGTCCTCAAACTGGCCACAATAAGAAAAATCGAAGACTTCCAAACCAATGTAAAGTTTTACTGGATGAAATTTGATAAATACACCAGCGCCGTGCGAGTGGTTAGCGTTGCACTGACTGGGAGACGTGGTGAACCCCAAATAGGGGTTTTGGGGGGGGG
>CM031603.1:1286849-1292289 GCA_018398815.1 Conus ventricosus | reverse complement strand
GTATCCCTGAATCATCTATTCTAGTGTCACCTGTACATAGACAGTATCCCTGAATCATTCTTGTCACCTGTACATAGACAGTATCCTGACATTCTTTGCCTTGTTGCATGTACTAGACAGTATCCTGAATCATTGTGTTCACTGTACATAACAATCCTGAATCATTCCTTCTCACCTGTACATAGACAGTATCCCTGAATCATTCTGTGTCACCTGTACATAGTAGGAATTGATTTCAGTTATTCTCCTTTCTATGAAGCAAGAGTCCAGCGAATTCAAGGTCCCTGGATCAGAAAACAAATGGTGAAATTAACGGTAAACGTCAATGCTGTATGTGTAGGAATGCATTGGGTGGGGCGTGCACAATGGATCAAGATGAATATTCTCTTTCCAAGTGCTCGCCTAATTGACCTCGTGTCTGTTTATGATTTACATGTTTCTGATTATCTTTCTATCTATGTATCTATCTATGCATCTATGTATGTATGTATGCATGTGTGTATGTATGTATGTATGTATGTGTGTATGTATGTATGTATGTATGTATGTATGTATGTATGTATGTATGTATGTATGTATGTATGTATGAACGTATGTATGTATCTCTTTGAAGTAAATCCTATATCTCGCTATGTATTTCTGTATCTATGTATCTATCTATGCATCTATGTATCTATGTGTGTATGTATGTATGTATGTATGTATGTATGTATGTATGTATGTATGTATGTATGTATGCACGTATGTATGCATCTCGTTGAAGTAAATCCTATATCTCGCTATGTATTTCTGCATCTATCTATGTATAAGGGAGAAAAGAAGGGGGAAAGGAGGGGAAGAAGGATTTTTTTTTATTAAAAAAAAACAAACGAAACACACACACACACACACACACACACACACACACACACACACACACACACACACACACACACACACACACACACACACACACACGCACACACACAAAATGGAAATGGATGCCTATTTAAATACAACCTCCCACTCGATTCATACTCTCAAATCAACAAAATTCCAGTGAACAGTCACATACAAATTTATTCATTCATCCATCAACAGTTTCATTTTTGTATACACGACACATCAAATATTTTCTCTCACTCTACTATGCTACACTCAGTCGCCCCATACGTTCACACAAAGTCATTCCGATGACCCAACCTCGGACCCTGGAACAAAGACAGAATCACCAGTCTTTAAAACTTTCAAATCGTCTCTTCCTTTTCCTTGTATTCAGGTCCTCACCCTAAATATGTTGCTTCTGGAACTCCCCACAGTCCCATTCTTGTCACTTCAACGTAGCATCCCGTAAAAAAACAAACCAAAAAACCAAAAAACAAACAAACAAACAAAAAACAAGCATTCGATCCCACCTCTACACGACGCACACAGACACAGTTGGCTGGACAGTTCCAACTCCGTTCTCCGACCCTAAAAATCCGGTCAGCAGTACACAGACACATAGATCGATAGATCCAGCCAATGCACAGCCCCAAGGATACAGCCATAGGCGAACAATTGATAGGCTACAAGAGCTTCACGGACAAGTCAGCCATTTCTCCAAACGGCTCCACAGATGTGGGTTGCAAAACCGGACGAAAATACTCCACTAGAATCACCACTTCTTCAGGCTGCTGTAGAGATCCATGGAAACACGGAGACACAGAACACCGTCCCTCAGACGAACAGTTTACCGGTTACAAGAGCCTCATGGTCACATCAGCCATTTCTCCAAACGGCTCCACAGACGTGGGAGGCAAACTGGACGAACACTCCTCCAGGATCACCACCTCTTCAGGCAGCTGTAGAAATCCACCAGAACACAGATACACAGAACACCGTCTCTCAGATGCCTAACATCTATAACTTAGGGACCCCAGCTCACAGAGCCAGCTCATAAAGCAAATAGAAACAGCAGATCAACAAGCCTAGCTTGTAACTCTCACCATAACGCCGTTGCTATCCTGTACTTACGTGACGTGTTATCTTAATAATTACGTCGTACCAGGATGCGTAATACTAGTACTACACTCAACATACCAAGAGATAATCTTGAACACGAGGCAACCACAAAATAAACATATGACAAATATTTCGACAATCAGCTCTATACCTTTGGGTTACCAAAAATCAATACCCCCATTATTCTGCCGTGACACTGTGTGTGTGTGTGTGTGTGTGTGTGTGTGTGTGTGTAGAGAGAGAGAGACCGAGAGAGAGAGAGAAAGCGAGAGAGAGAAATAAACATATACAATTATAAACAAAGCTTGCTCTAATGTCTTAGATTGAAGAAATAAGGGGAGATAAGCATTCATATCTGCAGTGGCAGATTATTCTGCCTAACTAACAGTATGTGCTTGTGTGGGTGAATGGGGGAAAATAAAATAAATGCTTCTCAAAATGAGCCTTCAGAAAGCTTATAGTCTCCAAGGGGGAGACGATCTCCAATGGGGAGAAAACCCACTAACATATAACTCCTGGTCAGATACTGATATTTCGAAACCTCATTGTTTCTCCTCAGTGACCGCGAAAGTGGTAATTTGACTCCTCTGCCTTTTCGGTTTTAAGAAGAATGCTATCCCAGAAAAGGCTGGTGTGCAATACCGTAGTATGTTTGTTGAGTTTTCAAAAAACCAACCAAAGGTGCCACCCAAGAAGCAAAAGAAAATCATGAAAGAGCAAAACAAGCTACATTTTCTTGTGAAAAGTAGAAAATATAAAAAGATAACCTCTTAAGACACAAGTGCTGAGGGCTAGTTCCTGGAATGAATCCGCAAGGGACTAAATTACAATAAACTAATAAATTCCAAGGATAAGTACTGCACCATTCCAGCAACTTACAGAGCAGCTTGGTGTTGCAATGACTGCAAGAAATAGTCAATTATAAACAAAGCTTGCTCTAATGTCTTAGATTGAAGAAATAAGGGGAGATAAGCATTCATATCTGCAGTGGCAGATTATTCTGCCTAACTAACAGTATGTGCTTGTGTGGGTGAATGGGGAAAAATAAAATAAATGACCAGGAGTTATATGTTAGTGGGTTTTCTCCCCATTGGAGATCGTCTCCCCCTTGGAGACTATAAGCTTTCTGAAGGCTCATTTTGAGAAGCCGGAAAATATATTATCAGCTATATATATATATATATATATATATATATACCCATCTATCTATCAATCTGTGCGTGCGTGTGTGCGTGCGTGCTTGTGTGTGTGTGTGAGTGCATGCGTGCGTGCGTGCGTGCGTGCGTGCGTGCGTGCGTGCGTGCGTGCGTGCGTGCGTGCGTGCGTGCGTGCGTGCGCGCGCGCGCGCGCGCGCGCGTGTGTGTGTGTGTGTGTGTGTGTGTACTGACAGACTGTGCAGATACCGCTCCCATCTGACGTTCTTGGACTGATAGTGGAGGATGCGTGCGTTTTTTACGTTTACAGATAGTCTTTTGCACGTCTATGTCCTTGATTTGATTCCGTCGGAGTCATCAGTATCGGAGAGTCCATGGAGGCTGTCTTTAGACGGACGTGGTGGTACCCTCCGAGGGAGAGCTCACTCACACCTGCTCCACGACTAAGCAATTATTGTCGTCAGTAGGGGGCTTAGTAGTGGTGTCCTGCATATGTTGGATCAGAACATGCGCCACAGAACAGCTACGACGTGACTCGGCAGCACTGCAGCGTCTCCTTCGGTGGTTGCCTCTTGAAGGCTTGACATTGACTGCTTTCTGTGGATTGCCTGTGCCGTGGCTGCCGCGGGTCGGGCCGGGCTGTGGGTGTGGATGAAAGGGGGGGCGTGGGGGGGGGGGATTACTCCACTTTGTCGATTTGATAAGCCTTTGACCATACACCGTACGTTGGATCATCATGCGCAGGAGCCCACAACAGATCCAGATGGTCAGACCTTTATATTACTCGTGCTCGTATGAGAAATGACAACGATGACTTCCATGATTTGGGGTGTGCCTGAGGTTTGACATTGAGTTCTTGATTCCTTGCCGGGGCTCGGGTGCGGGCTGGGTGTGAGAAAAGGGTGGGGGGAGGGATGATACACCCTGGATTCGATGGTTACTCACAACCGTGAGAGCCTGGACTTCATGCTGACATGGGCCTCCTAAACTCAACAAGAACCCTTCAGAACACATGCACCAATTGATGAAAATGCAAAGTGATGGACTGAAGGGCTGAAGCAGAGTTGCTAGCATGAGATTCCAACAGCAGGAGTGACGTAGCGAAGTGCGGAGAACGTGAGGGTAGAGGAAGGTGGGAACTTCACATACCGGGGTTGAAAGTGACCTGGACCATGGGAGCCACGCTCCATGTCAAAATGAATCACCTTGCAAAACACAAATAAGTGGCTAGCAGAACATGCAAGCAGGAAAGCAGAAAGCTACAGCTTACCTAAAGCTGTGGTTTGTGAAGTGACTAAGGATGCGAGACTTGGGAAATGACAAAGGACGGGAGCAAAGCTATCCAGAAACCTTCCAGGACAATGGTGCTATGCAAACATTGGCAAGATCGAATAGGCAGAAACAACTCCTCCAAGAGCTTATGTCTTTGTAAGATGCGAGACGGGAAAATGTACAGCGAGGAGGTAGCAGACAAGGTAGGAATTAAGACTGTGGCACAACATGCCCAATAAGGACAGTCTGGGGCTGTGCCGAAGACCAGCAAGGACGACAGACGGAGTGGAATTTGGGCACATAATGAGGAAGGAGAGGACGCGACTGTGCTGTGGCCCTTGGTTGGACACCAGAGGGAAGAAGGAAAAGAGGCCGACCGAAAACAACATGGCGGCGAATGGTGGAGACGGAGAGAAACGGCTCAGGCTGGAAAACATGGAGTGTTGTACGCCATGCAGCTGCAGACCGAACACAGTGGAGGAGAGACGTCCAAGCCTTATGTGCCTCCTGGCACAGAGAGTATAAGGTTAAGGTAAGGTAAGGGGGGCGAGTGAGCAGTGTGGGCGCAATGCCACAGAGATGGCACAGAAGACAGAAAAAAAAAGAATAAAAAGAAAAAAAAAAGAAAAAAAAAAGAAGAAGCAAAGCAAGAAAAGAAAACAAAACAAAACTCAAAACGAAAACAAACAAACAAAAATGCACGCATTGATAACAAAAACAACACCTCCACCAACAACCGGAAGGTCAACCGTCTGTCACGTGACGGGTGCCTGCGAGGTCACCTGTATTCGGCACTGCTCATAGTGCACGGCCATGTTGGCCGAGGAGTTGTCCGGCCAGCCAGTGAGGGCTTCCAGACTGCTGTCGTTCACCATGGCGCACTGGTGGGGCGGCTTGTAGCCTGCACATTGGTCAGTGCTGGGTTGGAATGGTGAAGGGGTTCCGGAAAATGATGAAAACAAAACAAACAAACAAATAAGCACTTCACAGTTTCTTTGTTTTGTGTGTAAATGTGCGTGCGTGCGTGCGTG
>CM031603.1:1281849-1284349 GCA_018398815.1 Conus ventricosus | reverse complement strand
TTTACACACCTGACACACCCCTCCGATGCATACCCCCAGCGCACACACGCCCACAGTACACACTGCTATGCTATCTGGCGCACAAGCTGTATACTGTCTTCTGCCTGTCCCATCCATGATTTTCCACGCCCTAGCTGAGTGCCTTTTGTCTCCTTGACCGCCGCATGGAGTGGGTTTTGTGGATTTAAAGTGCTCTGAAATATGCCGTCACCTGTTCTAGCGTGTGTCTTGTCTGCATCGAAGGAAGGTCGAGCAGGTATCACAGTTTCAACTGGTGTGTCCTTCATGGTTCCCAGGATCAATCTCACTGTTTCATTTTGATTTCTTTCTAATTGGAGAAGGTTGGTGTTGGGCAGTGTTGTAAGCCGTAATCCATAATCTATCACACTGAGTACAAGTGCGTGATACAGTCGGTAGAGATGGCGCTGTTCAATGCCTTTAGCTGCCATTGCTTTCATGGCAGATAAGCCTTTTTTTGCATTTAGGAACAATACTCTCAACATGCTTTCTAAAGGTTAGCATTCTGTTAAAGCCTACACCCAAATAGCGTAGATTGTTAGTTGATTCAATTGGTATTCCATTGAAGGAAACTGGTGAGGGTACTTGTCCTGATGTCTTGTTGTTGAGAGTGCAGACTAATGTCTGGGATTTTGTAGGGTTGATGGGGGATCTATCTGTTATAAATGTGTCCAAGGTTGTGCTCCAGATTATCTGAAGGACTTAGTCCATTTAAAGCAACATCATCATCAATACAAATTGCGTTCATCTGTTGACGCTAACCGCTTTACAAGATCGTCCTGTCAATAGCCAAAAGACATTAGGTGACAGATGCTTCTCACGTGCTGCCCCCTCCATCTGGAACACTATCCCTGCAGAAATAAGGGAAACTAATAACTTTGACTCCTTCAAACGCTCTCTGAAAACCCACATCTTCCAGAAAGTTTACAATTAGTTCATTTCGCTGTCAATCTATGGGCACGTGTGTGTGTGTGTGTGTGTGTGTGTGTGTGTGTGTGTGTGTGTGTGTGTGTGTGTGTGTGTGTGTGGTGTGTGTTTATGTGTGTGTGTGTGTGTGTGTGTGTGTGTGTGTGTGTGTGTGTGTGTGTGTGGTGTTGTGTGTGTGTGTGTGTGTGTGTTTACTCTGTGTGTGTGTGTGTGTGTGTGTGTGTGTGTGTGTGTGTGTGTGTGTGTGTGTGTGTGTGTGTGTGTGTGTGTGTGTGTGTGGAAGGGTGTGGAAGGGTGTGTGTGTGTGCTTGTGTGGTGTGTGTGTGTGTGTGTGTGTGTGTGTGTGTGTGTGTGTGTGTGGTGTGTGTGTGTGTGTGTGTGTGTGTGTGTGTGTGCGCGTTGTCTATTATTGCCTTAATTGTCTATATATATATATATGGAGTTTATAATGGGCCGCGTGCTCTGTTCGACAGAGAAGTGCGCACATAAAAATGTCATTATTATTATTATTATTATGATCCAGTTTCTTGACACCATTGAGCAATGTTGTTCAACTGTTGCTGAACTGTTTTCGTTCTTTCTTGAGCATTCTTTGATGTTTTGTAGATCAGGCCGTCATCTGCTAATGTCAACACTCGAGCAATTCCGTTTCTGTTTAGGTCTCCAAGGCCGTTAGTGTAAACATTGTACAAAGAGAGGGAAAGAGGAGAACCTTGAGGTAATCCACAGAAAGTTTGTGGGGCTCAGATGTCCAATCTCCAAATTGTAGGATGACGGTTTGCTCCCGAAGTCCCGCTGTTATATAACGTGTAAGTGTCTTGTTGACCCCATAATCAAGGAATTGTTCCATGAGAAGCGAGAACTGGACTTTGTTGTATGCGTCTTCCAGATCTATTGCAACAGCTAGTATTTTTTCCTTTCTTTGGAATCCTTCGTATACTTCATAGGCAAAAGCGGCCACATTTTCCCCATGTACTTTTACCTGTTCTGTAGCCTTCTTGATTTGATGGGAAGATTTGTTGACTTTCAAGATCTCTTGCAACTTTTTCTTGCTATGATTCGTTGTTTATAGTCTACTTCTAATGCCATCTATAACCATTTGTGTCAGAGCGCCTTTATAGTCTACTTCTAACATCATATGTAGCCATTTGTGTCAGAGCGCCTTTATAGTCTACTTCTAACATCATCTGTAGCCATTTGTGTCAGAGCGCCTTTATAGTCTACTTCTAATGCCATCTGTAACCATTGTATCAGAGCGCCTTTATAGTCTACTTCTAATGCCATCTGTAACCATTTGTGTCAGAGCGCCTTTATAGTCTACTTCCAATGCCATCTGTAGCCATTTGTGTCAGAGAGGATTCCTATCAATGGAATTGAACACATTTTGGAAATGTGTGGAAGTAACTCAGTCCTATTCAACTCAAAGTGTTTTTGAGTAAGTGCCATCAAACTAAATAAATGACGACTGCTTTCTAAACGACTGACAGCCAGTAGGTCTGTGTGTGACACCAGTGATGTTTCTTTACAAACGATTTACAGCCAGTAGGCCTGTGGT
>CM031603.1:1263640-1275849 GCA_018398815.1 Conus ventricosus | reverse complement strand
GTGGACTCTCAATTTACACACCTGCATCACCCCCGATGCATACCCCAGCGCACACACGCCCACAGTATACACCGGGGTCCTGAAGATTCAAAGTCTTGTGTCAGTTGACATGTGTTGATCGTTGTGTCTGTTATGGCAAGGCCAAATATGAGTCTGCCCCAATTCGAGAAGTCTTCGCAGTGTTGGTTTTGACCTGTCAGTATTATTTTGTTCTTGTTATTGCTGTTCTTGTTATTGTTTTTCTTGTTATTACTCTTCTTGTTATTCTTCTTCTTGTCATTGTTGTTCTTGTTCTTGTTGTTCTTGTTCTTGTTGTTCTTGTTCTTGTTCTTCTTGTTATTACTCTTCTTGTTATTGTTCTTCTTGTTATTGTTGTTTTTGTTATTGTTCTTCTTGTTCTTGTTGTTCTTGTTATTGTTCTTCTTGTTATTACTCTTCTTGTTATTGTTCTTCTTGTTATTACTCTTCTTGTTATTGTTCTTCTTGTTATTACTCTTCTTGTTATTGTTCTTCTTGTCATTGTTGTTTTTGTTATTGTTCTTCTTGTTATTACTCTTGTTGTTATTCATCTTGTCATTGTTGTTCTTGTTATTGTTCTTCTTGTTATTACTCTTCTTGTTATTGTTCTTCTTGTCATTGTTGTTTTTGTTATTGTTCTTCTTGTTATTACTCTTTTTGTTATTCTTCTTCTTGTCATTGTTCTTGTTATTGTTCTTCTTGTTATTACTCTTCTTGTTATTCTTCTTGTCATTGTTGTTCTTGTTATTGTTCTTCTTGTTATTACTCTTGTTACTAAGTCATCTTCTGAACATTCCTTTCCCACATACGATCAAAGGCGCGTGCACGCAAACACACGACATATAACACACATGCTCACACACGCACACGCACGCACACATACACTACACGCGTTCGCGCATACATGCACACACATGTACATGCATGTGTGCACGCATACATGCATTCTCACACGTGCGCACATACACGGACATACACGCACGCATACACACACACACACACACATTCGCGCACGCACACACACACACACACACACACACACACACACACACACACACACACACACACACACACACACACACACACACACACACACACACACACACACACACACACACACACACACACACACACACACACACACACACACACACACGTTCGTACACCGCATACACTGTCACAGACACATGTGTTCATGCCCACACACCTATGCGCGCGCGTGCACACACACACACACACACACACACACACACACACACACACACACACACACACACACACACACACACACACACACACACACACACACACACGCACACACACACACGCACGGCCCAGAGAGATTCAAAGTCTTATCTCAGTTGACATGTGTTTTATCTTCTGTGTCTGTTATTGGAAAGTCCCAGTATGAGTTTGCCCCAATCTCTAGGAGTCTTTGCAGTGCTGGCCTTGTGATTATTCCAATGTTTGTTTGGTGATGTTTCTTGCTCTTCCCTTAAGTCTTGATGTGCGGCCACTTCCTCTCTTGATGTTCACATCTGAAAGATGGTCTATAGTATAGTGGCTTTGCTCTTGTTTGCTTAAGTGATTCTTCAGATGTCTTATCACATCAGATCGGCCAAGCTGTAATCCAGTTCTTACCGTTGCCTTGCCAGCCAGTGTATTGCTCTTTCGTTTCACTCCAGCATGTCCAGGGCAGTACATCCATATGAGTCTCTCCAGTGGAAGGCTGCACATTAGTTCATTCCAAGCAGAGATGTCCATTCTACTTTTTACTTTCTGATGTAGGTTCATGGAGTCAGTCAGTATTATGGCTTGAGTTTGAAGCTGGTTTGTGGATGAAAGTAAGTGGATTGTATGTGTCACTGCTTCTACCTCCATTGTCAGACTTGAAGTTGTTAAACTGTGCGCACCATTGTCTTCCCGGATAGTTTGGCCATTTTGCTTCACTGTGTATCCCAAGCCTGACATACCTTTGGCTACAGAACCGTCAGTGTATATTAAAACATCACCTTCTGTGCAAAGGTGTTCTACCTGCATCTGAATATCTGTGTTGGTTTTGCCTTCTGGCCATTCTCGACAATGACTTCCAAGTTCTGGAACGATGGCAATTTGGTAGAGGTGTTTCAAGAGGTCTGGATATTTCTCCCATTTCTTGGTTTCTTTGAGTTCTGCTATCTGGCACACAAGCTGTATACTGTCTTCTGCCTGTCCCATCCATGATTTTCCACGTCCTAGCTGAGTGCCTTTTGTCTCCTTGACCGCCGCATGAAGTGGGTTTTGTGGATTTAAAGTGCTCTGAAATATGCCGTCACCTGTTCTAGCCTGTGTCTTGTCTGCATTGAAGGAAGGTCGAGCAGGTATCGCATAGTTTGAACTGGTGTGTCCTTCATGGTTCCCAGGATCAATCTCTTTGCTTCATTTTGATTTCTTTCTAATTGGAGAAGGTTGGTGTTGGACAGTGTTGTAAGCCGTAATCCATAATCTGTCATACTGAGCACAAGTGCGTGATACAGTCGGTAGAGATGGCACTGTTCAATGCCTTTAGCTGCCATTGCTTTCATGGCTGATAGGCCTTTTTTGCATTTAGGAACAATACTCTCAACATGCTTTCTAAAGGTTAGCATTCTGTTAAAGCCTACACCCAAATAGCGTAGATTGTTAGTTGATTCAATTGGTATTCCATTGAAGGAAACTGGTGAGGGTACTTGTCCTGATGTGTTGTTGTTGAGAGTGCAAACTAATTTCTGGGATTTTGTAGGGTTGATGGATGATCCAGTTTCTTGACACCACTGAGCAATGTTGTTCAACTGCTGCAGAAATGCTTTCGTTCTTTCTTGAACATTCTTTGATGTTTTGTAGATCAGGCCGTCATCTGCTAATGTCAACACTCGAGCAATTCCGTTTCTGTTTAGGTCTCAAAGGCCTTTAGTGTAAACACTGGACAAAAGAGGGAAAGAGGAGAACCTTGAGGTAATCCCACAGAAAGTTTGTGGGGCTCAGATGTCCAATCTCCAAATTGTAGGATGACGGTTTGCTCCCGAAGTGCCGCTGTTATCCAACGTGTAAGTGTCTTGCTGACCCCATAATCAAGGAATTGTTCCATGAGAAGGGAGAACTGGACTTTGTTGTATGCGTCTTCCAGATCTATTGCAACAGCTAGTATTTCTTCCTTTCTTTGGAATCCTTCGTATACTTCATAGGCAAAAGCGGCCGCATTTACCCATGTACTTTTACCTGTTCTGTAGCCTCCTTGATTTGATGGAGGATTTGTTGACTTTCAAGATCTCTTGCAACTTTTCTTGCTATGATTCGTTGTTTATAGTCTACTTCTAATGCCATCTGCAGCCATTTGTGTCAGAGCGCCTTTATAGTCTACTTCTAATGCCATCTGTAACCATTTGTGTTAGAGCGCCTTTATCGTCTACTTCCAATGCCATCTGTAACCATTTGTGTCAGAGAGCCTTTATAGTCTACTTCCAATGCCATCTGTAACCATTTGTGTCAGAGCGCCTTTATAGTCTACTTCCAATGCCATCTGTAACCATTTGTGTCAGAGCGCCTTTATAGTCTACTTCCAATGCCATCTGTAACCATTTGTGTCAGAGCGCCTTTATAGTCTACTTCTAACGCCATCTGTAACCATATGTATCAGAGCGCCTTTATAGTCTACTTCCAATGCCATCTGTAGCCATTTGTGTCAGAGAGGATTCCTATCAATAGAATTGAACACATTTTGGAAATGTGTGGAAGCAACTCAGTCCTATTCAAATCAAAGTGTTTTTGAGTAAGTGCCATCAAACTAAATAAATGACCGACTGCTTTCTAAACGACTGACAGCCAGTAGGCCTGTGGTGATACCAGTGATGTTTCTTTACAAACGATTCACAGCCAGTAGGCCTGTGGCGATACCAGTGATGTTTCTTTACAAACGTCTGACAGCCAGTAGGCCTGTGGTGATACCAGTGATGTTTCTTTACAAACGATTCACAGCCAGTAGGCCTGTGGCGATACCAGTGATGTTTCTTTACAAACGACTGACAGCCAGTAGGCCTGTGGTGATACCAGTGATGTTTCTTTATAAACGACTGACAGCCAATAGACCTGTGGTGACATCAGTGACGTTTCTTTCTAAACGACTGACAGCCAGTAGACCTGTGGCGATACCAGTGAGGTTTCTTTACTCAGCCCGGCGGACAGTTTTTAACACTCATCTCAGATAGTTTACTGTTTGTATAGAGAACAGATGACACAAATAGACAGAGAGAGAGAGACAAAGAAAGACAGAATGACGGAGAGAGAGACAAAGAAAGACAGAATGACGGAGAGAGAGACAAAGAAAGACAGAATGACGGAGAGGAGAGACAAAGAAAGACAGAATGACGGAGAGAGAGACAAAGAAAGACAGAATGACGGAGAGAGAGACAAAGAAAGACAGAATGACGGAGAGAGAGCAAAGAAAGACAGAATGACGGAGAGAGAGACAAAGAAAGACAGAATGACGGAGAGAGAGACAAAGAAAGACAGAATGACGGAGAGAGAGACAAAGAAAGACAGAATGACGGAGAGAGACAAAGAAAGACAGAATGACGGAGAGAGAGACAAAGAAAGACAGAATGACGGAGAGAGAGACAAAGAAAGACAGAATGACGGAGAGAGAGACAAAGAAAGACAGAATGACGGAGAGAGAGACAAAGAAAGACAGAATGACGGAGAGAGAGACAAAGAAAGACAGAATGACGGAGAGAGAGAGACAAGAAAGACAGAATGACGGAGAGAGAGACAAAGAAAGACAGAATGACGGAGAGAGAGACAAAGAAAGACAGAATGACGGAGAGAGAGACAAAGAAAGACAGAATGACGGAGAGAGAGACAAAGAAAGACAGAATGACGGAGAGAGAGACAAAGAAAGACAGAATGACGGAGAGAGAGACAAAGAAAGACAGAATGACGGAGAGAGAGACAAAGAAAGACAGAATGACGGAGAGAGAGACAAAGAAAGACAGAATGACGGAGAGAGACAGCAAAAGACACGGTGACAGGGATACGTGAGAGAGAGAAAGATAGAGACAGAGAAAGATAGAGAGAGAGAAAGATAGAGACAGAGAAAGATAGAGACAGAGAAAGATAGAGACAGAGAAAGATAGAGAGAGAGAAAGATAGAGACAGAGAAGAAGAGAGACAGAAACAGATTCAGTGAAAGAAAGAGATAGAGACAGAGACAAAAACAGCTGTAGAGAGATAAGAGGAAAACAGCGATATATAATAATAATAATAATAATAATAATAATAATAATAATAATAAAGGAACATTTAGTGCGCTTAATCTTAAACAAAAGCCCTAAGCGCTTACAGCAATAAGCCCTAACACACACACACACACACACACACACACACACACACACACACACACACACACACACACACACACACACACACACACACACACACACACACACAAACACACACACACACACACACACACACACACACACACACACACACACACACACACACACACACACACACACACACACACAAACACACACACACACGCACACACCCACACACCAGCGAAGGAGCAGAAAAATTATGTTTTGAAGAGAGTTGTATGTATATATATATATATATATATATATAATATATAAGAGAGAGAGAGAGAGAGAGAGAGAGAGAGAGAGAGAGAGAGAGAGAGAGAGAGAGAGAGAGAGAGCGGGGAAAGGGTGGAAAGAGAGAGAGGGAGAGAGGAAGATGAAGAGAGACAGACAGACACACAGACTGATAGACAGACAGACAGAGACAGAGAGATCGAGAGAGGCACATGGAAATACAGCTAAAGCAAGAGACAGAGATACAGCATACACAGACGGAATATTTATTGTCTACAAGAAAGTCTCCTAAAAGTGAACAAGCATGAAGGACACCATAATTAAAAGAAAATTAGCGGAGAAAAAGACGTGATTTTACATAATAAGGTATCTAATGTCATACAGCCATGACCCTCAAGCTATCGCTGTACACTAGACAGTCTAAACAACCTCTGTGTTCCATTGCACTCCAACCAACATTTTCTCTTCGTCATGCAGTGACAAGATGGGTGGGCCACCCGATATGTCGTTTCCTTACGACAGAACAGTAAGACGGATGTACACCTGATGTGTTCTTTTGGGGTGAAAGAACAAGAACATGGATGAACCACCCAATATTGCGTTTCCAGGTGATGATTTGAAACACGATGGATGGACCATCTGGGGGCAGGTCATTTCAGGGTGAAAGAACTAGAAGATGGTGGACCACCCAGTAAGTGGCCTCTTGCTGATACAACATCAAGATGGGAAGACCATCCAATATGGCGTTTCCTGCTGATGCAGCATCAAGATGGTGGACCACCCAGTAAGTCATTTCTTGCTGATACAGCATCAAGATGGTGGACCACCCAGTAAGTCATTTCTTGCTGATACAGCATCACGATGGTGGACCACCCAGTTTGTCGCTTCCCGGTAATTCAACAAGATGAACAGACCACCAGTATATCATTTCCTTGTGATGCAACAACAGGACGGATGAACTGCCTGACGTGTGATTTCCGGATCATACAACAAGACGTATGTGGACCACCTGGTGTTTCCTTTCCTTGGGTCCATGTTGAATGTCTGTGTCGCTGATGACAAAAACAGCCCCTGTGTGTGTGTGTGTGTGTGTGTGTGTGTGTGTGTGTGTGTGTGTGTGTGTGTGTGTGTGTGTGTGTGTGTGTGTGTGTGTGTGTGTGTGTGTGTGTGTGTGGTGTGTGCATGTGGAAACATGTGTTTGTGTGAGCATATGCATACATGCACATGAATGTGCACTGACAAAACACAGAGGTAGTCTTTCTTTTCTGGCTTGAACTTTTGTGCCCATGCATTTTCTTTCGTCACGCTACGACCATGCTAATACATATTCCTGGTGTCAGACATAGCATAATCAAGCTTTAACACGAGGAACAATTTCAATTTTGCAGCATTCTCTATTTTCGTTTAATACAAACATTCTCTGTGTCGTCTGCTGTACTGTTACATCATCGTAAACTGGTTTCATGAAAAGTTGGGTACTCAAAGTTACCAATCCTCTCCTACAGAAGTGCAATTAAAGAAAAATGCAATGGTTACTTCAAATGTGCTGCCTCCAATCCCAAGTGTGCGTATTTTTCAGGGTTCTTTTAATCATATGAACAAGTACATAATCATCTGCATTTCAATTACATAGATTGGAAAAGAAAGACACAATAAACAGAAAAAAGAACAACCAACAATATCAAAGCAAACGATAAGCACCATGCACACACACACACACACACACACACACACACACACACACACACACACACACACACACACACACACACACACACACACACACACACACGAAAACTATATATACTTGACCTTTCATTCTTAAAGTGAAATTCTAAAAGAAAAAAGTATAGAATAATACAAAGATGGTCATAGTACATTCTCTACCGGATTCAGTTGTGTCAGATGGGGGCAGGTGTGTTCTGCTGGTGGTTCATTGGGTTAGTGTCAGATGGGGACAGGTGTGTTCTGCTGGTGGTTCATTGGGTTGGTGTCAGATGGAGACAGGTGTTTTGTGCTGGTGGTTCATTGGATTGGTGTCAGATGGAGACAGGTGTGTTGTGCTGGTGGTCAATTGGGTTCGTGTCAGATGGGGGCAGGTGTGTTCTGCTGGTGGTACATTGGGTTGGTGTCAGATGGGGACAGGTGTGTTCTGCTGGTGGTTCATTGGGTTGGTGTCAGATGGAGACAGGTGTGTTGTGCTGGTAGTTCATTGGATTGGTGTCAGATGGAGACAGGTGTGTTGTGCTGGTGGCCAATTGGGTTCGTGTCAGATGGGGGCAGGTGTGTTCTGCTGGTGGTTCATTGGGTTCGTGTCAGATGGGGACAGGTGTGTCTTGCTGGTAATCCCTGTGGTTGGTGTCAGATGGGAACAGGTGTGTCTTGCTGGTGATCCTGTGGTTGGTGTCAGATGGGAACAGGTGTGTCTTGCTGGTGGTTCATTGGGTTGGTACATGGTGTCAGATGGGAACAGGTGTGTCTTGCTGGTGGTTCATTGGGTTGGTGTCAGATGGGGACAGATGTGTCTTACTGGTGATCCCTGTGGTTGGTGTCAGATGGGGACAGGCGTGTCTGGCTGGTGATTTAGTGGGTTGGTGTCAGATGGGGACAGGTGTGTCTTGCTGGTGGTTTAGTGGGTTGGTGTCAGAGGGGACAGATGTGTCTTACTGGTGATCCCTGTGGTTGGTGTCAGATGGGGACAGGCGTGTCTTGCTGTTGGTTTAGTGGGTTGGTGTCAGATGGGGACAGGCGTGTCTTGCTGGTGGTTTAGTGGGTTGGTGTCAGATGGGGACAGGTGTGTCTTGCTGGTGGTTTAGTCGGTTGGTGTCAGATGGGGACAGGTGTGTCTTGCTGGTGGTTTAGTGGGTTGGTGTCAGATGGGGACAGGTGTGTCTTGCTGGTGGTTTAGTGGGTTGGTGTCAGATGGGGAGAAGTTGTCCTGGCGTGGCCCCTGTCCTGCTGGATCTCCTCAATGGTGGTGGGCATGGGGCGGCCCCTGTGCTGTGGGGGTGGGGTGGGGGGGGGGGGGGGTGGCGCCAGTGCTGGATCTCCTCAATGGTGGTGGGCATGGGGCGGCGCCCCTGTGCTGTGGGGGTTGGGGTGGGGGTGTGGGGTGGGCGCAGTGCTGGATCTTCGTCAATGGTGGTGGGCATGGGGCGGCCCCTGTGCTGTGCGGTGGTGTGGCGCCAGTGCTTGGATTCCTCAATGGTGGTGGGCATGGGGCGGCCCGGGGTCTCTGGAGCTGCAGCATGACGACGACTCCCCGCCGTCACATCACGCCGAACAGGATCGCAGGAGCCACAGCGCACCTCCGCCTGCGCACCACAACACCAAACAACTTCGTCCCGCCCACCTGGCACCATCAACACCACAACGTAGTCACTGCGCCCGCCCCACTCAACACCAACAAACGTTGTCACCGTCTACCGTCGTCGTTCCGCCCTTATCTTTATTTGTACAAACGTTCTTGTCACTGTCACTGATTCTCAGCTCGATGTGTTTTTCTTAAGCAAACAAACAAACAAAGAACGAACAACGGACAAACAAACAAACAAACTTAAACATCGTCCAGGTATTATGGCTGTGTTATCACCACAACAAAGAAGCACGCAATCAAGCAAGGAAAAAACGAACGGACGAATGAAACGAACGATCGAACAAACGTAACGAACGCGTCGAGCAAACGATCAACCAAAAAACCAATAATTCATTTGAATATTATGCTGTTGCCGTCCTCATCACAAATGTACAAAATCAAACAAACATAAAAAAAAAAAAGAACGTCTTTAACATTATTGCTGTTCGTCACCATCTTACAAAACAAACATAACGAGAACAACCATGCAAACAAACACGAAACAAACAAAACAAAAACAAACAACACATTTGGAATATTACAGTGTTATCACATCGTTGTTGTTGTGGACCTGATCGTCGTTCAGCTTACCAGTCATCGTGGGTGGGTCGTGTTGATTCAATTCAGGCATGATTGCTAGCTACCACCTCGTCAGCGCATATGGCAGTTGTCATCCCATTGTCATTGTCGCGGGTATCTCTTCTTCTTCTTCCCTTCTTTTTTCTTCTTCTTTCTTCTTCTTCTTCTTCTTTTCTTCTTCTTCTTCTTCTTTTCCTTCTCCTTCTCCTCCTTTTTAAAAAAAATGGATTTATTCCTCCCTTCTCATCCCTCCACTCCACCAGTTCCTTAACTTCTTTCTTCACGCATATCCTTCGACATGGATTTTACACCATTTGACATTAGCATGTCAGTAATATGTACGATATATAAATGTGTGATAGGAATAATGAATAAAATGGCTACAATCTGGCCAATTTTTTTTGTGCCTTTATCAGTTTGAAACGATGTGGAATGAGTGGATGATAACAGAGTAGTAGTTACAAGGAGGTTTGTTTTTCATTTTCAGTTACAAAACAAAAGAAACAACAGACAAACACAGAAAAACATTATAGTGACTATTACAGTAATCCAGGTACTTGAATTTGAGAGAAAATAGCATGCACACACACAATATCTATCTATCTCTATATCTATCTATCTATCACACAATTACATACACACACCACACAACACACAACACCACACACACACACACACACACACACACACATATATATATATATATATATATATATGATTTTAACCAAAGAGCCTAAAATGATTAAAATGTGCTTCGACCCTTGAGGGAGAAACATTTGTCAATGATGTTAAAAAGGAAGGTTAAAACTCGAGGTTAAGACTCTACAAATTTGTTGCGAGCGTGTTGCGCTGTTATCAGGATTGTTTTTGGTTTGCCCAACGCGATGTTATATAGCGTGTGGGCTCCCTTTGCGGTTGTTTGCACGTGCGGGTTGGCTGCACGTGCTTTTGGGGGTTTCAGGGTTTTTATTTTGGGTGATGTTCACAACAACGATTTCCATTTATGACTTCAGTTGTTTACTATTTCTGTTTTGGTGTTTAAGTTGCTAAGTGTGGGTGCTAGTATTAACCATTTTTTCGTTAAACATAGGTTGCACCTTTTTGAAACATTGCTGTATGGTGGGGGGGGAATTGGATGCTCTGTTTTATGATTTTCAGGATATAATGTAGTTGTTTTTGCGTTCTTTAAGTTTCCAGATATATTTGTCAGTTCTGTTGGTTTTTATATTTTTTTTCTTGTTGACCTGTTTGTGGTTTGCATATCTGGTTTTGAAGTGGTTTTGCAGATGATTCTCTATGTATGTTTCTTTTTCATTTTCTGATGTTACAGTAGCTGGTATACAAGTTGTTTTGGAGGACATTTTATTTGTTTAGTGGGCACTGCTCTTTTCTCGTGCATTTGCAAGATTTCCTTTCTTCACCTTCTTTGCTGTGTTGGATTTTCATTTTGTTGGATGCTTCAATCAGGGTTTTTGAGTTGGCATAAATGAAGTTACGATTTTTTTTTTTTTTTAGGGGTTTTGGACAGTGTTTTGTTAAATAATTTTGGACCGTTTGTGTTCTTTTGGAGAATGAAGTTGCTAGGAGTTTGAGAATTCTTTCCCTATGTTTGTTTGAGTTTCCCATCGTATGGGGGGGTTATCCATATGATTTTTTTCTTTTTCCTATTTTTCTTGCTTTTATTTGTTTTTGTTTCGGGTTGTATTGTTTTTGTAATTGTATCATTTTTTGTAGTCCCTTTCCTGGTTTTTCCACTCTCATTTTTTGGGGGGGGGTTTTTGTGAAACGGGTTTGATAGTCTCTTGTTTTGCATGGGGGTATGGTCTTTAAAACAGATGGTGGTGGTTCTTTTGGTGTGTACATAAAGGGTGTTCGTTGGGTTTTTTGTTTGGTTTAAAATTTTTTAAAATTGTTGGATCAGTGTTATGTCTAATAGCACTACCTTTTTGTTTTCTTCAATGGTATTTTTAAGTTGTGTTTTGGAAGATTTTGCTAGTTCTTTTTTCTTTTTTTCGAGGTTTTTGGTTTTTTTTGGTTTGTGCAGCAAGGCCATGTTCTTTTAAATGACTTGTTTTCCGAGTTTTTTTTGTTTGGACGTGAATTTGTCCGACCCCTTCACATGTTTCTGCCCATCAATGAACCTGGTTAGTCGAAAGTTTTAGTTTCTTTTGGGTTTTTTGATCCAGGTTTTCATTTTTGGGTGTGTAGTAATGTTTTTTTTGGGGTGGAGAATGATTTCCATTTCTGACCTGTTTTGTCTGTGTGGTTTTTGGCAATTCAGGGTTTGGGAGTAGTTCCTATTTGGGTGGGTAAAGTTACTATGTCAAAATGTGATAATTTCTGTTTACTTTGTTTATTGGTTTTTTGAAAACCCTTGGTATTCGTATGGTTCTTCCAGAGGTTGTTCGAGTTTGATTTTTTTCCTTTTTATTTTTTCCCGAATTTTTTGTTATTTTGCCAATTTTGATTTGGTGGGTTTTTGTTGCATGTTGGATTGTTTTTAAAGTTTGGGTTTTTGGTCTTTGAGTGTTTGAAAGTTCTTTGTTGCTGGGCGCTTTTCTTCCCCGGGGCCACTTTTTTGGGGGTTTTTTTATTTTTTCGCCTTGGTCAAATTGGTTTCTTTTTCCTTTTTTAATTTCTTGTTTTTT
>CM031603.1:1244175-1262640 GCA_018398815.1 Conus ventricosus | reverse complement strand
TTATTATGTTCCTTTGTCCACTTTAGGTTCGAAATCTACGTTAAGGCCCTGTATGTGTCGATACATGCACTAGCTCTAACAGTTACCAGGTAATTAGGAATTTAGGTATGTTTTGTGTAAGGCGTCTAAGATCAGAGAAATAATGACGTCTTAGTTGATGTTCTTATTGGTATGGTTGTTGTTTTTTTCGTGACTAGTGATTTTGTTTCTTACACATAATAATGTGAATGATTGTGCTCATTCCCCTTCAAATGGGCCGATGGCCTTATTGAATAAAAACCTGAAGTCTAAAGTCTGAAGTCTCTCTGGATACACAAGACAGGAAGAGAAGTACACACACACACACACACACACACACCACACACACACACACACACACACACACACACACACACACACACACACACACACTGTATCCAGATGAATGGTCCTTGTCAATCTTACAACCTGTATTTAACAAAGAGGACATGAATGTGCCTGACAACTACAAGAGAATCTCACTGCTGAATGTATGTTGCAAATTGTATAGCTTTGTGTTAAATAAAGAATCACTAAATGGATCGATGGTAAGAAAATAATCGGAGAACAAGCTGGATTTAGAGCAAAGCATAGTACCTCTGATCATATTTTTACCCTCATGGCACTGATTCAGAAACAGCTTGTAAGATACAGAAAATTGTTTCTTGCTTAAATCGATTTTCGTGAAGCATTTGATACAGTTCACAGAGAGAAACTATGGAACATTTCAAGTAACAATGGTGTTAAAGGAAAAATGGCCTGGGCAATTTAAAGCATATACGCTGTTGCTGAGACTCGTTATCAGGCAGGTGGTGGTCTATCTGAAATTTTCTCCTGCCCACATGGCCTTAAGCAAGGTGAAGTATGCTTGCCTATCCTGTTTTCCTTGTTCATTAATGAACTAACTAAAAAATGTCATCACTAATGGTAGACATAGAATTCAGCTGTACCCTGATCTTGTAGAACTGTTCATTCTGCTCTTCGCTGATGACGTGGCATTATTTTCGAATAGTGGCATACGTCTACAGACACAACTAAATTTACTATACAACTCGTCCAAACGCCAAGATCTTATAGTTAACATGGAGAAATCTCATATTGTTGTTTACAGAAACGGTGGTTATCTTTCCATGAATGAAGAATGGTGTTTTAGAGAAGAATTTTTTTTTCTTTAAATGTTCAGCATGTACAATTATTTAGGAATATATCTCACAACAAAACAGTTTTTCTAGCCTACATTACAAGATCTCACAGATCGTGCTAGAAAGGGTATTTGTGTTGTTTATTGAGGGACGTGTACAGATAACTCAATTTTCTAGTTGTTTATTGACTTAAGGTTGAATCCCTTTGTTGGTTGTTTATTGGCTGTAGGTTGAATCCCTTTGCTGGTTGTTTGTTGACTATAGGTTGAATCCCTTTGCTGGTTGTTTGTTGACTATAGGTTGAATCCCTTTGCTGGTTGTTTGTTGACTATAGGTTGAATCCCTTTGCTGGTTGTTTGTTGACTATAGGTTGAATCCCTTTGCTGGTTGTTTGTTGACTGCAGGTTGAATCCCTTTGCTGGTTGTTTATTGATTGTGTGACGAATTCCTTTCCTGATTGTTTATTGACTGTAGATATTTAGATGATTCCCTGTATTGATCGGTATTGATTATCGATGTCTGGATGAATCCTCTGATTGTTGTTTATTGACTTGTGTGTATGGATAAATCCCTTCGCTGGTTGTTTACTGGGTGCAAGCTTGTGGATTTATCCCTCGCTGATTGTTCATTGGCTATAGAATGAATCCCTCTGCTGGTTGTTTATTGACGTAGGTGCCTAGATGAATCCCTGCGCTGGCTGGTGGCCAATAAGAAGAGAGCCGCTGCAGAGCGAGTTCTGAAGAAAGCCGCCCGCATCAATGGCATCCCTTACTACAAAGTTCACCAAGCTCTGGACGCCATCTTGAGCGGTCAAACCACTGAAGAAGTCTCCAACTCAACACCAGCCAATGAAAACACAGAAACGCTTCTGGGCTATAAGAGCGAGGCCAATGACAGACCAGAAAAGCTTCCATTGGACAGGAAGTCTCCAATTCAACACCCGCCAATGAAAACACAGACATGCTTCTGGGCTGTGAGAGCGAGGCCAATGACAGACCAGAAAAGCTTCCATTGGACGAAAGTCCTCACCATCACGATGATTCAGCCAATGGAACAGTGGAGCTGAAGGAGCCAATCGTCCTCACTGACGCCAACGGCTTGACGGAGCAGAGGTGGGACGGAGTGAAGAAATACACGGCGCTGGAATGTGCTCAGGAGCAGTCATGGCCACGATTACCCTCTACATACTTACTTGTGGTCAGTATTACCATATCTTTCGCTCTCTCGGAAACGCGCACGCCACCACACACACACACACACACACACACACACACACACACACACACACACACAACCACACACACACACACACACACACACACACACACACACTCACACACGCATGCACGCAAGCACGCACCAACACACACACACACACACACGCACGCACGCACGCACGCACGCACGCACAGCACGCACGCACACACACACACACACACACACACCACACTCACACACACACACACACATACACATGCAAGCACGCACACAAACACAGACACACAGGCAGACAGATAGACTGAGAGAGAGAAGAGAGAGAGAGAGAGAGAGAGAGAGAGAGAGAGAGAGAGAGAGAGAGAGAAAATACTGTGCGTGTATGTGAGTGAGTGAGTGGGTGGGTGACAGAGAGAGAGAGAGAGAGAGAGAGAGAGAGAGAGAGAGAGAGAGAGAGAAAGAGAGAGAGAGAGAGAGAGAGAGAGAGAGAGAGAGAGAGAGTTAGAGCACGCACACACGCGGTGTTTGTGTGTGCGTGTTTGTGAGTTTGTGTGTGTGTGTGGTGTGTGTGATTGTGTGTGTTGTGTGTGTGTGTGTGTGTGTGTGGTGTGTGTGTGAGTGTGTGTGTGTGTGTGTGTGTGTGTGTGTGTGTGTGTGTGTGTGTGTGTGTGTGTGTGATAAAATAATAATAGGGACAAAATCATCGTTGTCATCATCATCATCATCATCATCATCACATCATCATCATCATCATCATCACATCATCAATATTTTAATGTTATTATCATATCATTATGATTAGATTATTATGATTATTATTGTAGTTGTTATCATCATCATCATCCATCATCATCATCATCATCATCACATCATCATCATCATCAACATCATCATTATTACTATTATCATTATCATTATCATTTTTATTATTGTATCATCATCTTCATCATCATCATCATGAAGATCATCATCATCATAGTAGTAGTAGTAGTAGTAGTAGTAGTAGTAGTAGTAGTAGTAGTAGTAGTATGTGTGTGGTGGTGGTGGTGGTGTTATTATTGTTAATATTTATTATCATTACTGTTTGTCACGACCGACCCCTGGAGGTCTGCCCTGACAGGATCGGTCTAGGTGGGAGTGAAGGGAGTGACTGACCTCACACGCCCCGCAAGAGACCACACAATAAAGATTACGATACAACACCCCTTTTATTCACACCACAAAATAGCATTCCAACACACACAACATGCACAATCACAATCAAGCACTCCAACGCACACAACATGCACAATCACAATCAAGCACTCCAACACCCACAACATGCACGATTATAAATAAACATTTC
This sequence comes from Conus ventricosus, assembly GCA_018398815.1. Lineage (NCBI taxonomy): Eukaryota > Metazoa > Mollusca > Gastropoda > Neogastropoda > Conidae > Conus > Conus ventricosus. The sequence continues at coordinate 1,258,920 of CM031603.1, read as the reverse complement.
ACCATACGACGTACACAATCACAATTACAGCATTCCAACACATATGACAATATACCCAATTATAAAGAAACATTTCCAGCATCGATCCCTTCTAACACCATGGAGTGCGTCCACGCCCCTGCCTCTGTCAAGTCTAACTGGAGCACCCTGTCGCACTAGGTGCTCCGAACCGGGTCGGTTCTCGCAGGGAGTCGCTCAAAGCCGACACCCTCGACTCACAAGCAGGCAGTGAAGAGCGTGTCCCGGAGGGGGGGGGGGGGGGGAACGTGGCGCGTTTACTGGAGGTCCTGGACGGGGGTCAGGGCCGCCAGATCAAGACGGCGGGCTCCCTACCAGTCCGCGGTCCCGACCAGGGCGTGGCCTCGACCAGCGTGGCACCATCCAGTCCGCGATCCCAGCCAGAGTGTGGCCTCAACCAGCACGTGGCACCATCCAGTCCGTGGTCTCAGCCAGAGCGTGGCCTCAACCAGCACGTGGCACCATCCAGTCCGTGGTCTCAGCCAGAGCGTGGCCTCAACCAGCACGTGGCACCATCCAGTCCGTGGTCTCAGCCAGAGCGTGGCCTCAACCAGCACGTGGCACCATCCAGTCCGTACTCCGGTGAAGCCCCCGAAAGGGGGGGGGGGGGGGGGGGGAAACGTAGCTGGGAGGAGAGGAGAAAGGGAGGGAAGGAAGAAGGAAGGAGGAAGGAAGAAGGGTACTGGAACCCCGCCGTCAGTACAGTCTGACCCATGCTGTCAAATCTTAACAGCCACTCGCATGATGGGCGAGGGAAGTCTACTAAACGCACACAGTAAACCCATCGAATCAGAATGTTCACTAGGGTCTCTCACACGATGCAGGTAAAAGACTGCATTAAATCAACAGGTTATAAAACAAATATGAATATCTTCACCCTTCTCTCACTCACGTTTAACATTTTCCTTTCTTAGGAAATAAACCAACACAGCGACCATCGCTTAATAACTGCCACCACATTTGCAAACAGCAATTCAATGGCACAATTGTCACACTCCATAGCCACACTTCAAAATAACACAAATCTCCAACCACGCATCCAAACGACAAATCATGCGTACGCACGCTCGCGAACATAAAACTCGTTCTCCTTGCACCCACAAACAGACGTGGCCGAAGGATAAAAGTCCGGCGAACGTGACAGGGGCGGACGAGCGAGACCAAGCAAGTTCCAACCCTGAATCACCAGGTTCTCTCCCATCCCCACCGACTACCGCATCACCAGATGCATAAACAGGAGAAAGAATTTTGGATATAATTTAGAATGGCCAGGTTAAAGATTGAATTAACCAGAGAAAAGGTCTCAAACAATATTTCTTTTACAATTTTGAAAACAAAAGAAAATTGCGCAAAAGAGAAGAATAAGCCGGCTAACAACAACAAACCAAAACAAACAAACCACGAAACTGATGCTTACCAGCTACCCGTGGGTGACCCAGAAGAGCGGGTCAAACGACTCTCTCTGCCCTCTGTCCAGTCGAGAGGACAGAGGCACAGGTGCGGAAAAAAGAAGAAGTGAATGTCCCTCTCCTACAGGCCGACTGTAGGAATTGAAGATACCGACTGTACCCTCGATGTAACGGTGAAGAACCAAGACCGGAGCAGGCGCTCCCAGAGACATCTTCCGCTCGAGTGAAGAGCTAACCTCCCTCAGCGATGGCGGCCAACATGCCATGCTGCGTCACAGAGTGAGCATACTTCAAACTAAAAGAAATGAAGCACGTGCGACAGGTAAAAAGACAGGCGAGAGGCCGATAGACAGCAAGTTCGAGAGAAAGGTACCAGCCACCCGTGAACCTACAGGATGAATACACGGGCAGTGGAATTAGAGAGAGAGAGAGAGAAAGCAAACCGAAGTTGAGCTGAACTACACCAAGGTGCAACCGCACCACAAGCCACATTAAGGGACGGATACACGACAACAGCAACGACAATAAACAAATGAATAATTCCGCCACCCTAGATGGGTCAAACGTCGTAGGCCTCGTGACAAACTCGTGACAAACCCCCCTTCTAAAAGCATCTGTTCTCCGAGATACAGTGCTCCTTTGAACCTGACGCATGTGCAAATTCACAACAATGGGACCGAACCCAACTCTCTGTGCTCGACAGAGTACGAGGAATCCAATACAAACATTCCACGATAGAATCACAACCGAGAAATACATAATACTACATTTATCAAACAACTAAGCGAACCTTCCAACCATGAAAGTAACAATCCGAATCACTGGTGATTCACTACCGTTAACATCACTGAAGTGAAAACTGTCACTACACCTAATACAGAGACCAAAGGGGATATAACCCTGGTTGAGGGAAGTGTCCCTCTGACCGATTTTCCAATGTGCTGACTACGGAGCTCGGCTAAGATAGTCAGCATCCGTATTACAGAACCCTTGATATGACGGAAAGTGAACGCATGACTGCAGTTCCACAGCCTAACTCATGAGTCGATGACTGACTGGCCGGATCCGGTCCAGGCACTGAGAGGATGATGATCGCTCTCCAGTACAAACTTCCGGCCGTACTTCTTCTTGGGCACGCCAGTGCGCGTCCAAATCTGCCTGAGAGATTCAGCAACAGTAGGGCATCGATAGTCCTAAGCGGGACAGCCTCTGGGTATCGACTTCGCAGATTCTACCACTACCGAAGTGTAGCGGTGACCGCGATCGATGGAGGATAATGGTCCCACCAGGTCAACCCCAACCTTGCTGAATTGCCTCCCCAACCATGGCACTGACCCCAGGGAACACGCCTCAAGCGCCTCTTAGGCGTTGTCCGTTGGCAGACATCGCAACTGCGGCAGTACTGCCTAACCTGTGAGTTCATCCCTGGCCAAAAGAAGTCTTGTCTTACTCGCTCGAGAGTCCGCTTGGACCCATAGACCTGCCATGGGGGAATCGTGGGCCTGCCGGAGAACAGACTCTCTCAAGCTTTGGGAACAACAAGCTGTTTGGCCACACGATCTGCCTGAGTGAAAACCCTAAAGAGGATCCCCTTGTGGAGCTTGAAGCTCACCTTGGCGTGTCGGGCAGACTGAGCGGGATGATCCACCAGTTGTCGCAGGCGTTGGACATCCAAGTCCCTGGCCTGAAGACGGATAATGCTAGCAGGATCGGCCCTTGCCAGAAACCTCGTCAGAGATCGGCTGAAGAACGTGGACGCAATTCCTGTTCCTGCTTCTTAGCTTTGGCGCGTGTGGTGACTCCCACACACGCCTGTACGGGCAAATCCGTAGACACGGACTGACTGGCGTCCGTCTGCGAAGGTGATAGTATTCCCTATGATAAGGGAATACAGAGGTCGCTCCACCGCGATAGCCCATACTTCGCCACAGAAGGGGGTGGAGATAGGAATAAGTACAAAAGGACGGGTGGAGGTAAAACCAGCCTCCAACCCGCACACATCATAACTAGCGCCCCGCCGGCCTCAGGGGAAACCAAATTCTTATCCACAAAGATCGTTGATGCTCCCGAATCCCTGATGGTGTCGACCAAGGAGGAACCAACAACAGAGAGAAACACTGGGCACTCTGAATCACCAGAAGCTGGGATGGAACCCACGTTAGCCGAGGCACGAGGACGTTGGAAAGGACTAGCCCCATGACTAACCAGCGGCTTTAGGACAATCTTCCTAATGTGGCCAGGACGACCACAAAGAAAACACAGTCGGGGCGCTGAAATCCCCGATGAACTGCCTGCCTTGTTCACCCCGCTAGCAGTTGTCGGCGCCTTATTGCCACTAAATCCTGTGGAGGGCTTCCTCTCCGTATCTGGGCGATGCCCATAAGCCCTGCGAGCTTCAGCAAACACCTCAGCGGTGTGAATCGCAGCCGCGAAATCCTGAGGTGCTGTCTCGCCTATCCGGATCCTCAACTCTGGGGACACAGTGTTGGTGAGCTGTTCAATGAGGATCAGATCCTCCAGCTCCAACTTAGCCAACTGACGCCAGTACCCTAGCGTTTTGCGCAGCCTATCACCAACTGCACGAAGGTCTCGTCGTTATTTTTCTTCATGGACCTGAACTTCCTCCTGTACGTCTCTGGGGTAAGGTGGAAACGCTTACGCAGAGCCAACTGCATGTCTGCATAAGAGCGCGCCTTCATTTAGAGTGAGCACACACCCCTTGCAGCACCAGAATAACCCAGAAAAAAGGTGCATAGCCTTTTGTTCCTCAGACAATTGTATGAAGTAGCTACCTTGTCAAAATGCTCTAGGAACATATCAATGTCCTCACTAGGTCTGAACTCTGGAAGCTTAACTTTGGCCTCTAACTCTATCACCTGCCTGGTGATTAACCCCCTGACTTACAGATGCGGGAGACCGCGAAAGAAGTTGTTCCATCTCCTCCCTACGCAGAGCCTCCATCCTGTCTATTCTTCCCTACGGAGGGCAGCCTCTTCCCTACGCTGAGCCTCCTGTCTGGCAGCCTCTTCCCTACGCCGATCCTCCTGTCTGGCAGCCTCTTCCCTGCGCAGAGCAGCCTCTTCCTACGAAGGGCCTCCTGTCGGGCAGCTTCTTCCTAACGAAGGCCTCCTGTCGGGCAGCCTCTTCTCTGCGCAGCATAGCCTCTTCCCTATGCAGAATCTCCTGTCTGTCAGTCTCCTCCCTGCGCAGAGCCTCTATCCTATCCAACTCTTCCCTACGCTGAGCAGCCTCTCCTTACGAAGGGTTTCCTGCCTAACCGCCTCTTCTCTACGAGGGATTCCTGCCTGGAAGCATCCTCCCGTCGTTGCTGCTCTAGGAACATCAGGACGGAGGTGATGTCCTGGGCGGGGTTCACCACTCCCGACACGGGAGGATGACCCGTCTGACCCGTCCCCTGGGTCTCTACTTTCCCATGAGGAAAGTCCCCCGGGGCATACTCCTTACGAGGGGAAGCATGGAGAATAGAGGGCTTGTGTTTCTGCGACTCAACAGAAGCCCACAGTTGCTTCGCTATACTCTGACGCTTCCGAGCGGAAGTGCCAGTCGGGGTCTCAGCAGGAAAATCCCCTAGCGAAGAAGAAGTTGAAAGTACTCGCTGGACTACCTGCTATAGCACTGGAATAAGTAGAAGTTACCGTAGTCGAAGTACTGGTACTAATAGTAGGGACTACAGTAACATTTTGAATACCCTTCTTCTTCGACGCCCGCGTCGCCATACCACCAGCACCGGACGTTGCCAAGACAGCTATATCCTACAGTTATCAAATACAGGGGAAAGACAATTCCACTTGAAAAACAAATATTTTAGGGTGTGTGTATATGTGTGTATGTGTGTGTGTGCGTGTGTGCGGACAAGTTCCGGCTGCTCCCACTCTGGCAACACCGCGCTCTACAACACGAGCAACAGTGCGGTGGGGCTCACCGAAAAAAAAAAAAAAAAAAAAAAAACTAGTCCGGCTGCCCCCACTCTGGCAACACCGCGCTCCACAGCACGAGCAACAGTGCGGTGGGGCTGGCCGGAAAAAAAAAACAAACAAACTGGCAGACGGAATCCGGAGAGAGGAAAAAACAAAGGGACACTAACGTCCGATACAACCCCCTGTACTCAATAACCCGGTAGAGAAAAAAAAAAACAAGAACTGGCTAAATACAAAACAGGAATGGAAGACTGAGCGGCAACAGAAAGGCAAGACTTACGGCCGTACCTGCGTGAGGTACCCGGCGGAAGGAGGTCTGGACGCGGTCCGACTCCCCTCGGTCTCACCTCGACTCCCCGGTCACACCGGATGTTCCCTCAGGCCACAAAAAGACTCCCTTCACGCTAGAGTCACCCAGCCAAACACCCACGAACAAACACGACAAACTGACTAAACATATACAAAACAGACAAACCAAAACAGGTACATCCGCTAAACGAGAGAGACAGTCAGAGCCCTTCACATCCCGGACGAGCCCCCACAATTGTCACGACCGACCCCTGGAGTCTGCCCTGACAGGATCGGTCTAGGTGGGAGTGAAGGGAGTGACTGACCTCACACGCCCCGCAAGAGACCACACAATAAAGATTACGATACAACACCCCTTTTATTCACACCAGCAAAATAAGCATTCCAACACACACAACATGCACAATCACAATCAAGCACTCCAACGCACACAACATGCACAATCACAATCAAGCACTCCAACACCCACAACATGCACGATTATAAATAAACATTTCACCATACGACGTACACAATCACAATACAGCATTCCAACACATATGACATATACACAATTATAAAGAAACATTTCCCAGCATCGATCCCTTCTAACACCATGGAGTGCGTCCACGCCCCTGCCTCTGTCAAGTCTACTGGGAGCACCCTGTCGCACTAGGTGCTCCGAACCGGTCGGTTTCTCGCAGGAGTCGCTCAAAGCCGACACCCTCGACTCACAATGCAGGCAGTGAAGAGCGTGTCCCGGAGGGGGGGGGGGGGGGGGGGGGGGGGGGGGGGGGGGGGGGGAACGTGGCGCTGTTACTGGAGGTCCTGGACGGGGGTCAGGGCCGGCCAGTCAAGACGGCGGGCTCCTCACCAGTCCCGCGGTCCCGACCATGGCGTGGCCTCGACCAGCGCGTGGCACCATCCAGTCCGCGATCCCAGCCAGAGTGGGCCTCAAACCAGCACATGGCACCATCCAGTCCGTGGTCTCAGCCAGAGCGTGGCCTCAACCAGCACGTGGCACCATCCAGTCCGTGGTCCCAGCCAGAGCGTGGCCTCAACCAGCACGTGGCACCATCCAGTCCGTGGTCTCAGCCAGAGCGTGGCCTCAACCAGCACGTGGCACCATCCAGTCCGTACTCCGGGTGAAGCCCCCGAAAGGGGGGGGGGGAAACGTAGCTGGAGGAGAGGAGAAAGGGAGGGAAGAGAAGAAGAAGGAGGAAGGAAGAAGGGTACTGGAACCCCGCCGTCAGTACAGTCTGACCCATGCTGTCAAATCTTAACAGCCACTCGCATGATGGGTGAGGGAAGTCTACTAAACGCACACAGTAAACCCATCGAATCAGGAATGTATCACTAGGGTCTTCTCACACGATGCAGGTAAAAGACTGCATTAAATCAACAGGTTATAAAACAAATATGAATTATCTTCACCCTTCTCTCACTCACGTTTAACATTTTCCTTTCTTAGGAAATAAACCAACACAGCGACCATCGCTTTAATAACTGCCACCACATTTGCAAACAGCAATTCAATGGCACAATTGTCACCACTCCATAGCCACACTTCAAAATAACACAAATCTCCAACCACGCATCCAAACGACAAATCATGCGTACGCACGCTCGCGAACATAAAACTCGTTCTCCTTGCACCCACAAACAGACGGTGGCCGAAGGATAAAAGTCCGGCGAACGTGACAGGGGCGGACGAGCGAGACCAAGCAAGTTCCAACCCTGAATCACCAGGTTCTCTCCCATCCCCACCGACTACCGCATCACCAGATGCATAAACAGAGAAAGAATTTGGATATAATTTAGAATGGCCAGGTTAAAGATTGAATTAACCAGAGAAAAGGTCTCAAACAATATTCTTTTACAATTTGAAAACAAAAGAAAATTGCGCAAAGAGAAGAATAAGCCGGCTAACAACAACAAACCAAAACAAACAAACCACGAAACTGATGCTTACCAGCTACCCGTGGGTGACCCAGAAGAGGCGGGTCAAACGACTCTCTCTGCCCTCTGTCCAGTCGAGAGGACAGAGGCACAGGTGCGGAAAAAGAAAGAAGTGATGTCCCTCTCCTACAGGCCGACTGTAGAATTGAAGATACCGACTGTACCCTCGATGATACGGTGAAGAACCAAGACCGGAGCAGGCGCTCCCAGAGACATCTTCCGCTCGAGTGAAGAGCTAACCTCCCTCAGCGATGGCGGCCAACATGCCATGCTGCGTCACAGAGTGAGCATACTTCAAACTAAAGAAATGAAGCACGTGCGACAGGTAAAAAGACAGGCGAGAGGCCGATAGACAGCAAGTTCGAGAGAAAGGTACCAGCCACCCGTGAACCTACAGGATGAATAGCACGGGCAGTGGAATTAGAGAGAGAGAGAGAGAAAGCAAACCGAAGTTGAGCTGAACTACACCAAGGTGCAACCGCACCACAAGCCACATTAAGGGACGGATACACGACAACAGCAACGACAATAAACAAATGAATAATTCCGCCACCCTAGATGGGTCAAACGTCGTAGGCCTCGTGACAAACTCGTGACACTGTTATTATTATAATCTGCATTATTTTTGTTTATTGTTATTTTAATTGATATTATTGTTATCAACAATGATGAAGGTAATTATGAAAATAATGCACGGGTGCGTGTATATGAAAGAATCGAAACAATTCAGATAGCCTTTCTATATCACGTTCACGCATTTAATGCCTATCAATTACAAGCACACAAAACAGGCCTGATCTCATTATCAGATGTATCAGCACTACCATCTCATGTCTTGCAAGAGTAAAGTTTTGAAGTATTTCAACCAAATTCTCCTCCAACTCCTCCCCTCCTCCTCGTCCTCCTCCTCCTCCCCTGTTCTTGACTCGCTTCATTCGTAGACCATACTCTACATGCATTATCGTTTTCACTTGCTTTTTGAAGCGCAACAACGCCCGCATGAACGAAACAATAAATGCTACAAAAACTAGGTTACTTTGGCTAAAGTTGAAAATGGTAAGTTGAGAAGCAGATTGATTTGTCTGAGTTCCTGTGCGTTCCTTTGCTCGTGTATGATTTCATTTTTGTTGCTTGTCTTGGGTTTGACTAGCAAATTGGCTGGTGAGACAACGTATTTGATGTTATGTCTTTGTGTGTGTGTGTGTGTGTGTGTGTGTGTGTGTGTGTGTGTGTGTGTGTGTGTGTGTGTTGTGTGTGGTGTAATCTTTGAGTGTTGTATTTTGTTTATTTCGATATGTGTTAATTCCATTCTCTGTTAATTAACTTTGTCAGATTTAGTTCCGTCTGTTTAATAAAGGGCGAGAATTCTACCCATAGAAACTCAGACTGGTAAGAGTGTTGATTTTTCTTTTTTTATTGATGGTGTCACTCTTGAAGATGATGATGGTGTTGGTGATAATGAAAATGATGGCAGGGATGATTTAATCATTCATCACTAACTACATATCGATCTGCTCTGTCCTCTTTACGATGATGACGGTGATGATAAGTCTAATGATGTTGACATTGATTACGCCAGTAAATTATCGAAGTAGAAAGGAACAAAACCTTTCGCTCTGTTCTACTGACCACCATGATGGTTGTGATGATGATGGCAATGATAAGATCAGAAAGCTTTGCAAGAAATACTATATACATACAGGTTTTCTCTGTTCCCTTACCGATAATGATAGTAATGGGGTGACCAAGATGAGGCAATTGTAACACCACACCGCTGTGCCCTGTTCTGTACAATGATGAGGCAATAGTAACTACACACCGTGTTGCCCTGTTCAGTACAATGAGGTGATAGTACCTACACAGCGTGTTGTCCTGTTCTGTACATTGAGGTGATAGTAACTACACACCGTGTTGCCCTGTTCTGTACAATGAGGTGATAGTAACTACACACCGTGTTGCCCTGTTCTCTACAATGAGGTGATAGTAACTACACACCATGTTGCCCTGTTCTGTACAATGAGGTGATAGTAACTACACACCGTGTTGTCCTGTTCTGTACAATGAGGTGATAGTAACTACACACCGTGTTGCCCTGTTCTGTACAATGATGTGATAGTAACTACACACCGTGTTGCCCTGTTCTGTACAATGAGGTGATAGTAACTGCACACCATGTTGCCCTGTTCTGTACAATGATGAGGTGATAGTAACTACACACTGTGTTGCCCTGCTCTGTACAATGAGGTGATAGTAGCTACACACCATGTTGTCCTGTTCTGTACAATGAGGCGATAGTAACTATACACCGTTGTCCAGGACGGGGGAAATCGTGATGGTATTGCTTAAGTGCACTAAGTTGATGTATTATTAGTCAGGTTCAACACACCAAGGTTATCTCTGCACTCATACACGCATATGCACACTCATGCGCCCACCAAACATTCACCTCTCTCTGGGAATGGGATGTCACGCATTCGTTTCTCTCCTAACACGACTGAGCACAAGAAATACGCTTTCACTATCGGGAAGGTCCGAACTTGGAAGAGTCCTCACTACCTTAGGTGCCATATGTCACCTGACCACTTCATCCTCCTTGACACAGTTCGACCGTGTGCGGTGGGTAAGGCACACTGGTTAAAGGGTATATTACCTATTTGGTACTAGGTACAACATTCCTCATCTCTAAGTGCTTAAGGTATTTTGCAAGAGGTTTCACGCCCTTAACAACCCACCCCCCTTGAAGACGATGCCATGCATTGGCTAAAACACATTCAAGGAGCTGAAACTCTCATAATTTTCCCATTTAAACCAATGCTAATTTGGGCCTCTCATAAGCCTACTTACACCAGAGAACGCACGCTAGATTTATCTTGCAACAAAATTAGGAAAAATCAGTACATACCCACTAAAAACCTAGCACATATCAACACCAATCTGAAATCTCCACCAGCTCCAAGTCGTGTGGCCATATAAAGATAAACATTATGTTTCTACGGAAATTCTCTCCCTTTCTCTTCAAACGCGTGGCCCGCAACCAGCCACGTCACGCATACACGACACTGCGAAAGACAAACGCACCCAATACCTGACTTTTCGCCCAACCATTTTAATTCGGCCTACGGCCCCGTCACACTTTCTTCACTCCCTAACACACCATGCAGTCCACCAGACGTGTTGCACTGTCTGCAGAAGCGCCTGATATCGCCTAGGATACCGGGCCAGTAGACTCTTCAAACTTTGTGGCTTGTTTAAGCCAGGTGAGTACAGTTTGTCGTGTCTGCATGAATGAAACCTGGTTGCTTTTTCCGAAGCGGGCCAAACTCGAAACCCATGCACCTCTTTAACATTTTCTTTCCTCTGTGAGCAAACCAACCAGTTTTCGAGCGAGAAACGCTAGATTTGATTGCACGGTAAGTGAGGGGGAAGATCTTCGAATCCAATGTTTCGGTTTTGACCGCGGGCCTTCTTCCGTGATTTCTTTTCCATTCAACACTAAATCCGGTCTGGTCCAGTACCCACGTCTCCTGATTTCCAATGGCAAATGGCGGTTTGGGACAGCAAGCCTGTTGCAGTCCCACTATACAACTGATCAAAAAACTGGCGTTTTGAGATCTGCTACTTCACATCTATGTGTCTCACTCTGTTTACGTGAATTGTCTCTAACGGTCTCCTTCACAGATTAAGTGCCCGGGTCTCTATGACATAACCACATTTTCCCCACCTGCTTTGTGCACATCCGTTATCGCCTGATCTGTGAACACAGCACAACCAGACTAATAACTGGTCACTTGTTTCTTTTTCTACTAGCCTCTAATTGCCGACCTCATTTGCTGCTCTTTCTGTGACTGAATATGCAGTTCTAGCAAGTGCCTGTCTCTTATTGCCAGGAACAGGTCGCTCATCTACACTTAACCACGTTGGCTGTTGGTTTTCACATGTTGCTCACGTGAGGCCCGGGTTGCGGGGTGTAATACGTGCATTGCGTGAGAATGTGTGGTCTAGGCCTCGAATATGCCTCCGGGTTCCTTATTGAGGCAATTCCGCCTGCTGGCCTCAGAATATGCTCCGGGCTTTCTCTTGTTGAGGCAATTCATGCCTTGCTTCCCAGTAAGTGTCGCGTCAAGTACTTCAGCTTTGTCACAACACCCCTCTCCTTGGGGGATTGTGAGGCCCGGCCCCAACCGTCAAGTATCTGTTCTTTCATCACCAGTGTCTTGAGGCCTTCAAATCACGGTCCACTCCACTAAGTTCAACCCACTTGTTAAAGCAGTGATCCAGTCTAACTCCGAACTGTGTGTATGTCTCACCCTGTTCGACTCTCGCCTCGCGAAACTTACGCCTAAATCCTTCTTCAGTTAAATCATATGCCTTTAGTACTGCTTGTTTCACCTTGTCAAAATCCCTCTGATCACCTTTGGGTAAGGTGGAAACAGTGTGTTAACGCACGACCTGTCAACAATGCAGACAGGTTTATTGCCCAGTCATCTTCGGGCCAGCCCTCGTGCTCAGCAAACGATTCAAAACGACTGATATAGGCATCAATCGAATCAGTTTCTTCTCTGAAAAGTGGGAGTTTAGGCCTAGGCCCGGAATTTAGTCTGCGGCCTACTGACTCAGAATTGGTGTCTATTTCACTACGATTTTCAGATTTTATTCTTTCCAATTCAATTTGTTTGGCTAAAATCTCTGATTCTGCTTCTGCTCTCTCTTTGGCAGCTGCACTCCTGCATCTGCTCTAGCCCTCTCTGCATCTGCCCTTGCTTTGGCAGCTAAACACTCTTTATCTGCTTTAGCCTTTGACACAGCAGTTTCAAGTCTAAGTCTCTCGGCCTCAGCATCTGCTCTAGCTTTGGCAGCTATACACTCTGCATCTGCTTTAGCCTTCGACGCAGCTGTTTCTGCCTCTAGGCGTTCCTTTTTAAATTTCCTTCTTTCAGCCTTTTCATCTCTCTCAGTCCTTTGCCGAGTCTCTATGAACTTACGCAGTTCATCTCCTGTATATCCCATTTCTTTCCCCAAACTTACTAGTTTCTCTATGGGGGTAAGACTTTCTTCAGCCATTTATTTTCAATATGTTTTAGCACCACTAAAACGATTACGTTTATAAACCTGGAAAAAGTTAGTACACAGTTTATCTGCTAAACGTTACGAGTACACCAACCAGTGGTAATGTTCCTAACACAAAGGAGCCTTAATCTTAAACCACAGCTTCTGTGAGACTTAAGACTAGAACCTCGTTCTTCGTTTCTCTGAACGACCTTTGATTAATACAGCCACCTTACACACAAGTCAATACTTAACACTCAAAGAACTAAAGAAAATAATTAGAAGAGCTAATTAAAGTTGCCTTTAGTGGACGCTTCGCCCCAGTACTACTCTAGCACTCACTTTGTTTCCCTCCTGAGACTAATTTGGGCCATGCAATCCTGGCAGGCTCGCCACTTTGTCCAGGACGGGGGAAATCGTAATGGTATTGCTTAAGTTGATGTATTATTAGTCAGGATCAACACACCAAGGTTATCTCTGCACTCATACACGCATATGCACACCCATGTGCCCACCAAACATTCACCTCTCTCTGGGAATGGGATGTCCCGCATTCGTTTCTCTCCTCACACGACTGAGCACAAGAAATACAATGCTATTACTATGCTACTTATAATCAAACATGAAGAATCCAGTCACACAAAATGCAATAATCAAACCATAAAAGATCAATACTTCCTAATCCCGGGTTATAACAAAAATGACTTCTTACCTGGCCAGGTTTTTCACACACACAACCACGCTTTCACACCACACCACAGTTCTTGAAAAAGTCTCTTCAAGTCTTCTTCAGCACTGCTTGATGGTGATGCCCTTGGTTGACTGGCTCCAGGCTTCAGGACTGGGTCTTCGTGGTCGTCTCTGGGATCTCGATGTAGAACTCTTCTTCTTCGTCTCCTTCACCCACCTCTGGGTTCAAATTCAGTTTGTCTGTCTTCACCCACCTCTGGGCTTCAAACTTAGTTTTCTTCTCTTCCAGCTTGTCTTTAACCCTAAGACTTTGCTGTCTCTTCTATCTCCCAGACCACGTTTCTCTCGATCCTAATCTGTCCTGCTCACTCTCCGCTCCTCTCTCTCTCCTCTGCCTTCTCTCTCTCTCTCTCTCTCTTCTCTCTCTCTCCTCTCTCTCTCTCTCTCTCTCGTGGTGTTATTCTCCCCTCACCTTGTTCTCCCTCACTTTATATAGGGAGGGACACAAAGGATTTCCCTTTGGGCTATGCCTTTGTCCATGCTGCTTCTCAAACCACCTGTTCACAAGTACCCTGAATTCTCCATTTGCTACATTCTTCCACATATCAGCATTTACACACATCCCTACCTAACTGATTAGCAAACAAACACTTGGCACCAGATGGACATCGAAATTTCCCGCCGACTTCGGGTCACTTAACACAGTAATTATCCTGGAGAAAAGCTACGACAACAACGTCCACGCGCATTCAACCAGCCTGACAATAGAACCAACACAGTGCACCACGGTAATACCATCTGAACGAGTCCAAGATTCCTGCTCTTCAAAGGCTGTTTACAAAGCGACCTCAGCTGACTGAGTATGTAGCGCCCACTTGATGCACCAAGGTCCTAGTGGTTACGTCCCTCCCCGCTTTCACTATCGGGAAGGTCCGAACTTGGAAGAGTCCTTACTACCTTAGGTGCCATATGTCACCTGACCACTTCGTCCTCCTTGACACAGTTCGACCGTGTGCGGTGGGTAAGGCACACTGGTTAATGGGTATATTACCTATTGTGGTACTAGGTACAACATTCCTCATCTCTAAGCGCTTAATGTTTTTTGCGAGAGGTTTCATGCCCTTGACAACCATGTTGCCCTGTTGTGTACAATGAGGCGATAGTAACTATACATCGTGTTGCCGCTGTGTGTACAAGGATCGCCAACGGTTTGACGTATTACGGCCTGATGCTGACGTCCGGCTCTGTGTCGGGAGACCGTTTCCTGAACTTCTTCCTGCAGGCTGTCATGGAATTCCCTGCCTACCTCACTGTCTTCCTCTGCCTCAGAAAGTAAGTGATGGCTACCTCACTATCTACCACTACCTCACTGCCTACCTCTGCTTCAGAAAGTAAGT
>CM031603.1:1216734-1244075 GCA_018398815.1 Conus ventricosus | reverse complement strand
GATCGTTACCTCACTATCTACACTACCTCACTGTCTACCTCTACCTCACTGTCTACCTCTGCCTCAGAAAGTAAGTGATGCCTACCTCGCTGTCTACCTCTGCCTCAGAAAGTAAGTGATGGCTACCTCACTGTCTACCTCTGCCTCAGAAAGTAAGTGATGCCTACCTCACTGTCTACCTCTGCCTCAGAAAGTAAGTGATGTCTATCTTACTGTGTACCTCTTCATCACTGTCTACCTCTGCCTCAGAAAGTAAGTGATGGATACCTCACTGTCTACCTCTGCCTCACAAAAAATAGGTGATGGCTACATCACTGTCTACCTCTGCCTCAGAACGTAAGTGATGCCTACCTCACTGTCTACCTCTACCTCACTGTCTACCTCTACCTCACTGTCTACCTCTGCCACAGAAAGTAAGTGATGCCGACCTCACTGTCTACCTCTACCTCACTGTCTACCTCTGCCTCCGAAAGTAAGTGGTAGTCTTCCCCAATATCTACCTTTGCCTCAGAGAGTAAGTGATGCCTACCTCACTGTCTACCTCTACCTCACTGTCCACTTCTGCCTCAGAAAGTAAGTAATGGCTACCTCACTGTCTGCCTCACTGTCTATCTCTGCCTCCAAAAGTAGTCTACCTCAATATCTACCTTTGCCTCAGAAGGTAACTGACGGCGTACCTCACTGTCTACCTTTGCCTCACTGTCTGCTCTGCCTCAGACAGTAAGTGACGGCCTACCTCACTATCTACCTCTGCCTCAGACAGTACGTGACGGCCTACCTCACTATCTACCTCTGCCTCAGACAGTACGTGACGGCCTACCTCACTATCTACCTCTGCCTCAGACAGTACGTGACGGCCTACCTCACTATCTACCTCTGCCTCAGACAGTAAGTGACGGCCTACCTCACTATCTACCTCTGCCTCAGACAGTACGTGATGGCCTACCTCACTATCTACCTCTGCCTCAGACAGTACGTGACGCCCTACCTCACTATCTACCTCTGCCTCAGACAGTACGTGACGGCCTACCTCACTATCTACCTCTGCCTCAGACAGTAAGTGACGGCCTACCTCACTATCTACCTCTGCCTCAGACAGTACGTGACGGCCTACCTCACTATCTACCTCTGCCTCAGACAGTAAGTGACGGCCTACCTCACTATCTACCTCTGCCTCAGACAGTACGTGACGGCCTACCTCACTATCTACCTCTGCCTCAGACAGTACGTGACGGCCTTCCTCACTATCTACCTCTGCCTCAGACAGTAAGTGACGGCCTACCTCACTATCTACCTCTGCCTCAGACAGCAAGTGTGTGAATTTGAAAGGGGACATCGGATAATGCTGGTTTTGTGCTGGGATATAAAGGGAAATACTGGGTCATGCTGGCTGTGTGGTGGGGATGTGGAGGGGAACATTGGGTCATGCTGGCTGTGTGGTGGGGATGTGGAGGGGAACATTGGGTCATGCTGGCTGTGTGGTGGGGATGTGAAGGGGAATATTGGGTCATGCTGGCTGTGTGTGGGGATGTGGGGGAACATTGGGTCATGTTGGCTGTGTGGTGGGGATGTGGAGGGGAATACTGGGTCTGCTGGCTGTGTGGTGGGGATGTGGAGGGGAACATTGGGTCATGTTGGCTGTGTGGTGGGGATGTGGAGGGGAATACTGGGTCATGCTGGCTGTGTGGTGGGGATGTGGAGGGGAACATTGGGTCATGCTGGCTGTGTGGTGGGGATGTGGAGGGGAATACGGGTCATGCTGGCTGTGTGGTGGGGATGTGGAGGGGAACATTGGGTCATGCTGGCTGTGTGGTGGGGATGTGGAGGGG
This sequence comes from Conus ventricosus, assembly GCA_018398815.1. Taxonomy (NCBI): domain Eukaryota; kingdom Metazoa; phylum Mollusca; class Gastropoda; order Neogastropoda; family Conidae; genus Conus; species Conus ventricosus. The sequence goes on along the minus strand of CM031603.1, from coordinate 1,242,246 downwards.
AACATTGGGTCATGTTGGCTGTGTGGTGGGGATGTAGGGAATATTGGTCATGCTGGCTGTGTGGTGGGGATGTGGAGGGGAATATTGGGTCATGCTGGCTGTCTGGTGGGGATGTGGAGGGCACATTGGGTCATGCTGGCTGTGTGGTGGGGATGTAGAGGGGAATACATGGGTCATGCTGGCTGTGTGGTGGGGATGTGGAGGGAACATTGGTCATGCTGGCTGTGTGGGGGATGTGGAGGGGAACATTGGGTCATGCTGGCTGTGTGGTGGGGATGTGGAGGGGAACATTGGTCATGCTGGCTGTGTGGTGGGATGTGGAGGGAACATTGGGTCATGCTGGCTGTGTGGTGGGATGTGGAGGGAACATTGGTCATGCTGGCTGTGTGGTGGGATGTGGAGGGGAACATTGGGTCATGCTGGCTGTGTGGTGGGATGTGGAGGGGAACATTGGGTCATGCTGGCTGTGTGGTGGGATGTGGAGGGGAACATTCGGTCATGCTGGCTGTGTGGTGGGGATGTGGAGGGAACATTGGGTCATATTGGTGTGTGTGTTGGGGTGTGAGGGGAACATTGGGTCATGCTGGCTGTGTGGTGGGATGTGGAGGGAACATTGGGTCATGCTGGCTGTGTGGTGGGGATGTGGAGGGGAACATTGGTCATGCTGGCTGTGTGGTGGGGATGTGGAGGGGAACATTGGGTCATATTGGTTGTGTGGTGGGATGTGGAGGGAACATTGGGTCATATTGGTTGTGTGTTGGGTGTGGAGGCGAACATTGGGTCATATTGTTGTGTGGTGGGGTTTGGAGGGAACATTGGGTCATATTGGTTGTGTGTTGGGGTGTAGAGGGAACATTGGGTCATATTGGCTGTGTGGTGGGATGTGGAGGGGAACATTGGGTCATGCTGGCTGTATCTTGACAATGTGGAGGGGAACATTGGTCATGTTGGCTGTGTGGTGGGATGTGGAGGGAACATTGGGTCATGCTGGCTGTGTGGTGGGATGTGGAGGGGAATATTGGGTCATGTTGGCTGTGTGGTGGGGATGTGGAGGGAACATTGGGTCATGTTGGCTGTGTGTGGGGATTTGGAGGGGAACATTGGGTCATGCTGGCTGTGTGGTGGGGATGTGGAGGGGAATATTGGGTCATGCTGGCTGTGTGGTGGGATGTGGAGGGGAATATTGGGTCATGTTGGCTGTGTGGTGGGATGTGGAGGGAACATTGGTCATGGTGGCTGTGTGGTGGGGATGTGGAGGGGAACATTGGGTCATGGTGGCTGTGTGGTGGGGATGTGGAGGGAACACTGGGTCATGTTGGCTGTGTTGTGGGGATGTTGAGGGGAACACTTGGTCATGGTGGCTGTGTGGTGGGGATGTGGAGGGGAACACTGGGTCATGTTATCTGTGTGGTGGGATGTGGAGGGGAACACTGGGTCATGTTGGCTGTGTGGTGGGGATGTGGAGGGGAACACTTGGTCATGTTGGCTGTGTGGTGGGGATGTAGAGGGGAACATTTGGTCATGCTGGCTGTGTGGTGGGGATGTGGAGGGAACATTGGGTCATGCTGGCTGTGTGTTGACAATGTGGAGGGGATCATTGGGTCACGCTGGCTGTATGTTGACAATGTGGATGGGAACATTCGGTCACGCTGGCTGTATGTTGACAATGTGGAGGGAACATTGGGTCATGCTGGCTGTATGTTGACAATGTGGAGGGGAACATTGGATCATGCTGGCTGTATGTTGACAATGTGGAGGGAACATTGGATCATGCTGGCTGTATGTTGACAATGTGGAGGGGAACATTGGTCATGCTGGCTGTGTGTTGACAATGTGGAGGGGACCATTGGCTCATGCTGGCTGTATTTTGACAATGTGGAGGGGAACATTGGTCATGCTGGCTGTATGTTGACAATGTGGAGGGGAACATTGGATCATGCTGGCTGTATGTTGACAATGTGGAGGGGAACATTGGATCATGCTGGCTGTATGTTGACAATGTGGAGGGGAACATTGGTCATGCTGGCTGTGTGTTGACAATGTGGAGGGGAACATTGGGTCATGCTGGCTGTATGTTGACAATGTGGAGGGAACATTGGGTCATGCTGGCTGTATGTTGACAATGTGGAGGGGAACATTGGATCATGCTGGCTGTATGTTGACAATGTGGAGGGGAACATTGGTCATGCTGGCTGTGTGTTGACAATGTGGAGGGAACATTGGTCATGCTGGCTGTGTGTTGACAATGTGGAGGGGAACATTGGGTCATGCTGGCTGTATGTTGACAATGTGGAGGGGAACATTGGGTCTTGCTGGCTGTATGTTGACAATGTGGAGGGAACATTGGATCATGCTGGCTGTATGTTGACAATGTGGAGGGGAACATTGGATCATGCTGGCTGTATGTTGACAATGTGGAGGGGAACATTGGTCATGCTGGCTGTGTGTTGACAATTTGGAGGGAACATTGGGTCATGCTGGCTGTATGTTGACAATGTGGAGGGGAACATTGGGTCATGCTGGCTGTATGTTGACAATGTGGAGGGGAACATTGGGTCATGCTGGCTGTATGTTGACAATGTGGAGGGGAACATTGGTCATGCTGGCTGTATGTTGACAATGTGGAGGGGAACATTGGTCATGCTGGCTGTGTGTTGACAATGTGGAGGGAACATTGGGTCATGCTGGCTGTATGTTGACAATGTGGAGGGAACATTGTATTATGCTGGCTGTGTGTTGACAATGTGGAGGGAACATTGGTCATGCTGGCTGTATGTTGACAATGTGGAGGGGAACATTGGGTCATGCTGGCTGTGTGTTGACAATGTGGAGGGGAACATTGGTCATGCTGGCTGTGTGTTGACAATGTGGAGGGAACATTGGTCATGCTGGCTGTATGTTGCAATGTGGAGGGGAACATTGGGTCATGCTGGCTGTGTGCTGACAATGTGGAGGGAACATTGGGTCATGCTGGCTGTGTGTTGTGGATGTCAAGGGAACATTGGGCCAGCTGGCTCCGTGTTGGGATGTGGAGGTACGTAAGAACTGATGGTGAAAGCTTGGCAGTATCTGGACTTGTACTGTCATCACCTGTCAGCGGAACAGCAACCAGTGAGGCTGCGGAATGCACACGGCAGTTGCTTGACGGTGGTGTTTTTCGCTGGGGGTCTGCAGTCATGAAGTATGGGCTGATATACCCATGGGAACGCTCCCTTGGAGATTATCTTGCGTCACATCTAGTGGCCATTACAGAACGGCATCGGCCAGGGAGCAATTATGTCCCCGATGTCTTAATGGAATGCCACGTGATTGCCTGCACCTTATGTGAATATAGCGCAGGCTTTCAAGGGTAGTGCAGGATTGCTCCCAGCTGATATGTTCGGCAGCTGAGGACAGTACTTCTCTGGTTCCACTGACAGCTTCAGGTGTATTGTTTTTCTTGTCATGCATCGTTTTATTGTCATCTCATAAAGTTGATTTGACGTACTCAGACATGGGTGAGATAGAAATTACGCCGTTGGTTGATTTGTTGTTTCAAACACTGACACACAACACCGTTGGACAAAACAGGATTTGGATTTAAATGTGTGTGTGTGTGTGTGTGTGTGTGTGTGTGTGTGTGTGTGTTGTGTGTGTGTGTTGTGTGTGTTGTGTGTGTGTGTGTGTGTGTGTGTGTGTGTTTTGTGTGTGTGTGTGTGTTGTGTGGTGTGTGTGTGTGTGTGTACAGGTTCGGCAGAAAGAGCGTCACTTGTGGTTTCTGTGTCTGGCAGCGGGCTCTCTTCTCCTCTCCTCCCTGCTCCTGGCTACAGGTGTTGTATTACCTCCCCTCCCTGATTGTGCCTACAGGTATTGTATTACCTCCCCTCCCTGCTCCTGGCTACAGGTGTTGTATTACCTCCCCTTCCTGCTCCTGACTACAGGTGTTGTATTACCTCCCCTCCCTGCTCCTGGCTACAGGTGTTGTAATACCTCACCTCCCTGCTCCTGGCTACAGGTGTTCTATTACCTCCCTCCCTGTGTCGTATTATAGACAGTACACTGCTCCTGGCTACAGGTGTCGTATTATAGACAGTACACTGCTCCTGGCTACAGGTGTATTATAGACAGTGCACTGCTCCTGGCTACAGGTGTATTATAGACAGTACACTGCTCCTGGCTACATGTGTCGTATTATAGACAGTACACTGCTCCTGGCTACATGTGTCGTATTATAGACAGTACACTGCTCCTGGCTACAGGTGTATTATAGACAGTACACTGCTCCTGGCTACAGGTGTCGTATTATAGACAGTACACTGCTCCTGGCTACAGGTGTCGTATTATAAACAGTACACTGCTCCTGGCTACAGGTGTCGTGTTATAGACAGTGCACTGCTCCTGGCTACAGGTGTCGTATTAAAGACAGTACACTGCTCCTGGCTATAGGTGTATTATAGACAGTACACTGCTCCTGGCTTCAGGTGTCGTATTATAGACAGTACACTGCTCCTGGCTACAGGTGTCGTATTATAGACAGTACACTGCTCCTGGCTATAGGTGTATTATAGACAGTACACTGCTCCTGGCTTCAGGTGTCGTATTATAGACAGTACACTGCTCCTGGCTACAGATGTCGTATTATAGACAGTACACTGCTCCTGGCTATAGGTGTATTGTAGACAGTACACTGCTCCTGGCTTCAGGTGTTGTATTATAGACAGTACACTGCTCCTGGCTACAGGTGTATTATAGACAGTACACTGCTCCTGGCAACAGGTGTATTATAGACAGTACACTGCTCCTGGCTTCAGGTGTCGTATTATAGAGAGTACATTGCTCCTGGCTACAGGTGTATTATAGACAGTACACTGCTCCTGGCTACAGGTGTATTATAGACAGTACACTGCTCCTGGCTGCAGGTGTCATATTATAGACAGTACACTCCTCCTGGCTTCAGGTGTCGTATTATAGACAGTGCACTGCTCCTGGCTACAGGTGTATTATAGACAGTGCACTGCTCATGGCTACAGGTGTATTATAGACAGTACACTGCTCCTGGCTACAGGTGTATTATAGACAGTACACTGTTCCTGGCGACAGGTGTATTATAGACAGTACACTGCTCCTGGCTACAGGTGTCGTGTTATAGACAGTACACTGCTCCTGGCTACAGGTGTAATTATAGACAGTACACTGCTCCTGGCTTCAGGTGTCGTATTATAGACAGTACACTGCTCCTGGCTACAGGTGTATTATAGACGGTACGCTCCTCCTGGCAACAGGTGTCGTATTATAGACAGTACACTGCTCCTGGCTACAGGTGTATTATAGACAGTACACTGCTTCTAGCTACAGGTGTGTATTATAGACAGTACACTGCTCCTGCCTACATGTGTCGATTATAGACAGTACACTGCTCCTGGCTACAGGTGTATTATAGACAGTACACTGCTCCTGCTACAGTGTTGTATTATAGACAGTACACTGCTCCTGGCTACATGTGTGTATTATAGACAGTACATTGCTCCTGGCTACATGTGTTGTATTAGAGACAGTACACTGCTCCTGGCTACATGTGTCGTATATAGACAGTAGCACTGCTCCTGGCTACAGGTGTGTATTATAGACAGTACACTGCTCCTGGCTACAGTGTTCGTATTATAAACAGTACACTGCTCCTGGCTACAGTGTCGTTTATAGACATGACACTGCTCCTGGCTACAGGTGTCGTATTATAGACAGTACATTGCTCCTGGCTATAGGTGTCGTATTATAGACAGTACACTGCTCCTGCTACATGTGTCGTATTATAGACAGTACACTGCTCCTGGCTACAGGTGTATTATAGACAGTACACTGCTCCTGGCTACATGGTGTATTATAGACAGTACACTGCTCCTGGCTTACAGGTGTATTATAGACAGTCACACTGCTCCTGGCTACAGGTGTGTATTATAGACAGTACACTGCTCCTGGCTACAGGTTGTATTATAAACAGTACACTGCTCCTGGCTACAGGTGTCGTGTTATAGACAGTACACTGCTCCTGGCTACAGGTGTGTATTATAGACAGTGCACTGCTCCTGGCTTAGTGTCGTATTATAGACAGTACACTGCTCCTGGCTTGCAGGTGTCGTATTATAGACAGTACACTGCTCCTGGCTTCAGGTGTCGTATTATAGACATGCACTGCTCCTGGCTAAGGTGTATTATAGACGAGTACACTGCTCCATGGCTACAGTTCGTATTATAGACAGTACACTGCTCCTGGCTACAGGTGTATTATAGACAGTACACTGTTCCTGGCACAGGTGTATTATAGACAGTACACTGCTCCTGGCTACAGGTGTCGTATTATAGACAGTACACTAGCTCCTGGCTACAGGTGTATTATAGACAGTACACTGCTCCTGGCTTCAGGTGTCGTATTATAGACAGTACACTGCTCCTGGCTACAAGTCGTATTATAGACAGTACACCTGCTCCTGGCTTCAGGTGTCGTATTATAGACAGTACACTGCTCCTGGCTACAGGTGTATTATAGACAGTGCACTGCTCTGGCTACAGGTGTATTATAGACAGTACACTGCTCCTGGCTACAGTGTGATTATAGACAGTACACTGTCCTGGCGACAGGTGTATTATAGACAGTACACTGCTCCTGGCTACAGGTGTCGTGTTATAGACAGTACACTAGCTCCATGGCTACATGGTGTATTATAGACAGTACACTGCTCCTGGCTTCAGGTGTGTATTATAGACAGTACACTGCTCCTGGCTACAGTGTATTATAGACAGTACAGCTGCTCCCTGCTACAGGTGTCGTATTATAGACAGTACACTGCTCCTGGCTACAGGTCGTATTATAGACAGTACACTGCTCCTGGCTACAGGTGTCGTATTATAGACAGTACACTGCTCCTGGCTACATGTGTCGTATTATAGACAGTACACTGCTCCTGGCTACAGGTCGTATTATAGACAGTACACTGCTCCTGGCTACAGGTGTGTATTATAGACAGTACACTGCTCCAGGCTCAGTGTGTTGTATTATAGACAGTACACTGCTCCTGGCTACATGTGTGTATTATAGACAGTACACTGCTCCTGGCTACATGTGTATTATAGACAGTACACTGCTCCTGCTACAGGTGTCGTATTATAGACAGTACACTGCTCCTGGCTACAGGTGTCGTATTATAGACAGTACACTGCTCCTGGCTACAGGTGTTGTATTATAGACAGTACACTGCTCCTGGCTACATGTGTCGTATTATAGACAGTACACTGCTCCTGGCTACAGTGTCGTATTATAGACAGTACACTGCTCCTGCTACAGTGTGTCGTATTATAGACAGTACACTGCTCCGCTACAGGTGTTGTATTATAGACAGTACACTGCTCCTGGCTACATGTGTCGTATTATAGACAGTACACTGCTCCTGGCTACAGGTGTATTATAGACAGTACACTGCTCCTGGCTACAGTGTCGTATTATAGACAGTACACTGCTCCTGGCTACAGGTGTATTATAGACAGTACACTGCTCCTGGCTACAGGTGTTCGTATTATAGACAGTACACTGCTCCTGGCTACAGTGTCGTATTATAGACAGTACACTGCTCCTGGCTACAGGTGTCATATTATAGACAGTACACTGCTCCTGCTACATGTGTCGTATTATAGACAGTACACTGCTCCTGGCTACAGGTTGTATTATGGACAGTACATGCTCCTGATACAGGTGTCGATTATAGACATACATGCTCTGCTAAGTGTATTATAGACAGTACACTGACCTGGCTAATGTGTCGTTTATAGACAGTAATGTCTGTAGAGGTGATATTATAGACAGTGCACTGTCTGGCTACGTGTCGTATTATAGACATGTACATGCTCTGGCTGACAGTGTGTATATAGACATGTAATGTGATCGTGTGCATAAGTGATCATATTATAGACAGTGACACTCTCTGGTCAGGTGTCGATATGACAGTGACTGCTTGGCTAAGTGATGATGTGATGATGATGATGGTGATGATGATGATGGTGATGATGATGATGATGATGATGATGATGATGATGATGATGATGATGATGATGATGACAGATGTGATGTGATGATGATGTATGTGATGATGATGAGTGTGTGTTGTATAGCATGATGAGCAGTATGAGTGTGATGGACTGTCAGATGACGGTGTGATGCCATGATGTGGGGAGATACTGTGTGATGATGATGTCTGATCAGCGCTTGTTGATGTTGCTGATGATGTACCACAATATGAGATAAAGACGGTGATGTGATGTTGTGTTGTCGATGCTGATGCTTGTATGATTGTTGACTACTTAATCTTGTTATGCTATCGTTGTCTCCTCAGTGCTCTTCATCTCTGCCCCGATTACCACCAACATGAGCACACACCGCGGGTGATTTCTCTCTTCCTCTCATCCCTCATATCTCTTCTCTCTTCTTGCTATCTCGTCTCTCTCTGCTCCTTCATGCCCTCTTCATCTTCTGCCCGAAATGTACCCCACCAACCTGAGGTCACACACCCCGGTGGATTCTCTTCTCTCTCCTCTCTCTCTCTCTCTCCTCTCTCTCTCTCTCTCATCTCTCTCCTCTCTCTCTCTCTCTCTCTCTCTCCTCTCGTGCCTCTCTTCTCTTCTGCCCCTCAAATTTACCCCCACCAACATGAGGTCACAACCCCGCGTGGAATTCTCTCTCTCTCTCTCTCTCTCTCTCTCTCTCTCTCTCTCTCTCTCTCTCTCTCTCTCTCTCTCTCTCTCTCTCTCCTTCAGTGCCTCTTCATCTTCCCCCACCCAAAAGAGTCACATACCCCCGGGGGAATCTCTCTCTTTTATTCTCTCTCTCTCTCTCTCCCCCCCTCTCCTCTTCTCTCTCTCTCCTCTTCTCCCCCCTCTCGCACACAGACCCTCATTCTCTTCTCTTTTCTCTCTCTCCCTTCTCTCTCTCTCCATCTATCTCTCTCTCCCTCTTTTTCTCTCTTTGTCCCTTTTTTGTCTCTCCCGTGCGCTCTCTTTCTCTCTCTCGCTCTCTCCACTCTCTCGCCCCTCTCTCTCTCTCTCCTCTTCCTCTCTCTCTCTCTCTTTTCTCCTCTCTCGGTCTCTCTTTTCTGTCTCTCTTTTTTTTGTCTCTCTCTCCTCCCCCCCATCTCTCTCTCTCTCTCTTTCTCTCTCTCCTCTCCTCCTCTCCTCTCTTCTCTTCTCTCTCTCTCTTCTCTCTCTCCCCCACCTTCCCCCTCTTTTCTCTCAAGCGCGTGCGCACAAAACCACACACACACACACCAAACCCCACACAACACAAACACACACTTACACACACACACAGCCCACATGCAAGCACACACGCACGGAAAGCACGCACGCGCGCGCAAACACACACACACACACACACACACACACACACACACCACACACACCACACTTACACACACACCCCCAACACCACACACACCACACACACACCACACAGACACACACACACACACACACCACCAAAACACACACAAAACACCACACACACACCACACACACACACACCCACACACCACACACAGAAGTACCGAATATAACCCAAATAGGGACTGGGGGAACGTCAGAAAGAGACGCTGGTTCCACTGTGCCATTCAGCCTTTCAACCCAAAAATCCCCCTCCCCTGTGTTTCCCCGTGTTCCATTCATGTCCTTTCAACCCAAAATCCTCCTCCCTGTGGCTGATTCCACGTGTGTCCTTCTGTCCTTTCAACCAAAGGTCACCCATCCCCCCGTGGCTGTTTCCCCCGTGTGTCCCCATGTCCCTTTTAAAACCAAAGTCACTCCATCCCCTGTGGCTGATTCCACGTGTGTCCATCCATGTCCTTTCAACCAAAGTCACTCCATCCCTGTTGCTCCCATGTTCCTTCTGCCTTTCAAAACCCAAAGTCACCCACCCCTGTGTGTTCCACGTGTGTCCATTATTCCTTTCAACCAAAAATACTCCATCCCCTGGTGTTTCCCCGTGTGTCCATTTATGTCCTTTCAAAAACCCAAAGGGCCTCTTCCCCGTGGCTATTTCCCCGGGTCCATTCATTTCCCTTTTAACCAAAGGGCACTCCCCCCTGGTGTTCCCGTGTCCATTCATGTCCCTTTTATCCAAAGGGCCTCCTCCCCTGTGGCTGATTCCCGTGGCCCTTCATGTCCTTTCAACCAAAGGTCACTTTCCCCTGTGGGGTTCCCCGTGTTTCCATTCCGTCCCCTTTTAACCAAAATCACTCCACCCCCCGTGTGTTCAACTGTTTCCTTTTTTTACTTTAAAACCCAAAAACACCATCCCCCGTGGGGGATTCCACGTGTGTCCATTCAGTCCTTTTAACCAAAGGTCCTCCATCCCTGATGTTCCTGTGTCCATTCATGCCTTTTAAAACCCAAAGGGCACCCATCCCCTGTGTGTTCCCCGTTGTCCATTCATGTCCTCTTAACCAAAGGTCACTCCCTCCCCCGTGTGTTCCCCCTGTGTCCATTCTTCCTTTCAACCCAAAAGGGCACTCCATCCCCCGTGGCTGATTCCCCGTGTGTCCATTTATGTCCTTTCAACCAAAGGTCCTCCATCTCCCGTGGCGATTCCAGTGTGTCCATTCATTCCTTTCAACCAAAAGGGCCTCCATCCCCTGGTGTTTTCCACGTGTGTCCATTCAGTCCTTTCAACCAAGGTCACCCATCGCCTGTGGTTCACTGTGTCCATTCATGTCCTTTCAACCAAACGTCACTCCCCACGTTGATTCCACGGTTCCTTCAGTCCTTTCCCAAAAAAAAAACCCAAAAAAAGGTCACTCATCCCCTGTTTGTTCTAAGTGTGCCATTCATGTCCTTTAAAAAAAAGGGCACTCCATCCCCGGATTCCACGTGTGTCCATTTAGTTTTCCCCTTTAAACCCAAAGGGCACTCCGTCCCCCCTTTTTTTCCACTGTGTCCATTCATGTCCTTTCAACCAAATGTACCCTTCCCCCGTGGCTGATTCCCCCGTGTGTCCATTCATGTCCTTTCAACAAAGGTCCCCCCCTTCCCTTGGCTATTCCCCCGTGTGTCCATTCAGTCCTTTAACCAAAAGGGCCTCCCTCCCCGTTGTTCCACGTTGTCCATTCAGCCCTTTTAACCAAAAGGGCACTCCATCCCCTTGTGTTCCACGTGTGTCCATCATGTCCTTTCAACCAAAAGGGCACTCCATCCCCCCTGGTTCCACGTGGGGGTCCATTCAACCCTTTTAACAAAGGTCCTCCATCCCCTGTGGGTGTTCCACGGGGTCCCTTCATGGCCTTTCAACCAAAGGACTCTATCCCCTGTGGCGATTCCCCGTGTGTCCATTCATGTTCTTTTAACCAAAAGGGCATCCATCCCCCGTACTGATTCCCCCGGTGTCCCCTTCATGTCCTTTCAACCCAAAAGGGCACTTATCCCCTGGGTTCTAAGTGGTCCTTCATTCCTTTCAACCAAAGGGCACTCCTCCACTGTATTCCACGTGGTCCATTCATGTTCTTTCAACCAAAGGGCATCCGCCCCTGGGTTCCAGTTGGGGCCATTCAGTCCTTTCAACCAAAAGGGCACTCTATCCCCTGTGGCTATTCCCCGTGTGTCCATTTATGTCCTTTTTAAACCCAAAGCACCATTCCCTGTGGCGATTCCACGTGTGTCCATTCAGTCCTTTCAACCAAAGGGCACTCCATCCCTGTGTGTTCCACGTGTGTCCATTCATGTCCCTTTTAACCAAAGGTCACTCCATCCCCTGTGTTTCCCTGGCCATTCTGTCCCCAACCAAAGGCACTCCATCCCCTGTGTTTCCCCGTGTGTCCATTCTGTCCTTTCAACCAAAGGGCACTCCACCCCTGGGCTGTTTCCCCCGTTGCCATTATGGCCCTTTCAAACCCAAAGGTTTCTCTATCCCCTGTGGTGATTCCACTGTTCCATTATGTTCTTTTAACCAAAGGTCACTCCCCCTCCCCTGGACTGATTCCACGTGGTCCATTCTGTCCTTTCAACCAAGGGCACCCACCCCCGTGGGGATTCCCCGTGTGTCCATCCATGTCCCCTTTTAACCAAAGGTCACTCCACCCCCGTTGCTCCAATGTGCCATTCAGTCCTTTCAAACCAAAGGTCACTCCCTCCCCCTTTTGGTTCCCCGTGTGTCCATTCATGTCCTTTCAAAACCCAAAGGGCACTCCACCCTGTGTGTTCCAGTGTGTCCATTAGTCCTTTCAACCAAGTCACTCTACCCCTGTGGGGTTTTTATTGTCCAATTTATGTCCTTTCAACCAACGGTACTCATCCCCCCGTGTGTTCCCGTGGGTTTCCCTTTATGTCCTTTCAACCAAAGGTCTCTCCATCCCCCGTGGCTGTTCCCCGGTGTCCATTTATGTCCTTTCAACCCAAAGGGGCACTCTATCCCCTGTGTGTTCCACGGTGTCCATTTTATTCCTTTCAACCAAAGGGCACCCCTCCCCTGTGTGTTCAAAAGTGGCCCTTCATGTACTTTCAACCAAAAGGGCACTCATCCCCTTGGCGATTCCACGGGGTCCTTCAGTCCTTTCAACCCAAAATCACCCATCCACTGTATTTCTAGTGTGTCCTTCTTTTTTCAACCAAAAGGCACTCCACCCCCGGGGTTCCCCGTGTGTCCATTTTATGTCCTCTTAACCCAAAAGGGCACTCCTCCCCCCGTGTTTCCACTTGTCCATTCAGTCCTTTCAACCAAGGTCCACTCCATCCCCGTGGCGATTCCACGTGGTCCATTTTGTCCTTTCAACCCAAAAGGGCTTCCCCTCTCCTGTGGCTGATTTCCACTGTGTCCATTCAGTCCTTTCCCCAAAGGTCACCCATCCCCTGTGTGTTTTCCAGTGTTCCATTCATGTCCCTTTTAACCAAAGGCACTCCATCGCCTTGTGTTCCACGGTTGTCCATTTTATGCTTTAACCAAACGTCACTCCTCCCCTGTTGATTTCCCCTGTGTCCATTATGCCTTTCAACCAAAGGCACTTTATCCCCTGTTGTTCCAATGTGTCCTTTTGTCCTTTCAACCCAAAAGGGCACTCCATCCACGTTGATTTTACGTGTGTCCTTCAGTTCTTTTAACCAAGGTCACTCCGTCCCCTGTGTGTTCCACGGGGTTCCCTTCATGTCCTTTTAAACCCAAAATCCTCTATCCCCTGTGGCTGATTTCCCCGTGTGTCCATTCAGTCCTTTCAACCAAAGGTCACCCTACCCTGGGCTGTTCCGTGTGTCCATTTATGTCCTTTTTAAAACCCAAAAGGGCACTCCATCCCCTGTGTGTTCCCGTGTGTCCAATTTATTCCTTTCAACCCAAAAGGGCACCCCCCATCCCCGTTGTTCCCTGTTCCATTCTGTCCTTTCAACCAAAGGTCACTCCCTCCCCTGTGTGTTTCCCTTTTTCCATTTTGTCCTTTAACCAAGGTCACTCCCTCCCCTGTGGGTGATTCCACGTGTCCCTTCATGGGCCTTTCAACCCAAAAGGGTTCTCTATCCCCTGGGCATTCCACGTGGTCCATTCATTTTTTTAACCAAAGGATCCACCCCTGTGACTGATTCCCTGTGTCCTTTTTTTTCCCTTTCCCAAAGGTCACCCATCCCCTGTGTGTTCCACGTGTGTCCCCTTTTTGCCTTTCAACCAAAGGGCACCCATCCCCCTGTTGTTTCCCCGTGTTCCATTCATGTCCATTCAACCCAAAGGGCACTCCATCCCCTGGACGATTCCACGTTGTCCTTCATGTCCCCTTAAAAAAAGGGACTCCATCCCCCGTTTTTTTCCAGGTGTCCTTCATGCCTTTCAACCAAAAGGGCATCCCCTCCCCGTGTGTTCCCGGTGTCCAATTTATGTCCCTTTTAACCAAAGGCACTCATCCCCCGGTGTTCCACGTGTGCCATCATTCCTTTCAACCAAAAGGGCACCCATCCCGTGTGTTCCCCGTGGTCCTTCATGTCCCTTTTAAAAAGGGCACCCCCTCCCCCGTGGGTATTCCACGTGGTCCATTTATGTCCCCTTTTAACCAAAGGTCACTTATCCCCTGTGCTGATTCACATGTGTCCATCATGTCCTTTCAAACCCAAAGGGCCCTCCACCCCTGTGTGTTCCACGGGGGCCTTTTTTTCTTTCAACCAAAGGGCACTCCATCCCCTGTGTTTCCACGTGTGTCCATTATGTCCTTTCAACCAAAGGGCCCTATCCACTGTGTTTCACGTGTGTCCATTCATGTCCTTTCAAAAAAAGGTCACTCCACCCTGTGTGTTCCCCGGGTCCATTTTTCCTTTCGACCAAAGGGCATTCCCCTCCCCCGTGTGTTTCCCCGTGGCCCTTTTTATGTCCTTTTAACCCAAAAATCCTCTTCCCTTGGCCGATTCCACGTGTGTCCCTTCATGTCCTTTCAACCAAAGGTCACTCCTCCCCTGTGTGTTCCACGTGTGTCCATTTAGTCCTTTCAACCAAAAAGGGCACTCCATCCCGTTTGCTCACGGTGTCCTTATGTCTTTAACCCAAAAGGGCACCCCCATCCCCTGTGTGTTCCACGGTGTCCATTTATGCCTTTACCAAAGGTCACCCTATCCCCTTTGTTCCAGTGTGTAATGGTTTTAACCAAAGGGCACTCCATCCCCTGTGTGTTCCAGTGTGTCCATCATGTCCTTTCAACCCAAGGGGGCACCCTTTTCCCCGTGGTGATTCCACGGGTTTCCCTTTTATGTTCTTTCAAACCCAAAATCACTCTATCCCCTGTGGCTGATTCCCATGTGTCCATTCATGTCCTTTCAAACCCAAAGGTCACCCTCCCCCGTGTGTTCCACGTGTGTCCATTCATGTCCTTTCAACCAAAGGTCACTCCCCTCCCCTGGTGTTCCACTGTGTCCAATTTATGTTTTCAACCAAAGGGCACTCTACCCTGTGGCTGTTTCCCCGGGGTCCATTTTTAAAGTCCTTTCAACCAACGTCACTCCATCCCCTTTTTGTTCCCGTTTGGGCCATTCATTCCTTTCAACCAAAGTCCCTTTCCCCCCCTGTGGTATTCCACGTGTGTCCATTTCAGTCCCTTTTAACCAAAAAGGTCCTCTATCCCCTGTGTGTTCCACGTGTGTCCATTCATGTCCTTTAACCAAAAAGGGCACCCATCCCCCGGTGTTCAAAGTGTGCCCTTCAGTACTTTTAACCAAAGGGCACTCTATCCCCTTGGCTATTCCACGGTGTCCACATGTCCTTTCAACCAAAAATCACTCCATCCACTGTATTTTACGGTTCCATTTATGTCCTTTCAACAAAGTCCTCCATCCCGTGTGTTCCCGTGTGTCCATCAGTCCTCTTAACCAAAAGGGCACTCCATCCCCGTGTGTTCCAGGGGGTCCATTTGTCCTTTCAAACCCAAAAGGTCACCCTTCCCCCGTGGCTGATTTCCCCGTGTGTATTCATGTCCTTTCAAAACCCAAAAGGGCTCTCCTCTCCCGTGGCTGATTCCACGTTGTCCATTCATGTCCTTTCCCCCAAGGTCACTCCATCCCCTGGTGTTCCACGTGGTCCTTCATGCCTTTCAACCAAAGGTCACTCCAACGCCCGTGTGTTCCAATGTGTCCATTCATGCCCCCTTTAACCAAACGTCCCCACCACTGTTGATTCCCCGTGTGTCCTTCTGTCCTTTCAACCAAAAGGGCACTTCTCCCCTTGTGTTCCAAATGTGTCCATTCATGTCCTTTCAACCAAAGGTCATCCTCCCTGTTATTTTCCCCGGGGCCCCTTCAGTTCTTTCAAAACCAAAAGGGCACTCCGTCCCCTGGTTTCCCCCGGGTGTCCATTTAGTCCTTTCAACCCAAAAGGGCCTCTATCCCTGTGGCGATTCCACGGGCCATTTATGCCTTTTAACCAAAGGTCACCCATTCCTTGGGTGATTCCACGTGGGGCCTTTTTGTCCTTTTAACCCAAAAATCCCCATCCCCGTTGTTCCCGTGTGTCCATTCATGTCCTTAACCAAAGGCACTCCATCCCTGGGTTTTTCCACGTGTGTCCATTCTGTCCCCTTTTAACCAAAATCACTCCCCTCCCTGTGTGTTCCACGGGTCCTCATGCCCTTTTAACCCAAAGGGCATCCTCCCTGTGGCTGATTCCCCCGGGGTCCTTCATTGGGCCTTTCAACAAAGGTTCCATCCCCTTGGCTGATTCCACTGTTCCATTTGTTTTTTTAACCAAAGGTACTCCCCCCTGTGACGATTCCCCCTGTGTACATTCATGTCCCTTTTAACCAAAGGTCACTCCATCCCCTGGTGTTCCACGTGTGTCCATTCATGCCTTTTAACCAAGTCACTCCCCCCCTGTGTGTTCCACGTGTGTCCATTCATGTCCATTAACCAAAGGTCCTCTTTCCCCCGTGACGATTCCCCGTGTGTCCATTCTGTCCTTTTAACCCAAAGGGCATCCACCCCCCGTGTGTTCCCCTGTGTCCATTCATTCCTTCAACCAAAGGCATCCTCCCCGGTGTTCCCCTGTGCCTTCATGTCCTTTCAACCCAAAGGTCACTCTATCCCCCTTTTGTTCCACGTGTGTCCCTTCATGCCTTTTAACCAAAAGGGCCCCCCCATCCCCGGGTGTTCCCGTGTGTCCATTCATTCCTTTCAACCAAAGGGGCCCCTATCCCCTGGGGGCTGATTCCACGTGTTCCATTTATGTCCTTTAAAAAAAGGTCACTCTATCCCTGTCGCTGATTCCCCAGTGTATTCTGTCCTTTCAACCAAAGGTCACTCCACCCCTGTGTGTTTTCCCCGTGTGTCCTTCATGTCCTTTCAACCAAAGGTACTCCTCCCCGGTGTTCCACGTGGTTTCCATTCATGTCCTTTTAACAAAAAGGCACTCTATCCACTGTGTGTTCCACGTGTGGCCATTCTTTCCTTTCAAACCAAAGGGGACCCATCCCCTGGTTTCCCGTGTGTCCATTCATTCCTTTCCAACCAAAAGGGCACTCCATCGCCCGTGTGTTCCCCCGTGTGTCCATTCAGTCCCTTTTAACCAAAACCCCTCTATCCCCCGTGGCTGATTCCAAAGTGTGTCCATTTAGCCCTTTTAACCAAAGGGGCACTCCATCCCCTGTTGTTTTACGTGGTCCATTAAAGTCCTTTCACCAAAGGTCACTCCATCCCCCTTTTGTGCCCACGTTTGGGCCATTCATGTCCTTTCAACCAAAGGTCACTCCCCCCCTGTGTGTTCCAGTGTTCATTCTGTCCCTTTTAAAACCCAAAAGGGCCCCTTCCCCCCGTGTGTTCCCGTGTGTCCATTCATGTCCTTTCACCCAAAGGGCACTCCCTCCCCTGTGTTTCCACGTGTGTCCTTCATGTCCTTTCAACCAAGGGGCACCCTATCCCCTTGGCTGATTCCCGTGTGTCATTCGTTTTTTTAACCAAAAGGGCCTCTTTCCCCTGTGGTGATCCACATGTTCCATTTATTCCTTCAACCAAAGGGGCATCCATCCCCTGGTGTTCCCGTGTGTCCCTTCATGTCCTTTTCAACCAAAGGGCACCCATTCCCCCTTTTTGTTCCACGTGTTCCATTCAGTCCCCTTTCAAACCCAAAGGGCACCTATCCTTGGTTTTCCCGTGTGGCCATTTTAGTCCTTTCAACCAAAGTCCCCCATCCCTTTTTGTTCCAGTGTGTCCATTCATGTCCTTTCAACCCAAAAGGTCACCCTCCACTGTTTATTCCAGTCTGTCCATTCATGTCCTTCAACCCAAAGGCACTCATCCCCGTGTGTTCCAAGTTGTCCATTCATGCCTTTAACCAAAGTCATCATCCATTTGATTTTCCCCGTGTGTCCCCTTCATGTCCTTTCAACCAAAGGTCACTCCGTCCCCCGTGTGTTCCCGGGTGTCCTTCAGTCCTTTTAAAAAAGGTCACTCCATCCCCTGTGGTTCCCCGTGTGTCCATTCATGTCCTTTCAACCAAAAGGGCCTCCCTCCCCTGTGGTTCCAGGGGTCATTCATGTCCTTTCAAACCAAAGGCCCTCCTCCCCTGGGTTTCCAATGGTCCATTCATGTCCCCTTTAACCAAAAGGGCACTCCTCCCCTGTGGCTGATTTTCCCGTGTGTCCATTCATGGCCTTTCAAACCCAAAAGGGTTTTCTATCCCCCCGTGGCGATTCCACTGTGCCATTTGTTTTTTTTAACCAAAGGTCACTCCATCCCCCGTGCTGATTCCCCGTGGTCCATTCATGTCCTTTCAACCAAAAGGGCACTCCATCCCCCGTTGTTCCACGTGTTCCTTCAGTCCTTTTAACCCAAAGGGCACTCCTCCCCCGTGTTCCACGTGTGCCATTATGTCCTTTCAACCAAAGGTACCCATCCCCTGTGACTGATTCCAGTGTGGGGCCATTCTGTCCCTTTTTACCAAGGTCCTCCTCCCCTTTGGTCCACGTGTTCCATTCATGCCCCTTTTAACCCAAAAGGGCACTCCATCCCCCGTGTGTTCCACGTGGTCCATTCATGTCCTTTCAACCAAAAAGGGCACCTATCCCCTGTGTGTTCCCCGTGTGTCCCTTCATTCCTTTCAACCCCAAAAGGGCCTCCATCCCTGTGTGTTCCACGTGTGTCCTTCATGTCCCTTTCAACCAAGGGTCACCCTACCCCTGTG
This sequence comes from Conus ventricosus, assembly GCA_018398815.1. Taxonomy (NCBI): domain Eukaryota; kingdom Metazoa; phylum Mollusca; class Gastropoda; order Neogastropoda; family Conidae; genus Conus; species Conus ventricosus. Next base: position 1,223,606 of record CM031603.1, on the reverse strand, counting down.
GCTGATTCCACTGTGTCATTTATGCCTTTCAACCCCAAATCACTCTATCCCCTGTCGCGATTCCCCTGTGTCCATTATGCCTTTTAACCAAAAGGAAATCCATCCCCCGTGGGGTTTCCCCGTTGTCCATTCATGTCCTTCAAACCCAAAACACTCCATCCCCTGTGTTTTCCCGTGTGCCATTTATGTCCTTTAACCAAAAGGGCACTCTATCCCCTGTGGTTCCCGGTGTCCCTTCATGTCCTTTCAACCAAAGGTCACCCTCCCGTGTTTCCCTGTGTCCATTCATTTCCTTTTAACCAAAGGTCACTCCATCCCGTGTGTTCCAGGGTGTCCCTTCGTCCTTTTAAACCAACGTCCCCTTACCCCTGTGGCTGATTCCCCGTGTTTCCCCTTCAGTCCTTTTAACCAAAGTCACTCATCCCCTGGTGTTCCACTGTGCCCTTCTGCCTTTCAACCAAAGGGCACTCCACCCGTGGTGCTCCACGTGGTCCATTCTGTCCCCTTTTAAACCAAAGGGGACTCCATCCCCTGTGTGTTCCACTGTGCCATTCATGCCTTTCAACCAAAAGGGAAACCCAACCCCGTGTTTCCACGTGTGTCCCTTCTGTCCTTTCAACCAAAGTTTCCCCCCCCGTGTGTTCCACGTGTTTTCCATTCATGTCCTTTCAACCCAAGGGGCACCCTATCCCCTTTGGCTGATTTCCCCGTGTGTCCATTTGTTTTTTTTCAACCCAAAAATCACTCTATCCCCCTTTGGGTGATTCCACAAGTTCCATTCATGTCCTTTCAACCAAAAGGGCACTCCATCCCCTGGTGTTCCAGGTGTCCATTCTGTCCTTTCAACCCAAAAGGGCACTCCATCCCCTGTGTGTTCCACGTTGTCCATTCATGTCCTTTCAAACCCAAAGGTCACTCTATCCACTGTGTGTTCACGGTTTTCCCTTTATGTCCTTTCAACAAAAGGGCATCCTCCCGTGTGTTCCCACTTGTGTCCATTCAGTCCTTTCAACCCAAAGGGCACCCATCCACTGTGTGTTCCCCCGTGTTCCTTATGTCCTTTCAACCAAAAAGGCCACCTATCCCCTTGGCTGATTCCAAGGGGGCCATTCATGTCCTTTCAACCAAAGGCACTCCCTCCCCGTGTGTTCCCCGTGGTCCGTCATGTCCCCTTTAACCAAAGGTCACTTAGTCTATCCCCGGGTTCCCCGTGGGGTCCCGCGTCCTTTCAACCAAGGACTCCACCCCTGAGGTTGATTCCACTGGTCCATTCATATCTTTCAAACCAAAAGGGCACTCCCCCCCATTGTGTTCAACAGAAAGGCCCCCGGGCTGGGGAAAGCTTCCCCCCTGGGTCCCTGGGGGATGGGGCGCCCTTTCCCAAAAACCTGGGGGTTTGAGGACAAAAAGAAGACCAAGGAAAAGAACATACACACACACACCCCCAAAACACACACCACACCACACCCAAAACACACACACACACACACACACACACGCACCAACCACACACAACACACACACCACACACACACACACCACACAAAAACACACACACACAACACAAAAGAAAATCATGAAAGAGAAAAAAAGCTAACATTTTCTTTTGGAAAAGTAAAAGAAAAAAAAGATAACCTCTTAAGACCAAAGTGCGAGGGCCCGTTCTTAGAATGAATCCGCAAAGGGGCAAATTTGAATAAACAAAAAATTCCAAGGGAAAATACCCAGCACCATTCCAGCAACTTTTTGAGCAGCTGGTGTTGCAATGACTGCAAGAAAAATTCAAATTTTAAACAAGCTTGCTCTATGCTTAGATTGAAGAATAGGAGGAAAAACATTCATACTGCGGGTAGTAATTTCCTAACGAAAGTAATGGCTTGGTGGGGGAATGGGGGAAAAAAAAAATAAATGCTTCTCAAAAAACAAATTAGCCTTCAGCAAGCTTAATCTCCAAGGGGAACCAACGTTTTATTTTTCTACTTTTCACAAGAAAATGTACTTGTTTTGCTCTTTCATGTTTTCGTTTGCTTCTTGGTGCACCTTTGGTTGTTGAATTTTTTTTAAAAATCAACAAACTACTACGGTATTGCACACCAGCCTTTTTCTGGGGTAGCATTTTTCTTAAAACCCAAAAAGGGAGAGGGGGTCAAATTACCACTTTTCCGCGGTCCCTGAGGAAAAGCAATCAGGTTTTGAAATATCGGACTGCCCGGGGTTAATGTTAGTGAGTTTCCCCCCCATTGGAGATGGTCTCCCCCCTTTGGGGACTAAAGCTTGCTGAAGGCTCATTTTTTAAAACATTTTTTTTTTTTTTCCCCATTCACCCCCTCAACACATACTGTTAGTTTGGCAGAATTTCCCACTGCAATAATGCTTTTCCCCCTTTTCTTCCCAAACTAAAACATAAGAGCAAGTTTTTTTATAATTGAATGTTTCTTGCAGTCATTGCAACACCAAGCCTGTAAGTTGCTGGAATGGGGTCGGTACTTATCCTTTGGGAAATTTATTTGTTTATTGTATATTTTTAATATATAATTATATATAATATTATTTAAAAAATATATATAATTAAAAATATGCATGTACGCGCGCGCGTGTGTGGCGTGTGTGTGTGGTACTGTGGCGTGCGTGTGTGCGTGTGTGCGGCATAAAAATTTTATAAATATATATAATTATTATATATATATATATATATAATATATAGAAAAAAAAAGTGTCCTTAAAAAAAACTGAAGGTGCTCAACCCCTTGGGGAGCAAAATCTGTTAAAAATATTTTAAAAAAATAAGTGTTTAAAAACTACAAGCTTGTTTTCAAGCCTTGCTATCTTCAGGAGTCTTGGGGGGGGGGGGGGGGGGGCACGCCAACGATCTTTTTGCTGCTGGGCTTGATTTCAACTCTGTGCGTGCAGCGAATTCCTTTGCTGCACGTGCAGCCTGTTTCTTATTGGGGCCTGTTCAATGGAATGTGCTAGCAAAATTTCCATTTTGCTCAAATTTTTTACAATTTCTACTTTTGTTTCGAGTTGTACCTCCACAGAAAAAAAGGGTTTAATTTTTTGTAAAACACATTTGGCCCAAAAAACTCTGAAAAAAAAATAAAATTTAAACAATTTTCAGGCACAAGTGGAAAACTTTGCTACACTTCCCCTTGAACAGGCCCCCAATAAGAAAAACAGGCCGCCGTGAGCAAAGGGGATTTCCCCCTCACGCCCCGAGTTGAAATCAAGTCCCCCCACGCCAAAAAAGATCGGGGTCCCCCCCCCCCCCCCCCCCCCCCCCCCCCCCCCCCCCCCCCCCCCCCCCCCCCCCCCCCCCCCCCAAAGACATCCTGAAGATAGCAAGGCTTGAAACAAGCTTGTAGATTTTAACACTTCATTTTTAAAAATATTTTTAACAATATATATATATATATAATATATATATATATATATATATATATATATATATATATATATTCATTGTATTTTAGTCCCTTGCGGATTCATTCCAAGAACTGGCCCTCAGCACTTGTATCTAAGAGGTTATCTTTTTATATTTTCTACTTTTCACATGAAAATGTAACTTGTTTTGCTCTTTCATGATTTTCTTTTGCTTCTTAGGTGGCACCTTTGGTTGGTTTTTTGAAAACTTAACAAACATACTACGGTATTGCACAACAGCTTTTTCTGGGATTGCATTTTTCTTAAAATCGAAAAGGCAGAGGAGCCAAATACCACTTTCCGCGGTCACTGAGGAGAAACAATCAGGTTTCGAAATATCGGTATCTGACCAGGAGTTATATGTTAATGGGTTTCCTCCCTATTGGAGACTGTCTCCCTCTTGGAGACTATAAGCTTGCTGAAGGCTCGTTTTGAGAAGCATTTATTTTATTTTTCCCCATTCACCCACTCAAGCACATACTGTTAGTTAGGCAGAATTATCTACCACTGCAGATATGAATGCTTGTTTCCCCCTATTTCTTCAATCTAAGACATAAGAGCAAGCTTTGTTTATAATTGAAAAATATATAATATATATATAATTTATAATATATATATATAATATATATATATATAATATATATATATATATATATATATATATATATATATATATATATGTATATATATAAGAGAGAGAGAGAGAAGAGAGAGAGAGAGAGAGAGAGAGAGAGAGAGAGAGAGAGAGAGAGAGAGAGAGAGAGAGATGATGTAAACAGCATGATAAAACCGATGAAGCACATTTCCTTCCACGTTTAAGACCACGCCTATATATAACAGAAGAAAAGAGGAAAAGAGAGGAGAAAAGAGAGAAAGTATAGTGTGTATGAGGGTGGTAGTAGTTGTAGTGGAGGTGGGAATACGTGAGCGGTTGGTTGTGGTGGGGGGGGGGGATGGGGGGGGGGGGGGGGGGAGGGCGAGGAGGGGGGGTTAAAAGTGCAGCCACCTGAGCATCATTCCAAAATGAAATGAAATCGAAACACTTCCCATGCAGGAAGATACATACGTTCCTAAAATAGTTAAAAGGAAAAAGAAAAGGCGGGGGTAAGAGAGGGAGAGAACAGGGAGGGGGGGGGGGGGGGGGGTAAGGAGAAAATGGAAGCGAAGAGAGGGCAAACAACACGATAGAGTCTGATTGGAATTAATTGTTTTCATTCATGCGAAGATGTATGTGCATAATAGAGGAAAGGTTTGGTGAGGGAAGAAAGGGGGAATAGTCGGGGGGGGGGGGGGGAGGGAGTGGTGGCCAAACCATCAGAAAATGCAGTGAAATGTGAATAACGTCCACACGTCAGATCATGTATACATGTAACAAGCAGCAAGAAGGGGGCGGAGAGGAAGGAATGGGGGGGGGGGGGGAGGGTGGCAAAGTAGCATGATGAAATCGAATGTACTTTCAATATTTTTTCTTACGTAAGAACTTGTGTGTGTGTATTACGGGGGACACAGGGAGGAGGATGGGGGACCATACTGAAAGAGGAGGGAGGGAGCTGAGGGCAGAAGGAGGGGGAACTATCCAATGAAACCCAAATGTAAACTACAGATTATAAGAGTGCACGTACACATGCACGGTGACGATTGTGACGACGGTGACGACGATGACGACGTTGACGATAGTGACGATGGTGACGACGGTGACGATGCTGACGACGTTGACGATGCTGACAACGGTGACGACGATGACGATGCTGACGACGATGACGACGATGACGACGATGACGATGCTGACAACGGTGACGACTATGACGATGCTGACGACGATGACGACGATGACGATGCTGACGACGATGACGATGCTGACGACGATGACGACGGTAACGATGCTGACGACGATAACGATGCTGACGACGATGATGACGACGATGGTGACGATGCCGACGACGATGACGATGCTGACGACGATGACGATGCTGACGACGATGACGTTATTGACGACGATGACGACGGTGACCATGCTGACGACGGTGACGACGCTAACAACGGTGACGATGCTGACGACGATGACGATGCTGACGACGATGACGATACTGACGACGATGATGACGACGGTGACGATGCTGACGATGATGACCATGCTGACGACGTTGACGAAGGTGACGACGATGACGACGGTGACGATGCTGACGACGGTGACGACGTTGTTGGTGTTGTGTGGTGCAGGCGGAGGTGGCGCTGTGGGCTCCTGGCATCCTGTTCGGCGTGATGTGTCTGCTGGGAGTCGTCGTCATGCTGCAGCTGCCAGAGACCCGGGGCCGCCCCATGCCCACCACCATTGAGGAGATCCAGCACTGGCGCCCACACCCCCGCCACAGCACAGGGGCCGCCCCATGTCCACCACCATTGAGGAGATCCAGCACTGGCGCCACACCTCCGCCACAGCACAGGGGCCGCCCCATGCCCACCACCGTTGAGGAGATCCAGCACTGGCGCCACACCCCCGCCACAGCACAGGGGCCGCACTAGGACACACCTGTCCCCATCTGACACCTGACTCCATCTGACACCTGCCCCCATCTGACAACTGTCCCCATCTGACACCTGTCCCATCTGACACCTGTCCCCATCTGACACCTGTCCCCATCTGACACCTGGTCCCATCTGACACCTGGTCCCATCTGACACCTGTCCCCATCTGACACCTGTCCCCATCTGACACCTGGTCCCATCTGACACCTGTTCCCATCTGACACCTGTCCCCATCTGACACCAACCCAATGAACCACAGGCAAGACACACCTGTCCCCATCTGACACCAACCACAAGGAATCATCAGTAAGACACACCTGTCCCCATCTGACACCAACCACAGGGAATCACCAGTAAGACACACCTGTCCCCATCTGACACCAACCCAATGAACCTCCAGCAAGACACACCTGTCCCCATCTGACACCAGCTCCAGAGAATCACTGGCAAGACACACCTGTTGCCATCTAAGAGAGAGAGAGAGAGAGAGAGAGAGAGAGAGAGAGAGAGAGAGAGAGAGAGAGAGAGGAGAGAGAGAGAGGAGAGAGAGAGAGAGAGAGAGGAAGGTATCAGGGGACCACCAACAAGAACAGGGGAACTTCCCCTCACTCCTCGTTCCATGATCTGAAACCTAAAGCTTTTCCGCTGCAGGTGTGTCTTGTGCTCAAGCGTCAGCTGATTTTTTTTTTCTTTAAGGAAATTTATAATAAATCCATCAGACTTCTCTCTCCTTCTCTCTCTCTCTCTCTCACTCTCTCTCTCTCTCTCTCTCTCTCTCTCTCTCTCCTCTCTTCTCTCTCTCTCCTCTCTCTCTCTCTCTGTGCGTGTGTGTATGTGTGTTCGTGTGTGTGCACGCGCGCTCATGTACTAGAAGCGCAATTGGTCATGTGTATGCTTTGCAATGTGGTGACTTAGCTCTCTTTGAA
>CM031603.1:1181276-1206276 GCA_018398815.1 Conus ventricosus | reverse complement strand
CTGATTCCTGTGCTCATGTTGAAAGTTAGTCGGTCCTAGCATATACATTTAAAAACAAAACTTTCTGCAGTGCAGGCAAAGAGGTGTTTGAGCCTGTGCCAAATATAATATGATGTGATATGACATGGTGCTCCACTGACGGGAGAACTAGAAGTTTTCATGATTTGTCTAGCACAAGACTATTGTGCTACCTCAATGAAATAAGGGGCGGGAGGAGGGGTTGTGGGGGGAGGGGGGAGGGAGGGGTCAGGAAATAATCATGCCTTGTAGAGGTGACTTTCATACTTGCCTCAAGAGGGATCGCGGCCTGGTGTGTTGTTCAAACTTCATGGCTCTTTTGCGGGTTTGGCTTTGGTGCAACCTCCACTTAATGAAGTTCAAAAATATTGATGTGTGTGTGTGTGTGTGTGTGTGTGTGTGTGTGTGTTGTGTGTGGTGTGTGTGTGTGTGTGTGTGTGTGTGTGTGTGTGTGTGTCCCCTAAGAGCAGTGCTTTTTCCTGTTATCGTCCTGATCTTCCTAATTTTCAATTTTCGCTAAAGATGATTGTTGTATGAGTAACACTGCATTTTTATTCTCCAGTAGAGATATTCATATTTATTTTATTTATATCATTATGTGGGGCATGTCAAAAGATTTCACATTAAAAAAAAATTGTGGTGGCAGTAGTGCTAAGAGGTTGGGGGTTTTTGGGTTGTTTGTTTTTTTTTTTTTTTTTTTTTTTTTTGGGGGGGGGGGGGGGGGGGTTCCAGTTAAAGATACTTTCCCGTTTTTGTGAATTTGTTGTGGCTTTTGGGTTGGGGTAAAGCAAATTAGAAACGGCAAGTGTGAAAAAGAGTTCTCTCTCTCTCTTCTCTCTCTCTCTCTCTCTCTTCTCCTTTTCTCTCTCTCTCTTCTCCTCTCTCTCTCTCTCTTCTCTCTCACCACATACACATACACATACACCCCAACGTATCTCAGTTCATGGAGAAAACCAAACTATTTCCCCCACCCCAATCTGGTTTCCCGATCTAATCATTCCTCCACACAGCATTATCACGAATGTGTGACTCATGGCTTTCAAATATGAACAATCATAATGACAGGGGTTGTTTTTCTTGACTTAAAAAAAGCGTTTGATCTTGTTGATCATTCCTTTCTTCTAAAGAAATTCTGTTACTTGAACCCCATACCCGACAATCTCATTTTTCCCAAATCATACTTGAACGATAGGAATCGTATGTGGCGCTTAATGGCAAAACCTCCACTTCAGACTTTGTCAGACATGGAGTCCACAGGGCTTGTACTGGGCCCCCCCTACTTTCTGCATCTTCATCAATGATTTACCATTGTCCGTATCAGATGAAAAGGTCACGACAGTTTATTTGCTGATGACTCGTCGCTCCAAACGAATGGTAGTGATTACAGACAATAGAAACTTCTCTCCAGGAAAGTCTACACGAGTGTCAGACTGGTGTCATTCAAACTCAATGGTCATACACCAGCCAAAAACCAAATCTATGATTATAGCTACCCGCCAAAAACACCCGTTGACTCCTCTTTGCCTAAAACTTCAGTTGAATGGCACTTCTATCGAGCAGGTAGACGAGCATCGTGTTTTAGGGTTAACGATAGATAAAGAATTGAAATGGCAATCTCATCTAAATAACGTATGCAAGGTAGTCTCAAAACACCTTTTCCTGTTATCTCAATTAAAGCGCTACGTCAACAGTAATGTGCTTAAACTTTTCTTCAATGCACACATAATGTCACGTATAAATTACGCCTCAACAGTGTGGGACGGCAGTAGTGACGTCCACAAAAAAAGGCTGAATTCTCTCCATAGACGTGCAGCAAAGCTACTCCATCCAGCTGTATCTCTAACAACAGACGAAAAAACTAAAAGCGCTGAACATACTTCCTCTGAATAGACAATTGGAATTCAACAAGGCATCATTTATGTTTACAATCTTGACAGATACTATGCCATGTTATATCAATGCCCTTTTTACAAGATCGAACAGCTTTTCTGGCTCGACGAAATTCCTTCTTCCCTACCCACGCATTGATCTATACAAAACAAGCCTAGCTTACTCTGGACCATATGTCTGGAACTCACTTCCACCGAATCTACAAAACATAAATACTTTAAAACCTTTCAAGGAACATTTGCATAAACATTTTATGTCTCAGTAGTTAAATTATTCGATTACAATGATTAACGTCCATTCGCTAAGTCTTCTGTGAACCATACTTTGAATAAATCGTCTCAACATAAAACCTACTCCGTTAAAATCGCTCATCCCCACTCCCACTCTGTCTACCATCCCTTTTCTCCTCCCCCTACCTACCATTCTCTCTTCCCCACCGTCCTCTGACCTCTCTCTCTCTCTCTGTCGTTTTTTGTTTTGTTTGTCTGTTTGCTTGTAAGTTTCCTTTTGTTTTACCATCCCCCATCTCATTAGTGCTTTTATGAGCAGTTTGCTTATCATTGTAGAATTAGATTATCATGTTGGTATGTTGAATTGTCTGTATGAATGATATGTGCTGAAATAATGTATGCATGACAAGGACAGATTGTAAGACTAGGCTTTGGCCTAAAATCTTCATCCTTGGGTATTAAAGATCAATCAATCAATCAATCAATCAATCAATCTCTCTCTCTCTCTCTCTCTCTCTCTCTCTCTCTCTCTCCATATATATATATATATGTGTAGTGTTGATGTGTGTGTGTGTGTGTGTGTGTGTGTGTGTGTGTGTGTGTGTGTGTGTGTGTGTGTGTGTGTGTGTGTGTGTGTGTGTGTGTGTTCCCCATACTACTTCACGCCTGTCCCCTTTCCCCCTCAACTGGCTACTCCGAGAGTGTAGAATATTCAAACATACTAAGTTGGAAGCAAAGACTATACGCCGTTGGGCGAACTATCTTTGTTGGAAGACAAAAAACGAGGAGGGAGAAGGAATCCGGGGGAAATAACTCAAGGAATTCTTCAAACACTTAGAATCAGCTCCCTTTGCATTTCACGGACTTTCGTTTTTCAACCCCTCCGAATTCTTTGACAGTTTACACTCAACTTTTGGGCGGTTGCAGTGGACGGCTCGTAACCCCAAGGTATGTGTTTTGACAGTTCGCTGTTGCTACATCTTCCTAGCTACTTACTGAGAGCAGTCAAGGGGGCTGTCTAAGCCAGTGCCCAAAATATGACATAATAAACGATTATCATTAGCTGTGACTGGCAGAATGTTCCAGAGTAGCATCACCATGGCTCCCAGCAGACAACGAGTATTTCGCCCTTCCAGTTGCAGCAGATCCAGTGCCGGAACAAATATTGGCACAGTTCTTGCGGATTCCGTGTGCCAGCAAGCTCGACTCTTGGAGCGCAGTTGAGGTCGAGGGCGTCAGGTATCTGAGGGCAAGAGTATAAGATAAGATAATGTTGCTTATAGCCCAGCCGACCGCAAAGGGCCACATCAGGGCTGGAGGGCAAGAGAGATTGTAGCTGGTTCCTGTAGGTATGTGTAGTCTCGCCCCCATCCCCCGCCTAGCCCGTGTAGGTATTATGTAGTCTCGCCCCCATCCCCCGCCTAGCCACAGGGAGGTGGGGTTTTTTGTGTTGTTTGTTGTTGTTGTTTTTTTTACCAGGTTCTATGTTAGGGCTTGCCTAGATCAGATGGATCAAAGGGGCGAAAAGAGAAAAGTATTATTATCCTGGTGATAACGCTACATACAATGAGCTACCTTTTTTTTTTTTAATTCTCTGCTGTCTTAGGTCTGTTTCTGTTCTGTTGTTGATTTGTCTACCTGTGCAACCAGTTACGTGGCAGAGTAATCAGCAAAATGATTGTGATGTCTGATGGATGAAGATTGAGATCAATGTTATTGTTCATGGATACAGCGCAAATCATTGCAAACCCCAAAGTATACGACAGAATCATGAATATAATGATGTTGGTCCTCAATAGGAGAAGAGAAGAGAAGAAGAAGAAGACATGTGCGAACCTCTCACTGCTTCAGTCTCCATTTTGAGAACCAAGAATGGTGGATTACCAGTGTTGAACTATTGCATTTGAGAGGCAGCAAGTGTCAGTGGCTCCATTCTGTGGATGTGTATCCTGGTTACTCTTGTAACAGAAGATGAACTACAAATGGAGTCTTTAACTAAGCTTCTTTCTGTCAGCAGACTAACTTCTGGGGGTCAGTGTGGATATTGCCCACTCTATTTCCACTCACTCACTCTACTGCTACCACAACTACTTCTACTATTACTACTTCTACCACTACTACGACTACTACTACTACTACTTCTACTACTACTACTACTACTACTACTACTACTACTACTACTTCTACTACTGCTACTATTACTACTACTACTACTGCTTCTACTTCCACTACTACCAGTACCACAGCAGCACACACACTCTCTCTCTCTCTCTCTCTCTCTCTCTCTCTCTCTCTCTCTCTCTCTCTCTCTCTCTCTCTTTCTCTCTCTCTCTCTCTCTTTCTCTTACTCACTCACTCGCTGTCTCACCAGGAATTCCAAAATCAAGATTTAACAGATGAAAGATAAGCTTGATCAAAAATCTCACTTGCTGTCTGTTTTGATGTTGAATAGAATTTTATACGTGGAGAGAGTGAGAATGGAAGGGGAACAGCAGTGTTCTGTGTCAAGCACTGACTTCAGGGTTAAGTTACTGAACAAGAAAATCAGCGTTAAACTAAAAAAACTTTTTGAAAACTAGGAGCCACTTCGGATTCATTATCACCCACATTCTTTTGTACTCATTATATATTCTTTTTAATATAATTTCATTCCAGTAATGGTGGTAGGAGTATTTGATCAGTAAACATTTGCAGTGAATGTGTACATTTCTCATTCCAGACATGATGTGGATGTCTTGATGTGTGTTGAAGTTTGTCATGTTGACTTAGTAGGAAGGAACCACGGAGAGCTGAAGTGACAGCAGAAGGTCTTTGGAGAAGACACTTACCCCCTCCATTATATCTCCCAAGGCATATGTTTCAGCCCTGAACTCTGTACATTGTAAGGGATCTGAGCTGCATCCAGGTCATGACTCCCAGATGCCCTTCTGCTGCATGTGCGGTCTCCTTAGGCACCTGACTGTGTCTCCATGTGTACCTTCCCTGGGCACCTGACTGTGTCTCCATGTGTACCTCCCTGGGCACCTGACTGTGTCTCCATGTGTACCTCCCCTGGGCACCTGACTGTGTCTCCATGTGTACCTCCCCTGGGCACCTGACTGTGTCTCCATGTGTACCTCCCCTGGGCACCTGACTGTGTCTCCATGTGTACCTCCCCTGGGCACCTGACTGTGTCTCCATGTGTACCTCCCCTGGGCACCTGACTGTGTCTCCATGTGTACCTTCCCTGGGCACCTGACTGTGTCTCCATGTGTACGTTCCCTGGGCTAGCGCTGCTTTGTGTGAAGTCAGAACATGTTCCATTCTGTATTTGCCTTGACAGAGCAAACACCAGGGTCATCTGATTTTCCCTTTTCATCACACTGAAGTCAAGGGTGGGAGGTTTTCTCAGTGATTTAAAGGTTTGCTTGCTTGTAGTATAAAAATATGTATGCAAACAAATGTGCGTCTGAGTTTGCATACATGTATATGCATGCATTTTAATTTCATGTATTTGGAGCACTTTTTATGCTGTTTTTCTTACGCTCTCAATTCAGCCATGGTTTTTTTTTTCAGAGTTGTCACAGAAGTCATAGGTCTGACCAGTGGAAGGTGATCCTCTTTGGGCACTGATTCCCTCAGGATGTCGGACGTCGTAGCAGAAGCAGAAGACACAGAGACAGACAGGATCCTGAAAAGTCAGGCACTGCAGGTGGAACTGAACGGTGACTCCGTTTACCTGAACTATCGGCAGCTGGTTGTTCTGCCCCACAGTCTGTTTGACGAGGATGTTCGACACAGTCTGCACGGACTGTATCTCCAGCACAACCTTCTGATATCTGTGGTACAGTTCCTTGTCCTGTGTGGTGCTGTGTTGTGATGTTTTCTGTTGAATTCTGCTTCATTCTGCAGTGTATTGAATGATGCCATTTGCGTTGTGTACAGACTGTTCTTGTCACAGCCGAGTTCTTTACACATCATATTCAGACGGAGGTCTGTTGAAAGCTCCAAGTAAGTGCTATTCCTAGCTGAGTGACCTGTGTAAATCTGGTAGTTGTTACGTCATATTTTCTTCTTCTCCCTGAACTACTGAAGTTACCGGGGCATGGCACAGATGAACTGTACATCAGATTCCTCCAGCACTGGGGCATGGCACAGATGAACTGTACATCAGATGCCTCCAGCTCCATCTGTTGTGAGCCAAGGCCTGGGTTACAGATGAACTGTACATCAGATGCCTCCAGCTCCATCTGTTGTGTGCCAAGGCCTGGGTTACAGTGAACTGTACATCAGATGCCTCCAGCACCATCTGTTGTGTGCCAAGGCCTGGGTTACAGATGAACTGTACATCAGATGCCTCCAGCTCCATCTGTTGTGTGCCAAGGCCTGGGTTACAGATGAACTGTACATCAGATGCCTCCAGCTCCATCTGTTGTGTGCCAAGGCCTGGGTTACAGATGAACTGTACATCAGATGCCTCCAGCACCATCTGTTGTGTGCCAAGGCCTGGGTTACAGATGAACTGTACATCAGATGCCTCCAGCTCCATCTGTTGTGTGCCAAGGCCTGGGTTACAGATGAACTGTACATCAGATGCCTCCAGCTCCATCTGTTGTGTGCCAAGGCCTGGGTTACAGATGAACTGTACATCAGATGCCTCCAGCACCATCTGTTGTGTGCCAAGGCCTGGGTCTTCCGTCCCAGTCCATTCTGCTGTATTGTCTGTCCATCTCTTTTGTTTGTTTCACCCTCTGTCTCAGTCTCTCAATAGTTTCCTGAAGGAGTGTTGTTTAAGCAAGGTCTTTGGATCTTGTTATGTGGCCATACCAACAAAGGTTTTTGAAGTGGAGTGTCATTTAGGAGATCATCAGACCTATTTACCCGTAAGATTTTTCCGTTTTTAGCTGGGAAAACTATGTCAGATATGGAATTGCAATATTGCTAAATGAAATATACATTAAAAAAAAAAATTGCTCTTCTCATTTCTCATTGGTCCATGATTCAAAACTCCATGAAGTCATTTGTTCATAGCAAGAAAACAATTGTGGATATTGAAGTTTATCATTGTTTGTCCATCTGTGCTTTAATGCTGATTCAATACAGTGATTCTCAGGAACTTAAAAGTCATGTTTATCACCATGTAAACTGTGTACATTTTGGCAGTTCACAAGAACAAAACATTGCCAAATTTTGGTTCCAGTTTGACCAGTCCAACACTTTTGCCTTCTTCAGTCAAACAAATCTTTGTTGGTCAGTGGTTTCACAATTAGTTGGGTGAACATTTGTCTCAAACTTCAATATCAGGAGATCATAAAATCTTATGTTTTCAATGCGATCAAATCGGCTCCATCAGTGTCGATCCCCAAATGTTTTTGTGCTGAACACATTCATTTCTGTTCGGAAGTCACGATGAAACACATCTGTGTCTTCCTCTCTATTCATACTTCAAAAAGGAATCACAGCTTGAGGGAAATCCATGCCAAAACGTGGCAAAACGGTTGCTTTTGTCTCTGGACAAAACTTCAGTGTTAGCCATTGGAACTGACAGATCAGTGCATTTTTGTGCAGTTTTGTGCCAGTTTCATGACATCAACAGCAATATCTACACAGTTTGCACTTCTTACCTGAACTAATGTACCGATGTGTTACACATGTCTCACTGGAGCAAAGTGACTTGCCCAGTTTCCTATCTAAGCTGTGTGTTCTGCTGGGTGCCATTATCATGGCCTTCAGGAAATCCTGGACCGACACGCGCCTGCAGTGACTAGGTGTGTTACTGACCGTCCCTCAGCTCCTTGGCTCTCGAGGACGTGAGAGCTGCTCGACGTCAACGCCGGCGCAGCGAGAGAGAGGGAGAAAGAGCCGATTGACCATCCACCGCCAGATCTTTGCAGCGAACAGGTGTGAGGCAGGGACTGCCTCCAGGATGCCAGAGGTCATACTACCGTGATAAAATTGACTCCTGTTCTTCATCAAAGCAGTTGTTTTCTCTTTCAAGTGAACTACTTGGCAAACAAAGAAATTAAGTTTGCCCACGAACATTCTCCTTCTCAAATCTTCATCAATTTAGTGAATTCTTTGTAGATAAAATCAAAACCATCCGTGACAATCTTGATGCAAATCCTTCCCACCAATTCTTTACGATAAATACTGTGGACCACCTTTTTGTATTTTAATCCTGTGGATGAAAACTGATCAGCGATCTCATAGTGAATCCTCCAGCAAAGTTGTGTCCTTGACCCCATCCCTACTTCCCTCCTTAACGGTGTGCCTCTCATTTGATTCCTGTGATTACAAATATTGTAAACAATCTCTCTCGTCAGGCATAATGCCTCCTCAGTTTAAGCAGGCAATGGTTACCCCTCTCTTGAAAAAGCCAGGACTAGACCTTAATAAGTTAAAGAACTATAGACCAGTGTCCAACCTCCCATTCCTCTCAAAATCCTGGAAAGAGTTGTGCTGAAGCAGCTTCAGGCTCATTTTCAGACCATGGTCTTCTTGAGGCCTGTCAGTCTGCTTATAGGAAGATCATAGCACTGAGACTGCTGTATTGAGGTACTGGACTGTTTGCTGTGCAAATCCGACAGTAAATTGTTTCTCTCGTAGCTTGCTTGATCTGAGTGCTGCCTTTGATACGCTAGATCACACTACTTTACTTAAAGGCTTAGGGTCACTTTTGGTGTTGATGGGATAGTTTTCAGTGGTTCGAATCATACATCAGAGATAGATCGCAGGCGGTGGTTGTGGGTGGTGTAAGGTCTACTTTGTCACCTCTTTTGTATGGAGTACCACAGGGGTCAGTATTGGGCCCAGTGTTGTTTACATTGTACTCACAGCCCTTGTCGGATGTTATCTCGGACCATGATTGTGATTTTCACAAGTATGCTGATGACACTGAACTTTCTAAGAGTGGCACACCTGATGAGTTTGTTTCTGTTCAATCTGGGGTTGTCTCGGTGTATCAGCAGTGTGCAGGAGTGGATGACAAGTAATAAGCTTAAATTAAATTGTGAAAAGACTGAAGTCATGCCCGTTGGAACCTCTCCTGCCTCAAACTCGTTGAGTCAGAGTCAATGGTTGTTGATGGTACTGAATTACTTTCAATAAGTCTGTCAAATACCTTGGTGTTACCATTGATCAGTGTCTGACATGCAGAATCAAATATCTGTAGTCTGTCGCTCATCCTTTTTAGAGCTGAGACGTATTGCTTCCATCCGACGCTTTATATCCAGGGAAGTAGCTGTCAGGCTAGTCTGTGCCATGGTGATGTCAAGATTGGACTACTGCAACTCTGTTTATGCTGGGCTTCCCACAGAACAGATTGCTCGGCTGCAGAGAGTCCAAAATAGCGCTGCACGACTTGTTTTGAAGAGGAGGAGGTGTGAGCACATCACTCCCATGCTGATCGAACTGCACTGGCTTCCATACAGTATCGGTGGCAATTTAAACTGGCAGTTCTTGCTTTCCGCCACTTCAATGAATCTCTTCCTCACTATCTCTCTTCTTCTCTCTGCACCTACCAAAGCTCTCGTACCCTTCGCTCTTCTTCACAAAAACTTTTGAAAATCCCTAAGCGTTCTCTGAAATCTGTTGGCGAAAGAGCCTTCAGTTTTAGAGCACCTTCTATTTGGAACTCCCTCCTGAAGACCTTCGTAATCAGCCTATCTTTCTTCTTTTAAATCTCAGCTCAAAATTTACCTCTTCAAAAAGGCCTATTCTTTCTGTAGATGACTAGATCTCTCCTAAATTTCTCCACAACTAGTTTGGTGAGGCAGTTTATGCATGCTGGTCGGTCTGCAATTGTGTATTTTCTTTTTGCTGTGTGCATGAATATTGTATGAATAGTGCAAATGGTGGATGTAAGCGCATTGAGTTGTACAATAAGAAATGCGCTATATAAGTATTATACATTATTATTATTATTATTATCATTGACTATGATTTGTCTAATCTGTCTTCAGCCTCTGTTCTCCCCTCCTCTGCCCCCCCCCCCCCCCCCCCCAGCGTCCATCTAAGTGCAACTGAGGTTTGTTTCCAGTGGAGTGATTGCTTAGGATAAACTTGACCAGGAAAGTGTATCTAATTCTTTGAGCATCAAATATGATATTAAAAAAATCAACGATACGAATACTTAATAATATGATAACAATTATGATACGAATAAAATATTGAAAACAATATATATATATATATATATATATATTATATATTATATATATAATATATTATATATATAATGTATGATGATGATAATACAGATGATGATGATAATGATAATAATGATGATAGTAATAACAATAATAAGGAGGATGGTAATAATAAAATAATGATGATAACAATAATAATGATAACAATGATGATGATGATACTACTACTACTACTACTACTAAGAGAATAAAGGATTACACTTACCCGAAAATGGGAAAGTAAAATTGTGAAATATTGAAAGAAAAAAAAGCTTCACACGTGCACACATTTGCGCACATGCACACAAGCACAGAGAGAGAGAGTAGGCTGTTCCTCTAGAGAACAGCATTTTACCAATCCTGGCTCACTTGCTCCTCCACCGTGTTTTCGGGCGAAAGTGACTAGAATTAGCATATTACTGTTCTCTGGCAGTAAGACGTCAATAACCAAAAAATAACGATTATCTACAAACAAACATACTGTGCAGGGTTATCCGTTTTTATACTAATTTACTAAACTTTTCAGATTTTAGTTTTTGTTTAATCCTATGTTTTTCTTGATCGTTTTCAATAACATCATTTTCGCGCAAACATTCTTCAAATGAGTCTCTGTCTTTCATGTGAAATAACACTACAGTCTTTAACTGTTCTCTAAAGTCTTTTAAAATGAGTTATATTTCTGACATAAAATCCACACACTTATCCGAGCATGTCTTCCGCTGAAAGCTAGTTTCGACAAAGTGTTTCTTTTTTTAACTATGTCTTTTTCTGCTGAACAGTCATCTATAATAAATAGCGTCTGCGTTCCCTCAAACAATATAAAAAAGCGTTCTAGACATTCACTCAGTTTATTGCTGGGATCAACTAAATATATTTCATCATCTGCCATATAAACCTTCTATCATGATATGCTTTGTTCCATTTAAGTGTTGGACAGAAAATTAAAATATGATCAAAATTATAGCGATAAACTGTTTGTAATAAGTCTAGGACAAATATTGTTTTTCCACAACCAGTCTGCCCACAAATCATTGAACAATGGGGGGATTTTATCATAAAGTTTAACTGCTCCATAGTTTTATAACAGAATTTAATCTAATCCAGTTATTATTTTTATCATACTCTCTGTCAAAACTTGTTCAGTGTAATAAAACCCTACGAGGCCTAAATGTGTAAGATTAATCCAATTCAGTTCTGTAAGATTGTTTCTATTTAAGTCAACATTGATTTTGTTGCTTGTTGTTATGATCTTAATATCCTCGCCATTGTGAAGAACGACGATGGTAACGTTAAGGCGTTTAACGTCTAAGTTTTGCCAGCTAATATTAATTCCTTTTATAAGGTCATCACTAACGCCACAACCCCATCCCTCTCCCCCATCTTTAAAGACAGAAATTTCAATATCATTGTGAACGTGTCTCCTAATTTTCTGCTTGGAAAGAACTGTAATTTTGTAGAAGCTTTTTTTACAACTGTTTCTTTTCTGTGGAGGATGTACTGTTTTTTCCCATATGGCGTTATTTCAATTTCTTTCCGACTATTGTCGTCCGGCATAAGATTACATGTAAAGGGCCAGAGTTGAGTGCTTTTCTGAAACTTTTTTTGGCGGCTAAAAAATGTAAATGGGCTTATGAATTCAAATTTATGTCCCATTCTAAATATGGTTCTAAGTGCCATTTGAGGTCAGGTTTTCGAACTATTTTATATTCATACTGGCCAACATTATTTGCCTCTAGATTGCGCAGTTGTTCTAGTTTAGGAAACTTTTTGCTGTCGCCAACCTCTTTGCGTTTATAATCACCATCTTTAGTGTACTCAAAACCATACAAAGCGCCTATCTCACCGTTCTGTTCAAAGTCCGCAACATCTGCAAGGTCTTTTAATTCTAAAGTTATACACCTTACAGGCGCTAATGTAACTCCGGATTCTTCTGGCCCACGCAACATTTTTAGTACAGTTTATTATTTTTAAATTTCCCAAAAACAATGTGAGGGTTATCGCTTTTTTAAAACAATTTTTCCCTGCTTTGTTGCAATTTTTTAAATTAAATGACCCAACCCCCCCAAAAACCCTAATTTTTTAAACTGTAAATTGGGGGATTTGAAAAATTTCAAAAATGGGAAATATGCAGTTTTTCCCCCCCGGGTTTAAAGCTCTTAAAACTTTTGGGGGGCCTTTCCATCATATAATTTTTCATCAGTCTCAGCTCACCCAAAGAAAAAAAGTAATGAATGTAATGAAAGGGATCAAAGCGGTTTTTCCCCCCTTAAAAAAGTATTTTTTGTTTGGCGCAACAACAAATCTTTTAGTGACCGAGTGTAACTTTAAACCCCAAAAATTTTTTGGGTAGCTTTTTAAATCAAATAAGAAATTCTGCATTTTCGGGTTCAAATTTTTAATTTATTGTTTTTAGTTTGCATTGTTAAGTTTGAGAGAAAATCCCAAAATTTTTTAAATTTTTCCCATTGCTTCTTTTAGTGAAAAAACCCTAAAAACCATCGGGTATTGTTAACTGGTTAGTTTTTGAGCCCCACAACTTTTGAAATTTCTTATTTTTCCCCCTTTGGGTTTTTCGCTTATTTTAAAACCCCTTTTGACTTTTTTAAAAATTTTTTTCATGGAGCGCGCCCGTTTTTGGGCCCCGCAATTGTTATAATGCATTTTTCAAAAAACAAGGAGGTTTTGATTTGTTATTGTTACAAACATTTTTTGAACGAAATAAAAATAAAGCGCTTTTCAAATATACTGATGCAAAATATTCTGTTGGGCCCCCACTACAATCTTAAAAATTTTAAGCAACTTTTTTCCCTTGCCCAATTTCCCTGTGACCCCAAACTGCCTCTTTTAAAAAGGAGTACCCCCATTAAAGGCTATTTTAAACCCCCCCTTTTGGGAAAACGAGCAAAACCCAAAAGCTTTGGTTCAGTAAACCGATGCAGTTTTTAAACCTTTTTAAATTTTTGGCTGTGTTTTGTGCATCAAGGGGTTTTGGAGGGGTCGTTTTGGGGATCTTTCTAAACATCCAAATTTTTGGGTGGGGTCATGTACAGATTTTTTTCTATTACCCCTTTCGCGTTTTTTGCCCTAAAAACGAAAGCGCCTTTAAACCGAATAAACCAAATGGGTAAAATCCATTTACAAAGAATAGACAAAAAGGTTTTTTTTTTAAAAGGATCTTTTAACGAATTCAATTTTTAACAAAAGCCCAGACTTTAGACAAAAGTTGGATCTTATCATGGCCTAGGCACCCCTTTTTTTGGGGGCAACGCACGGGAAAGTATAAAAAATGATTAAAAAATTTCCTTTAAAAATTTGTTCACCCTGGTCCTTTAGAGAAAGAGCTTTAAAACGGATGGAAAAACTTTATTTTAGCCCATTTCAAAGGGGCCTAACTAGGGCGGGAATAAAACAATAAACACTCTTTTCGAACTTACGTTTGGTGTTTGTAGGTTCGCAGCACGGGCAAAAATCAAGATAACAAACCTTTACGGGCTTTGAGCGCAAAAACAATACTTAGCAAATTTAGGGGACGCCATTATTTTCAGGTGATTTCCCTTTAAAATTCAAAGGTACCAACAGGTTTTACAATACGCAAGATCGAAGGGGGAACTTTCTGTTGGCCCCTGGTTTTTTTTTAACATGCTGCCTTTGACCTCAACTCCAGAAAGGTAAAATTTAAAAAAACTAAAATAAGGGAATTTCCCTTATAGCGGCAATGAACAAAAGGGTTTGGGGAAAAAACGACAAAAAAACGACCAGTAATTTTTAAAAAACAATAAAAAACACCCAAGATTAAGCATCTAACCCCCCGAAGCCCAAAACCCCCCAAAGTATTGAAGACTCACCCAAACCCTGGGGACTCTGTTGGGCGATGCCCATGAATATAAAAAAGGGACAGCTTTTGTTTTGGATTAACGGGCATAGGTTTAATTTTTGGGTCTTTATCTTATAAATAGAAACCCCAAATTACAAGAAAATGTCCATAAGTGTGGGCCAAAAATCCAAACTATTTTGCTTGCGTAGCCCAAAACCAGCTGACAATACCCCCCCAATTATTTGGAAAGCGTCCAGGGTTTTTCCCACCAAATTTTTTTAATAAACTTGCAAGATGATAAGCGTTTTTTTACCCATTTTTATCAGGGGGGGATGGTTGGAGGCACTGAATTTGCCCACCCCCCGCCTGTAATACCCAAAACACCAGGTCCCTTTTTTTGAAAAACCCTAGGGCCCGTTATAAGGGCTTGCAAATGTGACCCTTTTGTTTCTCTAAACAGGTTCGGATTGGTTCGGGCTAGCTTTTTGTGTTTTATTTTTAAATTTTTTTCGATATTTTTCCCTTTTCTATTCACTTGAGTTCAAATTTGGTCTGGTTAGTATTAGACTTCTGGTTTTCCCGGGTTTTTCTTTTTTAAAGATTTTTTTGTTTTGGGGTTTATTCTTTCTTTAATTTCATCCCCTAATCGGCGTCTCAGCCTCAACGAGTTTTTCTTTTTCTTTTCTTAAATCCCTTTTTCTTTTTCCCCCTTTTAAAGTTTTGCTAAATTTTTTGGGAAATTCCCCCTCTGATGGTTTTCAAAAGCAGGATAAAGGGGGCCGCTATTTTTTTCGTATGGGTACGGTGAGTGGGGATAGTCTTTAACGCTGTTTTTCTAAAAAACGGTTTCGCTTTATTGCATTTATTATTTATTCCCAATTGTTTTAATTCTTTAATTTCCATTTTTTTGAAATTTTTTTAGCGGGTTGGGAGTTCCTCCCGCGTTTTTTTTGAATTTTTTAGCAACGCACCCCTTTTCAAATTTTGGGGTCTAAAAAGGGCCCAAAAGGCGATTTTGATTTTCACACTGAGTCTTTGTAAAATTTTTTACTTTGGCTAAAAACTTTGATGGGGGGGTTTTTATTTTGTAACCCAAAAAGGGTCCCCCTTGATTTTTTTTTCGAAAAAATGACATTTTTTAAAAATTCAAAACTTTTGGGCAAATTAAATTTCGGGAGGTTTTGGCCAAAACCCTTTCTTTTAAATGAAAAACCCTTAAAACTTTCTTTTTTAAATTCATCCCGCTTTGGGAAGCTTTTGAGCGATCCCGGGGTCAAAGGGTTTCTTTTTCACTCATTCGTTTCCAAGACCCCAAAACATCTAATCTTCTTGCCTTCAACCTGCCATGTTTTTAAAAAATTTAAATTTTTTTATTTGTTTATAAAAAAATCCCACAACAAGCACATGGCTCGATTTTTAAAACCCGCATAAAATCGGGAAAAGGCCCCCGGGCGTAAAAGGGAAAAAAAGGGAATTTTTTTATTTTTTCCAAAAAACCCATCCCTTTTGATGAGATCAAATTCTTCTGTAAAAATTTCCAGCCCTAGGAGCAGATAAAATTTGATTTGCCAGGCTCTGCCCTTTCTTTACTTTCAAAAGAACTTGTTTAAAACAACAGCCCAAAAACAGGACAGTTGTACAGAATCTGGGGGGAAATCGTTAAGAAAATTTCTATAAAACTTGGGGGGAAGAAATATTTTCTTTACACAATCCCAGACATATTTTAAATATTCAAATTCTAGGGCTAACCGGGAATGAAAGGGCTGATTTTGCTTTTAAAGGGGAATCAAATTTTTAAAAGAAGCACTAAAAATAAGAATAGGCGTGGATCCCTAAAAAAGGCCCAAAAAGTTTTGTAGCCGAATTTTGCTTTTGGGAAACGTTTTTTTCCATCCCCTTAAAATTTTGAGTTTTTAAAAAGCGCAATTCCCCCAAACTTTAAAGGGGCATTAAAAAAAAAAGTTTGTCATATAACTAACTTTTAATGAATACTAAACTTTTTTATCAGATCAAAGACACCGAAGCAAAAGTACAGCATTTCTGACATCCGTTAAGTTTGACGTTGTTAGAACCCTTTCTTAGAGAGCTGATTGAGAAACCAATTTCAGGGGAAAAATTAGTAATAAATTACGACAAGTGTTTTCATCATAAACATTCCCGAACGGGGCAGACACTTATGGTTTTTTAAGTTTTAGCTTCGCAGCAAAAAGCTTAAAGGAAATTTTTTTGCTTTGTGAAGAGAAAACCGTTCCCAAAAGAGCAAGTGAAAATTTTTTTAAACCCTAAAAAAAAAAAAAAAAAAATTTTTGGGGGAAATGTTCGTTTGAGGGTAGTCCAAACCCCCAAATCTACGCTGGGGGGTTTAAAACCCTTATCACTTTTTTGATGAAAAAAAGAAAACAGTTTGGAGGCGGGAGGGGGGTAGAAATCCAACAGTTGCCCTTGGTCAAAGATTTACATCTTCACAATGTTAGGCTTGTTGTTTTATTTAACAACGAAAAAAAGGTTTATGGATGCCCTAAGGTCAACAGAGGATAATCAGTTGCATGGAAAAGGGGGGAGCGGGGGAGAGACCTAATAAAATTCAAAAGATTAAAAAGAAGAACCGATAAACCGCTTAAGGGACTTTTTTTTTTAAAATAGGGTGCGAGCGGGAAAATTGGGGATAACAGATTAAAAGAAATTTGTATACTAAATTATTTTTTTTTTAAAAAAACATGTCTGTTCAGGTTTTCAAATGTCCTACAGGCCCCCAAAAGAAAGAAGTAGAAACCCCTAACATAAAAACCCTTTAGTTTTAACCAAAATTACACAAATGCCCGCCCCTACTAGAACAAACCTTTCAAAATTTCAGCAAAACCAAACGTGGGATTTGCTTTCCTTTAATGCTGTTACTATGTTAAAACTGGAGCATCAAAAATAAGTGCTCTATTCCCGGAACGAGGTTGGTTTTCTTAGCAACGGGCATAGGCCAAACCCCCAGCTTTACCTTAGGAGGGTTTTTCTTTAGCCTCGGCCGTGTTCATTAGCGTTTAATTTCGGTGGCAAAAAATTAAAAACAAAAATCCAAAAACACACAGCTATGGTTCCCAATAATAACACCCAAAATTAGCTCTTTTAAAATGACAATAAATAAGCCTAGTTTTAATCAAACATCACGGATGAAGAATTTAAAACGTTTACAGGCCGATTTTGGTTTACTACAAAAGACAAAAGTTGAAACTTCAAAAGGGAAAGGCAAAGGGCAAAATTTTTTTTCAAAAACCAACGCCGAGCAATAAAAAAAGGAAAGCTTAAAAAAAAATAAACGAGACATTAAACCCCTTTTTCTAAACAGCCCCAGAACAACACCGAAGGGGGTTTTTTAATTTTATTTTTGAGTCCAACACAAAAAGACCCTTGATATTGATTCTGATTTAAATTTTTTTTTTTTAAATTTTAAAAAAAAATTTTTAGTTAGGGGAAAAAAAGCAAATGGGTAAGATATATGAAGGGGAAGACGAAATTTTTTTAAGGAAAGGGTTGAGGAGGGGCGGGGTTTTCAAGGGCACGGGAAAGATTTTTGTTTTGAATTTATTGACCCAACAAACTAAGGCAAGCGTTTTTACATGCTATTTCTCAATTCCCAAATAAACTAAAAAATTTGAAACCCCGCCAGTTAAAAATAATGTTAAACTTTTTAATGTATATAACAAAAATGAAAAAAAAACTAGAAGGGTTTTGGGGCTCAACCCCCAAAAAAAAGACTATTTTTTTTCAAAAACGACTTAACACCCGGTTGGGGGAAGAACTGCTTCCCCAGTTTGACGCTGCCCCCTGAAGAAGCCAAAAGAGAAAGGGTCGGTTTGGGCAGAGGGCAAAATTTTTTGAGATTAGAATTTAAAAAAGGCTAAGTATGCACCCATTGTTGGGGAAATCTTTACAATTTCCCCTGCCTCGAGAGTTGGTAGCGAAAAAAAAGCAAATTTTAAAAAATAAAAAATTCCCGACAACAAAAAGCTTTATGTGGTGTGTTTTTGCAAGGCCCGCATTATATCCCCAAAAACCAAAGAGTATCTAACTTTCACCTTACATCAATGCCTTAACTTTATGGGGTGTCCTTTCCTTTTTTTGCGTGGAAATTTTTGATCGGTTTTTTTAAAAACCCAAAAAAAACCAATTTAAATGTTAATGTTTTCCCCATGGGATGAGGAAACAAAACTACTGCCAATTAAAATGTTCCCCCAAAAACAGCCAAAAATGGCGAACCCGCCAAAAAACATGTTGACTTAAATCCCGATGTTTTTACCCGCGGGGGGCCGCATTTCAAAATTTTTACGAAAAAGGGGTAAAATAATGCAGCATACTTTAAAAGATGGGCACAAAAAAAGAAATTTTGTAGAAAAAAGTTTAAAAAAATGCCCTGTTCAAGCCCGGGGAGCGAACATAAGAAAAACTTTTTGGTCCAGTTTGGGCTGAATTTCCCGAAATAATTAACCCCCCCCACCGGATCTAAATTTGGTTTTTAAAAACTGGAAGGGGTGCAAAAAATTACCATATGTTGTTTACGCAAAACTTTTAATCACTCATTGTTTCCCTTTCGAAGGGGCCCCGCCACAAAAAATTCGAAAAACGTCCTTTAAAGATCATCATCAAATTTGTTCCTTTGCTTTCCCCTCGTTGTCAGGTTTGGTTTGGGGTTCATTTAGAGCCAGAAATTTTATAGGAAAGGGCCAATGCTGCAAAAAACTTCTTAGACGATGCCGGGAAAATGCGTAATGCTTTTTTTAAAAATCTAAAATTATCTAAAAACATGGGTGCGCCTGAAGGGCCCCCAACAGTATGACCAGCCCCTCACTGTTGGATTTGTTTGGGTTTTGGGCCCCTTTATCAGACGGCAGAGAATTTCCCAAAAATAAGAGAACCCAACAAATTAGCGGAAATTCAGAGGAGCAGCCATAAAAAATGCAAATTTTTCAACTAAAGTTTTTATCCCAAAACATGGAAAACTGCCCCGTATTTTTTTCATAAATTGCGAGGTTCGACTCCCACCCTTAAAAAAAGAAAAGGGGGGACGTCCTTCAGGGGGAGCATGCATTGGGACCCGTTTCAGAAAAGTACATGTTTTCCCCTTTAAATAACATTCTTTTACGACTTTTGCAGCACAAAGATGGGGTCATTAGAGTCAGGCCATGTCCTTTTAAAATTTTTCCCAATAAAAAAAGAATATTTGACCCCCAACTCTTGTTAGAAAGGGGGGTTTACCCTTATGATACATGAACAGTTGGGAAAGGTTTTATGAAGATACACTTCCCCTTTAAAAAGCGTTCTTTTCTATTTAGAGGAAAAGGGCATCAGCCCATTCTGATTACCAAAGCCAAGATGCGTTTGGGAGAAGTTAGAGTGTAAAACGGAAAGGGGGGACTAACAAGACTCCCCACAAATGGTGATGTTGGGTTTTTTGGGGGCCCTCTTTTAAAATTATAGAAAACTTTCATAAAAAATTACAGCCCGGGTCCCCGCCCCATTTTCAAATTTTTGCGCCCGGGATGAGTTGGGATGCTTTTTTTAAAGTTTACTGGGTACAAATTTTAAACCATTGTCTGACCTACCAATGATCCCAAAGATTGGGAAAACCCATTGCGTGGAGGAATTAGTATGGCGCGCATCAAATTTCGGGAAAGCAAACCAAAAACTTGGACGGCTATGATCCGGGTAAAAAATTCCCAACCTCTCATGTATTTAGATGCAAAAAAATCGTAAGGATGGGCCCAAAGGCCCCAATCACTTCCATTTGCAACTTCAAGATGTCCCCAGAAGGGCAAACCGAAAAATATTCAAAAGGATTTAAAATGGTTGGGCAGTTTGACGCCAATAACCCGGTGGTTTCATTCTAAATTGACTTTGAAAATCCTCCGAACTCCCTGACCTGCATAAAAGACTATCCTTTTGCAGCAGAAAAAATTAAAGACGGATCCCAAAAGAGCCACCTAAACTTTTTGCCCAAACTTCAGGGCAAAAAAAATTATGGGCTGAAATTTCAACTTTTTAAATTTTTTTTTAAGACCCTGGTTTAAAATTAAACTGTCCATGCATAATTGCTTTTTGATCAAAGGAAAATTAAAGAAACCATAATCATGAAGAAAACTGATCTCCAAACCAAAAACCACAGATTTCTTCAGAAAAAAAACTTTTTCAAGTTTTAAAGAACAAACCCGGGTTTTTGGGAAGACTATGGGGAAAACCCCACCAAACCCTAAAGTGTTAGATTGGTACCCGAGAGAAGAAGCCAAAAAAAACTGACTTTTAAAAAAAATTATCCGGACTTTTGAAGATTTCTTTATCAGCTTTTTTGGCATAAAAATGAAAAAAAAAGGGAAAATCAAATTTTGACAACCCGTAAATTTTTTGGGGTTTTCTGTTTTGAATTAACAAAATTTTGATGTTAGAGGGTTTTTTTATACTACTTTAAGCCCTCGTATTCCCCGGTCCAGGGGGACTTTACACAGTTTCAGACAGTTTTTTTTATAGATTCCCTACTGAAGCATCTATAAAGACATGGAATTAGAAGTACTAAAGGACAGCGGGGTGGTTTTGACACGTCCCATTACCCTAAGATTCCCTTTGCATTCCCTCCGTTTAAAAAGAAGGGTTTTTGGGAAAAAAGGAAAAGGTTTAATTATCTGGAAAGGTGATCCCAAAGGGGGTAGTGGGGTTAAGGTTAAAAAAAATCCGTATTTTTTAAGGGCCCGGAGAAAAAAACTTAAAAAAAGCAAAAGGGGAAAATCTCCGCGTTTGTGCAGTCAAACAAAAAACAAGAAACTACAAAGAAGCATTTTTGCAATACGACATTTCATCATACAACGTAAAACCGCGATCTAATCAACATAGAATCAACACAACAGTTGAACAAAGAAGTCATTTAGATAGAACAAACAACAAAACGGGCGTTTGTTAATCCAGAGTTTTTCATAAGCAATTGGGCACAGGAGAACCGTAAATTAATTAAGCGGAACGGTGCCTGGCGGAATTACCTGCAGTTCTTCTTCACAAAAGAACTTTGAGGAGCTGGTTGTTTTGTAAGTGTCAGTTTCGTCGTAAATAATACAACGGTGCGGATTCAATTTTTACAATTCTTTTTATCTCATATGGATCAACACTCCCAAATTGGATCGTTGCCCTGATGCAGTGTCCCCCTTCTGCTTACCGCCCGGTAAATAAAGGTACCTTACTTTCAACCAATGGTAATAGTTTTGGCCGGATGAAGACTCTCCTTTCAAACAACATTTATTAGTTTTCTTTGATTGCTTGTACTGGTTTGTTTATAGTCCCATTAAATTCTTCATTATTCATTGCCGCAAAACAGAGGGCAATCTTCTAACCCATTTTATCTGTGTTGCGAGAATTGTCAATCAGCTTCTGTGATACTGGTAAGAAAAAAGTCCTTTCGGCACTGTTTGTTTAAAGTTTTCAAACAGGCCTGTGATCTGTGAACTACCCGAAGATGCCTCCTTCTAATAGTAACCCTCTGTGTTTTAACTATAATGATTCACTTGGCCTTTAAATTTCTTTTCCATCGTCAACTTTAATCTGCGAGGGGTAAGTTAGGGCGGGCCTCGTTGGTATATTAGTTGTATGGCAACAGCAACAGCAGAACACTCTTTTGCGTAATGGTTCCGCCTCTATTGTATCTTGAAGCTATGTCACTGACTGTTGGAGTGCGTAACTAAAATCTTTTTCGTCTAATCCTCATCAGAGGAAATAAAGATCCATTTGATGGGTGTCGTTTGGAGTTGTAATGACAGAAAGTGTGGTCCTCCTGAATACACTAGGCGGCCCGTAAATAAATTTGCCAAATCGCTTGTTTAGATACCATTCCCTTTGCTGTTATGTTTCACTAGACTCCTGCCGCATGGCTTAGCTTTGTAATGCTGTTGATACACTTCCAATATCTATGGGCGAATAATATATTTGTGTTCTTTTATTCTTCAGCCAATTATTATGGGCAACAAAATAACACAACAGTCATAACCAAAGGCAATAAACGCGATATCTTGCCTCTATTTGTTTTTTCTTGATGGGTTGATAAAAGTCACTGAATTTTGGTGGGGCACTGTCTCGCTTGGTTTGCCTGTTTACTAGATAATATTGTTTATTAGCTTGATCAAAATTTTTAAAAGTGTAAGCTGCATGCCCCTGTCTTTCAGGTGTGTCATTAATAAAATCAACTGCTCAAGTCTCTGCCTTTCATAAGGGCGACTTGTTCGCTGCTAGTTGCACTCCATAGCTTTGTTGATGTCCTTTTTATACTCTCGCCGTCATTCCCCGTTTACTAAATGCGAAAATTATATACCGCTAAAAGCAAGCGCATTCACCACAAGCGCGCGCCCTATCATATTGCGAGTGAAGCCACATTTTTTTATAAAAGTATTTTTTTTCTTACATAATTATATTGTCCGGAATTATTCCTTGCTTTAACTAGAAATTCTTTCGTACAAACGAAGCTTGCAACAATACAATCAGCTTTGCAGAATGCCGGTAAAGTCTAGTTTGCCAAATCTGCTGTTTTAATCTTAACAGGCTTTACCAAGCATTGATATCCTACACTTAGTCCTCCAATAACAGCAGATGTACAAGGTTGGTAACGTTATTTTCGGTGCTCATTTTTTTAATAAAATAAAATAATTAAAATTATTAAAAACATGAACAGTGATGATCTCCTACGCGACATTAGGCATCCAAAACCTTCCCGTCAATACGAATATGAATGACCAGTTGAGACCAAGCTATTATGCCCAAAAAGGAGAGCTGTATTCTTTGCAGCATGTGGAAAAAACAAACAGTCCTCGGAACTGAATTCACATTGAACAGATTCAAACAGATGTCGCCACAAGACCTTATAAAGTATCATAACAGGAATTGAAAGCGCAGCTAGGACTAAATGGTGAAAAGTTTGGGCTAACGGGTATCTTAGTTTGTACACCTCAACTAGTTTTAATATATTTGCTCCCATAGATTCTGAACAGGATATTTTATGTATGGATTTAACGCAGGATCCAGTTTAGACAAAGTCAATAGAGTCGCTAGGTGTGATCTGTATTACAGATTTGGAACGTGTTATCGCCATTAATCATGGATTAATAACTTGTTAATCATATTCATTTGTGTATCCCTTCAAAAATGAACGAGCTGGAAAATCAAATCAGAATCAGGAAACATTGAATCAGGTGGAGAAAGTACCCAAGCCAGAAAATCAGCAGAATCAGAAACACTGATTCAGGTGGGGGGCCATGACAAGTGCCCTCATCCTGGGCGTGTTAAAGCAGGAAAAAAATTAGCAGAGTGGAACAGATTAAAAACATAATGTTACAGAATATAACTCAATCATGAAAACATAACACCGCCATCGCCAGAACAAGTTGATATCAATGCCCGATATAAAAACTCCATGTGATACAAGCCCTACAGCGCCCAAGTCCTTCATGGCATATATGAACTAAAACTTGTTGCCATTTTTGGCGCCATTGCTGCTGTTGGGGACAGTTATTACGGTTTAATAAAATAAATAAAGGAATGTCAGCCAAAACAAAAGCTATCAAAAAAAATCTGAACCGTTAAATACAGAAAAAAGACAACTGCACGCCAAAACCGTCAACAACAAAAGATTCATTTTGATCCATTTATAATGCAAAAATAATTTAAAATTTTTTTAATAAAAATAGATCATGGCGTATTATAAAATGATAAAGTCAATAAATAACAGACAATGGAGTCTAAAAAAGACATTTCCAATAGACCAGAATCCAGCGGTTGCTTAGGATTAAGACCTTCATTAAGATCTCTATGCTGACCGATCCCGCGCTAGAGGACGTTAATCAAGACATCCTCAACGATAACGCGTTTTTTGAGGCGAGTGGTGTACTATATTAGACATCAACTATTTAAGATAAAAACATAGATTGTATTTTTTTGATAATTATAAGCTAACTTAAATAAAACCTAGGATGTACTAGAGATGACTTAGTTATGTATTCTTAAGTGTTAAACTTGGGTAAGAACTTAGAGGATGACTTGGGGGTGACTTAAAGAAGACTTAATTAAGAAAAACAAGTAAGTGACTTGAGGAGGACCATGTGGAATAACTTGAGGATACTTGTATGAATGACTTGAGGATACTTATTAAGAACTTGTGAATGACATTAAGGATGACATGTGAATGACTTGAGGATGACATGTAAATGACTTGAGGATGACTTGTGAAAATGACTTGATGCTGACCTTGTGAAAGACTTGAGGATGACTTAATTGTGCGAGCGAGGGGTGGGGTGGGGAGACGTGCGTGCGTGGGGTGGGGGTGCGCAGGAGTTACCTCCCATAGTGTCCTCGCCATAGCAAGTACAGGCAGTACCGTAGCCCTCTTGCTACAAAACATAGGTCGTTCACCGCATGAACGGTTAATTATACAAGGCGGCTATAAACAAAAAACCGCAGCCCTCATGGGCTGCTAAAATAAGGTCACAGCATGAACGGCTATTTATAGCAACGGCGGATTTTTACCGTAGGCCCATCTTGCTACAAAAAATAGGCGTTCCAAACAGGCGCATGAACGTTATTTATAGCAAAACGGATTTAATTACCGCAGCCCTCTTGCAGCTAAAAAAGGCGATCACAGCATGAACGGCTATTTAAGCAAGACGATTTTAAAAAAAAAACCGTAATCCCTCTAGCTACTATAAATAGGGCGTTCACACCCGCAATGAACGGTAATTTAAGAAGCATTACAGCAAGGCTAATTTTACTGCATGTCCTCTTGCCAACGAAAATAAGGCTTTCCAGCATGAACGGCTATTTATAGTAGGCAGTCAGCAAGGCTAACTTCACACCGCAGTTTGCCACCCACAACA
>CM031603.1:1103776-1176276 GCA_018398815.1 Conus ventricosus | reverse complement strand
ATAATCATATGTATCTCAGGTTTTGGGACAGATGACGTAAACAGGTCAGATCTCAAGTAATAGGCAAGGGACTGAAGTAGTGAACATCTGAAGGAATGCGCTGAAGACTGAAATGAGAAATAAATGTGTGTGTGTGTGTGCGCCTGCGTGTGTGCAGACCTTTGTTATCTGCCTTACTTGGAGACGTTGGTGGTCAGCAACAACCAGCTGACATGTATCCCATGCTCCATCTGTCGTCTGCCCAATCTGCGACATCTGCGAATGGCACGCAACAAGCTCAGGCAGTTGCCAGCTGGTGAGTGTGTGTGTGTGTGTGTGTGTGTGTGTGTATGTGTGTGTATGTGTGTGTGTGTGTGTGTGTGTGAGTGTGAGTGTGTGTGTGTGTGTGTGTGTGAGTGTGTGTGTGTGTGTGTGAGTGTGTGTGTGTGTGTGTGTGCGATGTGTGTGTGTGTGTGAGTGTGTGTGTGTGTGTGTACACAAGACTGATCAGAATGTTAGCAGCAGTACGATTATCCCTGTTTGTTTTATTCACCTTGTGTATAGCATATTTTACATAAGCACCATCTTTTAATTTTCATTCACTTATTATTAATTATTAATGATTATAATCTGTCAGTGAACAAGTTATGTCCCCTGCTCTGTCACTGATTACCTTTCTTTTCAACTCATTCTTCTCTGTTGTGTGCACTGTTCTTCAGCCTTGTTGGCTGAGTCGCCTGAACAGGTTGGTCACTCACACTCCTAAACTGAAGTGCTGTTTTAGGGGTATGACCAGATGAACCTTAAGGGTATCTGAGAAAGATAAGCAAGAAGAAATGATTGGGTGAATGTTTGAATTGATGAAGGAATTGATGAATCTGTAATTGGTGAATGTTTGAATTGATGAAGGAATCGATGAATCTGCAATAGGTGAATGTTGGAATCGGTGAAAGAATTGATGAATCTGTAATTGGTGAATGTTGGAATCGACATAGGAACTGATGAATCTGTCATTGGTGAAAGTTCGAATTGAGGAAGGAATCGATGATCTGTAATTGGTGAATGTTGGAATGCATGAAGGAATTGATGAATCTATAATTGGTGAATATTGGAATTGATGAAGGAACTGATGAGGGGTGGGATTTTTCCTCGGATCGGCGGATTTCCGTGGTAGATTCTTGTTCATTCCGCGTAACAGCGTGTCAGTTCCGCGGGAGCAATCTGTGATTCATGTCTTCAAAAACATCAGGTGTCATTTATCCATAAACTATTCGAAATTCTTAAACGGCTTGGATTTGCAGTTTACTTGGTAACTTTCTCCTTCCGGTTTTGCGATCTTCAAAATGGCGACACGTCGAAGAGACGTCGTTTCACGCGGAGAAAATGTTTCAACTATACTTACTGTCTTTCACAACTTGGACCAAGTGTAGATGAGAGGAGTTCCTTTTCAACCTAGTGGCACACAAAATTAATGGAAGATGTCAAGCTCCCAAGTGGGGGGGGGGGGGGGGGGGGGGGGGGGGCATGCCCCCGGACCTCCATAGACTGTTTCCTCTTTTTTCCTTTATGGAGAGTTCAACCCCTGATAATTGGTGAATGTTGGAATTGATGAACGAATTGATGAATCTGTAATTGGTGAATGTTGGAATCGATGAAGGAACTGACGAATCTGTAATTGGTGGATGTTGGAATCGATGAAGGAATTGACCAATCTTTACCTGGCCCATGCAGAAGTGGGAGGGCTGCATCAGCTGCAGACGCTGGATGTCAGCCACAACCAGCTGCGCCGCTTGCCACCAGAGCTCGGCCGATGCCAGAACCTGCAACAGCTGCGTGTGGATTCAAACCAGCTGGTGACCCTGCCCCCTGAGCTGTGTTCTCTGCGGAGGTTGACAGAGATTTCCGCCTGTAGCAACCAGCTGGTATCTTTACCTCAAGGTGAGGAGATTTCCGTCTGTAGCAACCAGCTGGTGTCTTTACCTCAAGGTGATGAGATTTCCACCTGTAGCAACCAGCTGGTATCTTTACCTCAAGGTGAGGAGATTTCCGCCTGTAGCAAGCAGCTGGTATCTTTACCTCAAGGTGAGGAGATTTCCGCCTGTAGCAACCAGCTGGTATCTTTACCTCAAGGTGAGGAGATTTCCATCTGTAGCAACCAGCTGGTATCTTTACCTCAAGGTGAGGAGATTTCCGCCTGTAGCAACCAGCTGGTATCTTTACCTCAAGGTGAGGAGATTTCCATCTGTAGCAACCAGCTGGTATCTACCTCAAGGTGAGGAGATTTCCGCCTGTAGCAACCAGCTGGTATCTTTACCTCAAGGTGAGGAGATTTCCGCCTGTAGCAACCAGCTGGTATCTTTACCTCAAGGTGGGGGTTGAATAACTGCTGGTGTGGGATGAGTGGTACATGTGTGTGTATGTGTGTGTGTGTGTGTGTGTTATGTGTTTGTGTGTGTCTGTGTTGTGTGTTTGTGTTTGTATGTGTGTGTGTGTTGTGTGTGTGTGTGTGTGTGTGTGTGTGTGCAGTTTTTTTGCTACTGCTTCCATTAGCATGGAACACAATCTCTCTCTCTCTCTCTCTCTCTCTCTCTCTCTCTCTCTCTCTCATCTCTATCTATCTATGTATCTATCTATTTGCATGTAAAAAGATTTTGGGTGTCAGCTTGAGGACTCCGAACACAATGGTCAATGGTGAGACCGGAAGTTACCCTTTGTATGTAGATAGCACTACATCTAGTCTTCGATACTGGTTTTCTCTGCAGAAAATGGACATAACACGTTTACACACAAAGCATTATCTAATGCAGCATAATTCAGCACGAAATGCTGAAGCAGAAAGACAGTCAAAAGTTAATTACCGGGTGTCATCTATTAAAGCATGTTTAGATAGGTATGGTTTCTCGGAGGTATATATATAAATGGAATGATTGGAAATTATAAAATGTTCTAGAGAGTATTCGAACAAAGAATGATAGACTGTTTTCAACAGACATGGGAATCCAAGATTAATGATAGTGACAGATTTAAATTCTATTGCTCTTTCAAATTTCTTCCACACCATGAACAATACTTATCAATGATAACCATTACCAAATTTAGATCAGCACTCACAGGATTCAGATTAGACATAAATGATTTAAAGATGAATAGACACTACAGGAAAAATGATGCTGAGGATATGCAGTGCCCATTTTGTAAGAATAGTGAATACGAGCTACATTTTTTCTTTCGATGTGAAACTTACGCATTACAAAGAGATAAATATATATCAAAGCATTTAAAGGTTAACTGATCAACAGAGGTCAAGTGCCGACATTTATTGTGTGGTGAGGAAATCAGAGTCATTCGTGGTGTAGCTGTGTATATTTTTTATGCACTGAGACACAGGAAAGAACATATTATTGCTACAAATTTACGTTGATTCCTATCACCCGTCTGTTCGGATAACCACTACATTGTTTACGTGTACCTATGTTTAAAGGCTGGAGGCCTAACATTAAAACATTGTCATTGTCTCTCTCTCTCTCTCTCTCTCTCTCTCTCTCTCTCTCTCTCTCTGTCTCTCTCTTCTCTCTCTCTCTCCCCTCTCTCTCTCTCTCTCTCTTCTCTCTGTCCCTCCTTCCTCCTCTCTCTCTCTTCTTTCCCTTCCTCCCTCTCCACTCAGTTAGCTTGTTGTCATTGTTATTGTTGTCCTCTATAACAGTTCAGGGAAGGAGGGTGTGTGTGCTGACAGTGTTCAGATAAAGGAGGGTGTGTGTGCTGACAGTGTTCAGGGAAGGAGGGTGTGTGTGCTGACAGTGTTCAGATAAAGGAGGGTGTGTGTGCTGACAGTGTTCAGATAAAGGAGGGTGTGTGTGCTGACAGTGTTCAGATAAAGGAGGGGGGTTGCTGACTGTGTTCAGATGAAGGAGGGGGTTGCTGACAGTGTTCAGATAAAGGAGGGGGGTTGCTGACTGTGTTCAGATGAAGGAGGGGGGTTGCTGACTGTGTTCAGATGAAGGAGGGGGGTTGCTGACTGTGTTCAGATGAAGGAGGGGGGTTGCTAACTGTGTTCAGATGAAGGAGGGGGGTTGCTAACTGTGTTCAGATGAAGGAGGGGGGTTGCTAACTGTGTTCAGATGAAGGAGGGGGGTTGCTGACTGTGTTCAGATGAAGGAGGGGGGTTGCTGACTGTGTTCAGATGAAGGAGGGGGGTTGCTGACTGTGTTCAGATGAAGGAGGGGGGGGGGGGTTCAGATGAAGGAGGGGGGGGGGGGGGTTGCTGACTGTGTTCAGATGAAGGGGGGGGGGGGGTGGGTTGCTGTCTGTGTTCAGATGAAGGAGGGGGGTTGCTGACTGTGTTCAGATGAAGGAAGGGGGGGGGGGGTGCTGTCTGTGTTCAGATCTGGGAAGGATGCCTGACCTGATGGCTGTCTATGTGGACTACAATTCCTTCCTGAAAGCCGTGCCTGCCTCCACCCTGAACAAAACCATCGGCTTCTGCAGGTCAGCTGTCTGGGGGGGGGGGGGGGATAACACTGGAACACATGGTGACGATTGCTTCACAGAAATGACCACACAGGAACAGTCACAGACAGGAGACTTTTCAGCTTTCATGAGCACACAGGAACAGTCACAGACAGGAGACTTTTCAGCTTTCATGAGCACACAGGAACAGTCAGACAGGAGACTTTTCAGCTTTCATGAGCACACAGGAACAGTCAGACAGGAGACTTTTCAGCTTTCATGAGCACACAGGAACAGTCACAGACAGGAGACTTTTCAGCTTTCATGAGCACACAGGAACAGTCAGACAGGAGACTTTTCAGCTTTCATGAGCACACAGGAACAGTCACAGACAGGAGACTTTTCAGCTTTCATGAGCACACAGGAACAGTCACAGACAGGAGACTTTTCAGCTTTCATGAACACACAGGAACAGTCACAGGTTTCAGGCTTTTTTAAGGTCTCCAGGGCCATTCATGAGATTTGCATAAATCTGCAGAGAAAATGTGGGGCAATATGTTTGATTAAGACCATCAGGTTTCAAGTTCACAATTTAGTCCATGTGATATTCCAGTTCAGTTTGACAAGGCTTTCTGACAACAAACATCGGGGGCTGAAAATGTTTCTAAAGTCTGAGAAAAGAAAAACTAGTTAAAAAAAAATATTGAGAAGACTAGTGGGCATCAAGAATTGTCAGAATGCAATATGGCTGGAACATACTATAATGCAATATGGCTGGAACATACTATAATGCAATATGGCTGGAACATACTATAATGCAATATGGCTGGAACATACTATAATGCAATATGGCTGGAACATACTATCAAACTCACGATAGTGTGCATGGGGGAAAAGCTACATCCTCTGAGGTCTTCATCCCCAGATCCTTTGAGTTGTGACTGTTGCTCTTAGAGCTCACCTGGGAGGGGTGGCGGTGGACCGTCTAAAAATGTTCATGCTATATGTAGGGGCTCAGGTCATACGTCTAGGTCAGCTTGACAGAAATGAACACACGGGGACAGTTCATTTCACAGAGATTTGTTCTGAAGTCATCATAGACAAGATGATGGCAGGCAAAAGAGTGGAGTGGAAAGAACAAACAAACAAACATGTTTGTTCTGAAGTAACCATAGACCAAGATGGATGATGGCAGGCAAAAGAGTGGAGTGGAAAGAACAAACAAACAAACATGTTTGTTCTGAAGTAATCATAGACCAAGATGATGGCAGGCAAAAGAGTGGAGTGGAAAGAACAAACAAACAAACATGTTTGTTCTGAAGTAATCATAGACCAAGATGTGATGGCAGGCAAAAGAGTGGAGTGGAAAGAACAAACAAACAAACATGTTTGTTCTGAAGTAATCATAGACCAAGATGATTGGCAGGCAAAAGAGTGGAGTGGAAAGAACAAACAAACAAACATGTTTGTTCTGAAGTAATCATAGACCAAGATGATGGCAGGCAAAAGAGTGGAGTGGAGAGAACAAACAAACAAACATGTTTGGATTAGCAAGACCAGCAGTGAACAGAAAAAGATTTATAGTTCTCTTCACCTGTCTGAGACTAGAGAAGACATCCAGTTATTCAAGGACATAATGAGGTGTCCTTTGCTCCTTTCAGGAATACACTGCTTCCAGACCTCTTGAATATGTCTTTTTATATTTCCTTGAGGTAGAAATTATTCCCAAATCCCAAATTCAGAAAAAAAGAAAAAATCCAGAATTTCACAAATTTGTTTAATTTAAAAGAATGGGGCTTAGGAGTCTTGCTGGAATTGGGCTGATAACAGTATTGCAGGGTAAAGCCCAAATGATTGGTGGATGTTGGCAGTTGTTTGCATGGGAAAGGCATTTTCTTAAAACCCTTCAGTTTTCATCTGAAACTGAAAGGGGTTAGAAATGAATTCAGTCAATGCCCCCCCCCCCCCCCCCCCCCCCCCCCCCCCCCCCCCCCCACTTGCTCCCCTTTTTAGTAATTGTCTGTCCCTCACACTGATCTGAAACCCTAAGCCCAGGCTTACTTCAAAGACCTCTGGCTAGAGAAATGGAACTCGCAGGCAGATGACAAACTGTTCCAAATCTGTCCAAACCTGAAAGAGTTTTTCCCATGTTTCAGAAGTGGCCATAAAGACGAAACAGTCTTGATCTTGTGCTGTTTGCACACAGGCCACTTGTTTTACACCAGTCTTATCTTTGAAAAGGCGAAGAAGCTCCGTGGTGCATTCCATGTCATATATGACTCACAGTGGAACATGTTCTTTGAAAGTGTTGGGAGTTGCATGATGTGATACATGAACGCTTTACAGCAGACTCCATGAAAACCTTGTTTAGAGATGTCCCAACTGATGTAATCTTTGAAATTTCTGAAAGAGATCAAAATTTTTCATCTGATCTAAGATTTTACAGAAGAAAGATTTTTAACAAAGGTGTATTTTAAAGCATTGTGTGAATGAGTTTTTTTGTTTTGTTTTGTTTTGTTTTCCTTTTTCAATGACTTGTGAGTTGACTTCAACACGGTGACAGCCCTGATATGGCCCTTTGCGGTTGGCTGGGCTATGAGCATCATTATCTGTGTCTCCCCTCTTCAGCCCAACGTCTCACCCACTTCATCCCCAGGCTTGTGACTTTGGACACCAGAGGGTTGACAGCTGTGGGAACACAGAGGACAATGTATGAACACCCATGAACTGTGGTACATTCAAGATCCTGTCATCATAGGACAAGTGTATGAACAGCCTTGAACTGTGGTACATTCAAGATCCTGTCATCATAGGACAAGTGTATGAACAGTCTTGAACTGTGGTACATTCAAGATCCTGTCATCATAGGACAAGTGTATGAACAGTCTTGAACTGTGGTACATTCAAGATCCTGTCATCATAGGATAAGTGTATGAACAGTCTTAACTGTGGTACATTCAAGAATCCTGTCATCATAGGACAAGTGTATGAACAGTCTTGAACTGTGGCACATTCAAGATCCTGTCATCATAGGACAAGTGTATGAACAGTCTTGAACTGTGGTCATTCAAGATCCTGTCATCATAGGACAAGTGTATGAACAGTCTTGAACTGTGGTACATTCAAGATCATGTCATCATAGGACAAGTGTATGAACAGTCTTGAACTGTGGTCATTCAAGATCCTGTCATCATAGGACAAGTGTATGAACAGTCTTGAACTGTGGTACATTCAAGATCCTGTCATCATAGGACAAGTGTATGAACAGTCTTGAACTGTGGTACATTCAAGATCATGTCATCATAGGACAAGTGTATGAACAGTCTTGAACTGTGGTACATTCAAGATCCTGTCATCATAGGACAAGTGTATGAACAGTCTT
Source organism: Conus ventricosus (assembly GCA_018398815.1). Classification (NCBI taxonomy): domain Eukaryota; kingdom Metazoa; phylum Mollusca; class Gastropoda; order Neogastropoda; family Conidae; genus Conus; species Conus ventricosus. The sequence continues at coordinate 1,168,469 of CM031603.1, read as the reverse complement.
GAACTGTGGTACATTCAAGATCCTGTCATCATAGGACAAGTGTATGAACAGTCTTGAAACTGTGGTACATTCAAATCCTGTCATCATAGGACAAGTGTATGAACAGTCTTGAACTGTGGTACATTCAAGATCCTGTCATCATAGGACAAGTGTATGACAGTCTTGAACTGTGGTCATTCAAGATCCTGTCATCATAGGAAAGTGTATGAACAGTCTTAAACTGTGGTACATTCAAAATCCTGTCATCATAGGACAAGTGTATGAACAGTCTTGAACTGTGGTACATTCAAGATCCTGTCATCATAGGACAAGTGTATGAACAGTCTTGAACTGTGGTACATTCAAGATCCTGTCATCATAGGAAAGTGTATGAACAGTCTTGAACTGTGGTACATTCAAGATCCTGTCATCATAGGACAAGTGTATGAACAGTCTTGAACTGTGGTACATTCAAGATCCTGTCATCATAGGACAAGTGTATGAACAGTCTTGAACTGTGGTACATTCAAGATCCTGTCATCATAGGACAAGTGTATGAACAGTCTTGAACTGTGGTACATTCAAGATCCTGTCGTCATAGGACAAGCGTATGAACAGTCTTGAACTGTGGTCATTCAAGATCCTGTCATTATAGGACAAGTGTATGAACAGCCTTAAACTGTGGTACATTCAAGATCCTGTCATCATAGGACAAGTGCAGTGATGATTCTAGAGCGCGTTTTCGCGGGATTACCGCTGATTTTTTCGTTTGGCCGCATAAAATCGCGAGCGATGCGTCTCGAGAGCCGCTAAAAATTGAAAACGGCCGCCTCTTTCGTCAGCGTGTGCGGCATCACTGTCGATCGTCTGGTTGTCGTTGACATAGCAACATCAGAAAGGGCGATAATTCTGGCAAAGTTGCAAAGCCTAGCCGTAAAACTGCCGACGATTCTCATTGGTTGACAAGTTCCGAGCTCAACCAATCAGAAAAATTGTATGACAGTTTTTGAAGCGCCATTGTTCTCCCACATGCTTCGAAGCCTGCATGCCGTCGTGACTCGTTTCAAAGGAGGCAATATCTTTCACCATGAAGCGTTCAAGCACCCTGTTTTCCTTCGCTTTCACAAAAGCAAAAAAGAGTTGCTCAGGTACCAGCAGTACTTCGGACAATACTGATAATGAACGGATTTCCACCGTGAATGAGTTAGGTGATGAAGAAGGGGCTGGTGTTGAAATATGTGAGGCAGTCAATTCGAATTCGATTTCGAGTGAAGAACCATCGACTTCGATGGAAGAACCCGGAGAACTTGAAGAAGAAGAACCGAAAACTAGTGAGCAGGAGAAAATGCAGCTGTTCAAAACTTTTCAAGTATCTTGGATGAAAGAATGGCCCTGGCTAGCCAAGGACGACGACGGCAACATGCTGTGCACTGTGTATTACTACATTTACTTTAGCCAAGTAATGTTGCTGGCTTTGATGAATAGTCGCAAATATTTGGAGCCTCCCTTTCTTTGCCCAAGAGACCCTGGGGCTCCCTTTTTGCTTCTGAGGGAGGCATTGGGCTCCCTTTTTTGAAATCCTAGAATCAACACTGCAAGTGTATGAACAGCCTTAAACTGTGGTACATTCAAGATCCTGTCATCATAGTGGACAACAATTGATGCTATTTCATCACAGGTGCCCATCCTTGCGATACTTGCCCAAATAAGCAAGGTGAGCTCTGTTTTGAAAGAGTGCATGGACAATCATTACTCCACGAAAGCTGTGCCTGTTTTGGAATGTGGAGCCGATCTGCTGGGTGGAGCTGCACAGGAGTGTTACAACTGAACTGATCTTCTTCTTCTTCTTCTCGTTGCCTTCACACGCGGAGACCAGTTCGTTCCAAAAATGCCGTGGTCTTCCGTAGGGACGCCACCGTGCCGTACAGCTTGTCCTCGACGAGGGTAGGCTCTGGCCACAGCTCTTCTCTCAACCACCGGAAGTTCCCGCATTCCTGTAGTATGTGGGGCGTGTCCTGTTCAGCCTCTCCACAGGGACACATTGGGGATGGCACAACCTTGAGTTTCGAATGGAGGTGTTTATTTAGTCTGTTGTGCCCTGTTCGCAGCCTAAAGATGGTGACCTGCTCTGGACTGAACTGATAATTCACACCTTGTCATCTGTTTAGGACTATGATGACTTGTGTCTATAGATCCCACTCCTGTGTTGTGTTTTTCTGGTTATCTGTTCATGACAGTCATGACTTGTCTCCATAGATCCTGTTATGGTGTCGTGCTTTACTATTTATCTGTTTGTGATGACTGGTTTCCATAGATCCTGTGACTGTGTTGTTCGAATTACCTGACCACGACAACAAAGGTAAATCTCCACAAACCTTCTCAGTCTGTTGTGTTTTACCAGCAATCAGTCAGTACAGATCCTGCAAGTGTGTTGAGTTTTACCAGCAATCAGTTGATACAGATCCTGCAAGTGTGTTGAGTTTTACCAGCAATCAGTCAGTACAGATCCTGCTAGTGTGTTGAGTTTTACCAGCAATCAGTCAGTACAGATCCTGCTAGTGTGTTGTGCTTTACTAGTTGTCTGTCTATGCAGATCCTACTAGTGTGTTGTGCTTTACTAGTTGTCTGTCTATGCAGATCCTGCTAGTGTGTTGTGTTTTACTAGTTGTCTGTCTATGCAGATCCTGCTAGTGTGTTGTGTTTTACTAGTTGTCTGTCTATGCAGATCCTCTGTGTTGTGCTTTACTAGTTGTCTGTCTATGCAGATCCTGCTAGTGTGTTGTGTTTTACCAGCGATCAGTCAGTACAGATCCTGCAAGTGTGTTGAGTTTTACCAGCGATCAGTCAATACAGATCCTGCTAGTGTGTTGAGTTTTACCAGCGATCAGTCAATACAGATCCTGCAAGTGTGTTGAGTTTTACCAGCGATCAGTCAATACAGATCCTGCTAGTGTGTCGTACTTTGCTAGTTGTCTGTCAATTACCATGACAGCTTGTCTCCACAGATCCTGCTAGTGTGTTGTGTTTTACTAGTTGACTGTCAATTGCCATGATGGCTTGTCTCCACAGACCCTGTCAGTGTGTTTGTGTATTACAGTCTGTGTGTGTGTTTGTTGTGTCTCAGACAGTGATGCTGTGTCTCCCCAGGTCGGGTCAGTCGGCTGTCCCAGACCATCTGATGCCCCTCCAGCAATACATCGTGCTGGGCAGCGGACAGGAGGAGAAGGAGGTGATACCTTTGCCGCCAGAGGTTCGCAGCGTGGGGAACCTCGGCACAAACTGCATTCCAGAGCTGCTGGAACTGTCCCTCCGGGCTGCCTACAAGCTCTTTCACAGCTCAGGTGACATGTTGACATACCTGTTGCCTACCTGACATACCTGTTGTCTGCCTAACATACCTGTTGCCAACCTGACATACCTGTTGCCTACCTGACATACCTGTCGCCTGCCTGACATACCTGTCGCCTACCTGACATACCTGTTGCCTACCTGACATACCTGATACCTGTTGCCTACCTGACATACCTGTTGCCTACCTGACATACCTGTTGCCTGACATACCTGTTGCCTACCTGACATACCCGTTGCCTGCCTGACATACCTGTCGCCTGCCTGACATACCTGTTGCCTGCCTGACATACCTGTTGCCTGCCTGACATACCTGTTGCCTGCCTGACATACCTGTTCCCTGTCTGACATACCTGTTGCTCCTGATACTGCCTACTGACATACCTGTTGCCTGCCTGACATACCTGTTCCTGTCTGACATACCTGTTGCCTACCTGATATACCTGTTGCCTCCTGACATACCTGTTGCGCCTGTCATGACATACCTGTCGCCTACCTGACATACCTGTTGCCTACCTGACATACCTGTTGCCTGCCTGACATACCTGATACCTGTTGCCTACCTGACATACCTGTTGCCTACCTGACATACCTGTTGCCTGCCTGACATACCTGTACTGCCTACCTGACATACCTGTTGCCTACCTGACATACCTGTTGCCTGCCTGAATACCTGTGACCTACCTGACATACCTGTTGCCTGCCTGACATACCTGTTGCCTGAAACCTGTTGACTGCCTGACATACCTGTTGCCTGACCTGACATACCTGTTGCCTACCTGTACCTACCTTGACATACCTGTTGCCACCTGACATACCTGTTGCCTACCTGACATACGTTACATACTGTTGCCCCTGACATACCTGTTGCCTACCTGACATACCTGTGTGACATACCTGTTGCCTACCTGACATACCTGCTGTGACATACCTGTTGCCTGACCTGACATACCTGTCGCCTTGCCCTGACATACCTGTTGCCTCCTGACATACCTGTGTGACATACCTGTTGCCTGCTGACATACCTGTTGCCTACCTGACATACATGTGTGCATACCTGATTGCCTTGCTGACATACCTGTTGCCTCCTGATAAACCTGTTGCCTACCTGACATACCTATGTGACATACCTGTTGCCTACCTGAATACCTGTTGCCTGCCTGACATACCTGTGTTGACATACCTGCTGCCTGACATACCTGTTGCCTGCCTGACATACCTGTTGCCTACCTGACATACCTGTGTGACATACCTGTTGCCTGTCTGACATACCTGTTGCCTACCTGACATACCTGTGTGACATACCTGTTGCCTGTCTGACATACCTGTTGCTACCTGCACTGTGACATACCTGTTGCCTCCTGACATACCTGTTCCTGTCAACTGTGCTACCTGCATACCTTCGTCTCGTTATTTCTCCCAGTTTCCATCTCATTACCTTGGTACTGGATTCTGGGAGTTCACCGGCTTCTTTTCTGCCCATGTGTGTTTGGCTGTTTTCAGAGAGCTTAAAAAGATATGTGGTACATCAGCTGAATGTGAACAACATACATTGTATGTATTCTGTGTGATGCATGAATGCAGGACTTGGAGCTGGAAGTGTGATCACCTTTACCATTACAATATTCACCCCAGTGCTGAAGTGTAGCCAGCCAGATAAAGGAGCCAGGAGAGTTTCTAGTTTGGCAACTTCTTCTGCTGCTACTGCTTCTTCTTCTTCTTCTTCTTTCTTCTTCTTCTTCTCTACTTCTTCTTCTTCTCTCCTCCTCGGCTCTGTGGGAGTCAGTGTGGCACAAATATATCTGAAGGTAGCCAGTATGATATTAACAGCTTATTGTTGTCAAAAATCAGGAAATCATACCTTTATTGGCCATCTTTTTTTATTTCAGCATTTTATGTAAATGAGTGCACCCATTTTTGTAACAATTTTGAAAATTAATCTGCTTTCGTATGGAAGTTTTGCTCAAAATGAATTCAAGGTTAAAAGGTCCTAAAGAAAAGATATGTAGGTACACTGTTACATGATCACATGCGCACACACACACACTCACACACACACACACACACACACACACACACACACACACACACACACACACACACACACACACACATACACACACACACACACACACACACTGACCCTGTCCTGTACCTCACTGTCACAGGTGGCAGCCTACAGGAGGGGGATCTCCCAGCAGACCTGCAGGCCTTGCTGCATGCACCCTCCGGCCACTGCCAGCACTGCGGCACTCAGGTCTTCGTGTCCGCCTTCCCCATCGTCTTCCGCGCCCAGGTTCAAACCCACAGCCTGCTGCTTCTGGGGCTGTGCTGCTCGGCCCGCTGTGTCCGCCAGAGCTCCCTGGTGGTCCACCTGCCACTGCTGTACCCCCGCCTGGAGGACCTGGACCTGGCCCTGGTCCTGGTTTAGCTGCCCCTGGCCCTGGTCCTGGTTTAGCTGCCCCTGGTCCTGGTTTAGCTGCCCCTGGCCCTGGTCCTAATTTTAGCTGCCTGGCCCTGTTTAGCTGGCCCTGGCCCTGGATCCTGACTTAGCTGCCCCTGGTCCTGGCTTAGCTGCCCTGCCCTGGTCCTGCTTAGCTGGCCCTGGTCCTGGTTTAGCTGCCCTGGCCCTGGTCCTGGTTAGCTGCCCTGGCCTGGTCCTGGTTTAGCTGCCCCTGGCCCTGGTCCTGGTTTAGCTGCCCCTGGCTGTGTTCCTGGCTTAGCTGCCCCTGTCCCTGTTTCTGGCTTAGCTGTCCCTGGCCCTCGTTCTGGCTTTGCTGCCCCTGGCCCTGGTCCTGGTTTAGCTGCCCCTGGCCCTGGTCCTGATTTAGTTGCCCCTGCCCCTGGTCCTGATTTAGTTGCCCCTGTGAAGAGTGGTTGTCATGGACACCAGAGCTGCTGCTTACTGTTCAGCAGCTTCATGGACTGGACGTTGATCTTCACCGGATGTCACATGACGGTCTCCACGTACACACTCCCATGCAGACAGTGACGATAATGCGCTCCACATGCAACCACACACCCGACTCCGTTTCAGTGAAACAAACCAGAACTCAGGTTTGAATTTCTGGGCCCATCATTTTTTCCTGTCTGTGTGTGCCTCACTTCATTTGGCGCGATGGTGTTTTAATATTTCCACTTTTTTTTTCTTCTTCTTTTTTTTTTTTCTCCAATATATCGTTCAACAAGACATCACGTTTCCTAGTACGTTTCAAAACACATATCCAAGTTACACTGACTTGCATCCATTCACTCATTTTAAAGATTTCTCTCCCAGGCCTCACAGACGGCCAATTTGCCCTGCACAAATAAATCATTCGGGGCTCACAGACCCCAGTTCATATTTATCGAAATATACTGCACTGGTTCCATGCAGACAGTTTTCACATCAAGTTTGAAAAAAAAAAATCAAAACCCTCTCAGCAGCGGATGTGTCCCATCATCTCCAGGGGTGTGAGGGGCTGCCATGCCCTATGCGTCGGTGCCACTTCCCGCACACAGGGTACGTTGCCCTAGACAGTAACCTGAATGAGTCCCTCCCTGAATAGTGCCACCTCCCACACACAGGGGGCGTTGTCCCTAGACAGTAACCTGAATGAATCCCTCACTGAATAGTGCCACCTCCCACACACAGGGGGCGTTGTCCTAGACAGTAACCTGAATGAATCCCTCCCTGAATAGTGCCACCTCCCACACACGGGTGCATTGTCCCTAGACAGTAACCTGATTGAATCCTCACTGAATAGTGCCACCTCCCACACACAGGGTGCGTTGCCCTAGACAGTAACCTGAATGAATCCCTCACTGAATAGTGCCACCTCCCACACACAGGGGGCGTTGTCCCTAGACAGTAACCTGATTGAATCCCTCATTGAATAGTGCCACCTCCCACACAGGGGGCGTTGTCCCTAGACAGTAACCTGAATGAATCCCTCACTGAATAGTGCCACCTGAATGAATCCCTCACTGAATAGTGCCACCTCCCACACACAGGGGCGTTGTCCTAGACAGTAACCTGATTGAATCCATCACTGAATAGTGCCACCTGAATGAATCCCTCACTGAATAGTGCCACCTCCCACACACAGGGTATGTTGCCCTAGACAGTAACCTGAATGAATCCCTCACTGAATAGTGCCACCTCCCACACACAGGGGCGTTGCCCAAGACAGTAACCTGAATGAATCCTTCCCTGAATAGTGCCACCTCCCACACACACGGTGCGTTGTCCCTAGACAGTAACCTGAATGAATCCCTCACTGAATAGTGCCACCTCCCACACACAGGCGGTGTTGCCCTAGACAGTAACCTGAATGAATCCCTCACTGAATAGTGCCACCTCCCACACACAGGGGCGTTGCCCTTGACAGTAACCTGAATGAATCCCTCACTGAATAGTGCCACCTCCCACACACACGGTGCGTTGCCCTAGACAGTAACCTGAATGAATCCCTCACTGGATAGTGCCACCTCCCACACACAGGGGCGTTGTCCCTAGACCGTAATCATGAATCCCTCACTGAATAGTGCCACCTGAATGAATCCCTCACTGAATAGTGCCACCTCCCACACACAGGGGGCGTTGTCCCTAGACAGTAACCTGAATGAATCCCTCACTGAATAGTGCCACCTCCCACACACAGGGTGCGTTGTCCCTAGACAGTAACCTGATTGAATCCCTCACTGAATAGTGCCACCTCCCACACACAGGGTATGTTGCCCAAGACAGTAACCTGAATGAATCCCTCACTGAATAGTGCCACCTGAATGAATCCCTCACTGAATAGTGCCACCTCCCACACACGGTGCGTTGTCCTAGACAGTAACCTGAATGAATCCCTCACTGAATAGTGCCACCTCCCACACACAGGGTGCGTTGTCCTAGACAGTAACCTGAATGAATCCCTCACTGGATAGTGCCACCTCCCACACACAGGGGGCGTTGTCCCTAGACAGTAACCTCAATTGATCCCTCACTGAATGGCTGCTGTAGGGTCCTGAGGGCAGGCGACTGTTCTCCCCTTCAGCCTGGCTCCGTTGACTGCGCATTTCTGGATGTCGGTATAGCACTGAGTCAACAATGCCCTGCCTGCCCTCAGAGTATGATGTGCCGCTGTCTCAGTGATAGACACTGAGTTGATGAAACAACACTGCGTGCAGTGCTAGTCAGTTCATGGCGTTGTCACCAGTGCTTTTCTGTGTGTATGTGTGTGTGTGTATGTGCATGCATGTGTGTAGTGTGTGTGTGTGTGTGTGTGGTGTGTTGTGTGAGCATGCATGTATGCCTCTGTGTGTGTGTGTGGTGTTGTGATCTTCTGAATGAGTTGTGAATTTCCAACACATGGGCCTGCATGTTCAATGACTGATGAATAAAGTGAATGATCCATGGTTTGATTAACACTCCCCTGCATTTTGTGAGCATTCTGTCTGTCTGCTGTCTCTCTCTCTCTCTCTCTCTCCCCTCTCTCTCTCTCTCTCTCTTCCTCTCTCTCTGTGGAAAGCAAAGTTCTGAAACTATCAGCTTGTCACCATACATGTTAAACTTATTTTTGGACAGTTATTTTCCCGATGGTGCCAGCAAAGTTGAAGTTTTACCAATGCACAAATCAGGTGTCGACTGAGATCTTGCTTTCTGCAAAACGGTCGCTGTCTTTGCCATTTTCTCCGGACCTTCAGAAAACTGTAATGTAAGGAACACACTCTCCACAACTTGAACAGGTATGAGTTGCCTCCCCTGGACACTCTCCACAACTTGAACAGGTATCAGTTGCTTCCCCTGGACACTCTCCACAACTTGAACAGGTATCAGTTCCTTCCCCTGGACACCTCCACAACTTGAACAGGTATCAGTTGTTTCCCCTGGACACTCTCCACAACTTGAACAGGTATCAGTTGTTTCCCCTGGACACTCTCCACAACTTGAACAGGTATCAGTTGCTTCCCCTGGACACTCCACAACTTGAACAGGTATCAGTTGCTTCCCCTGGACACTCCACAACTTGAACAGGTATCAGTTGCTTCCCCTGGACACTCTCCACAACTTGAACAGGTATCAGTTGCTTCACCCTGAACAGTCTTTGTTTGCAACAAAAAACGTTTGTGTTAATTAAGGCTTGGTTAACCTTATCCTTTTATCATTAACAACCACAGATATTCTGGTGTCTTGTTGGCCTAACAACGTTAACTACTGCAGATATTCTGATGTCTTATTTGTTGAAAGAAAACAAGCAAAAAACGGTTTTCGATGTTATTGACCATGCCTTTTTTTTTGTTTTCATGCTTCAAAGATCACTACCTAACTTATATTGGAGACCCTCCTGAGAGGGAAGATTGGTTGTTAAAGGTCTACTTTAGAGATTTTCGATAATTTGTTAAAAACAGGTCTACATGTCATATAACTACAGTATGGTATTCATTTTTCAAAAAAAGTCGCCGGAAGAATTTAATAGATAAAAAACGAGTTTTGCACACCTGTTCAAACCCCGCGCGGTAGACCGAAAACCGTGACGTCACTTGATGGACTGGCCGTCAGCCGCGACCTACACAACAAGCCAACGCCAAGTGAAATCAACACGAGTTCGGTTGGTGCAACCATGCCGGCCACTAAGTTATTTTTACCACGTCAGTTCCAGCTGGACCACGGAAACGAGCTGTTCCGACAATTGCCGAGCCCGTTCGAGTGGATCAAAAACTTCGTCTGCATTGTGCGCGTATACTTTGAAGGCGGAGTGGTAAGCTCGTACAGATGAGTACGATAGTCGCACGTTTATTCTGTTCTTATCTATGGACAGATCACACTTGTTAAATTGAATGAACACGTTAAGGCTTGAGGAAGGAGAATCTCCGCTCGCCGTCCACGCGTGATCGCATCAAGAAGTCAGTCGGTAGCCTCCCTCGAGACTTCGGTAAAGTCCGTACGCCTTCGGAATGATGTGTTCGGGCGTCCACCTGGAACTGAATAGCTCGTTTCCGTGGTCCAGCTGGAACTGACGTGGTAAAAAGAACTTAGCGTTCAAACTGATAAGGTAAAGGCCTTGCAGAAACATCCCCAGAGTTACATTGGCTGTCGCAATCATAGTCACTGCTTTTACATGATAAATTAAATACCGATCTGGATGTGCAAGAACCATCAGAATCGCTTTCTGTCGCCGTTGGCTTATTGTGTAGGTCGCGGCTGACGGCCAGTCCATCATGTGACGTCACATCCAAGAGTAGTTAAGCCATGCCAAGATTTAGTTGATTACCTCGCATTTTCCTGATTACAGGTGAAAATGCCCACTTTCGCGGATCGATTTCGTGTGATCGGGAGAGAATCGGATGTTTGTTTTACCAATTTATCAAACATTTCATATTTCTGCATAAGCTGACCAATTATCGAAAACCTCTAAAGTAGACCTTTAAAGAGAAAGAAAAAAGAGGGGGGGGGGGGGGGGGAGCAAGTAGTGGCCATCCTATTATCCTCATGCAAGTAAAGAATATTGTCTTTTTTCTCTCTTCCATCCTCTCAGAAAAATCAAATTATGATCTGAAAAGTCACATCATCATGGAGATTGACGGAACATTTTTTAAGTCAAAATACAATGCAGGTAAGAATCAGAGGTACGTGTCATACGCTTTTGAAAAAAAAAGTTCACTTTGTATATGTGGCCGTCTGTAAATGTTCACTTTGTATATGTGGCCGTCTGTAAATGTTCACTTTGTATACGTGGCCGTCTGTAAAGTTCACTTTGTATATGTGGCCGTCTGTAAATGTTCACTTTGTATACGTGGCCGTCTGTAAAAGTTCACTTTGTATATGTGGCCGTCTGTAAATGTTCACTTTGTATATGTGGCCGTCTGTAAATGTTCACTTTGTATATGTGGCCGTCTGTATTCTAGAAAATGGAAAATATGTCAATGATAACTTTGCAGGAGAACATGAAGTATGCTTGTCCACCCACGTGTGAAAGTGGTCTGAATTGTAGTTCAGTCATCATATATACTTGTCACATGACAAAGAACGAGATTTGCTCATCTGTTACCCTGGAAATAAAGATTCTCTCGCTCTCTCTCTCTCTCTCTCTCTCTCTCTCTCTCTCTCTCTCTCTCTCTCCTTTTAGGCCTCAAGTGGTGGTCTGAGACCTCATCTTTGGTTTGGGACTACACGATGTGCAGGGTCTCCTGGAACTTCTGGCATACGTCAACGACCCGATAAAGGGGGAAAAAAGAAGGCAGTGTGTGTGTATGTGTGCGTGCGTGTGTCTGTGTGTATGTGTGTGTGTGCGTGCATGCATGCAAGTGTGTGTGTGTGTGTGTGTGCATGCGTATGTGTATGTTTGTGTGTGTGCGTGCGTGCATGTGTGGTGTGTGTGCGTGCATGCATGCATGTGTGAGTGTGTGGCGATGACAGAAACACGCCAAGGCTTCTCACAAAGACAGCCATCCGAATTCCGCCCGGAGAACTCTGTGGTGACGATGAGTCTCCACAAGGCAACGCAGACACAGGGATGGAGGGGGAATGTGTGCAAGGCGTCCCCTGTAATTAGTTCACTTCCCTCCACCCCCACCTCCTCAGCAAATGGGTGTCAGGCGAATCAATGGCCACCAACATCAGCGAATATGGGCCACCACATCAGCGAATATGGCCACCACCATCAGCGAATATGGCCACCACCATCAGCGTTTGTTGCACACCATGGGGACACCATGAGGTCTATACATGAATCGTTGACGACAGACAACCGACATGCCCGTCTGCTGTGTGTATAATTTGTCTATTCGCTATTCATTGTGAACGACAGACAGTCAAAATATATAATTATGTGCAGTATAGATAGGATCTACTTTCTACTGTCCCTGTTTCATATTAGCAACAAACAACCAGCATATCTTTCTGCTGTATATAGTCTCTCCTATCCCTGTTTCATGTTAACAACGCACAACCATCATGTCTTTCTGATGTATATAGCCTCTTTCATCCCTGATTTATTTGTAACTACACACAACCAGCATGTCTACCTGTCGTATAAATACACACTAACATATCAGTCTGATGTATATAGTTTCTACCATCTTTGGTTAAAGTGAACAACACACAACCAACATGCATATCTGCCCCATAGACTTTTTTAAAAACCACCTTTGCATTATTATTAACAGCATTCAACTAACATGCTTGTCTGCCGATAGATATTTTCTACAGTGCCCGCATAATTGTCAACAATACACAATACACACGCTTATCTGTTGCACATATACTTTCTTGCATCCCTGCATTATCGTGAAGAGCAGACAACTAGCATGTTTCTCTGTCGTACATTTTTTCTCCAATCCCTCATTGATCCTATCAACATCAAAGGCCAGAGTAAACAGATCAACTCTACAGAAATCTTTAGTCATTTTTCCTCAGTCTCACCAGTCATCAATTTCATGACAGTCCACTTGGCCATTTCTGGTAATGTTCTCCTCCCTCCTCCCCTCCACGGTCCACACCCCCCCCCCCCCCCCCCCCCCCCCCCCCCCCCCCCACCCCCCACACACACACACCCAACCCACACAGTCACTATCCATTCCAACTCTCCCCCCATCCCCTACACACTTGTTGATACAGCGCGTGCCCATATACAGACCTGTTCGTAATATGTAAATGAATAGATAATATGATAAATAGATAAATGAAGTCAATAGATAAACAGATCAATCAATCAATCGATCAAATCTTGTTTTATAGACATGTTGATCTGATGATTGTCTAATTATGAATTCTTTTACGTCTAAAGTCATCAACCTAGTTCAACAGATTATTAATCCCCCACACACACAAAATCCCCACACACACACACACACACACACACAGAGGGACACACATACACACACACACACACACACACACACACACACACACACACACACTCTCTCTCCACGCACACACGCCTCAGATCAACAGCTTCAATAATTATACTTCTAGTTCTGTTATGCATTCTTGTTACCAAATTGAAAGAGGAGAAGCGGGCGAGTGAAAAAACACATGTACTGTCCGTTACGGACGTCGGAAACAGGTTTCAAACATGCGTTTGGCTTGGTTGGCAACCAAATGCTTGGTTGTAATGTTTGGGTTCCCAGGACTGGCAACAGCCGGCCTACCAAATCCGATTATTGCCCTTGAAGAGTACTACTTCGGTTGTTGCAGACCGTCCGAAACATGGATGTAAAATTCATTTGAGAACTGTGAGGTAGTTGACGTTTGTTGTCATGAACCATATGATAGTCGCAAGCAGATTTTTATCCCAGACCTGTTCTATTTCCTCGTATCATGATCTGTGTTAAATCGAAAGAATCAGTTTTCTTCCACTGGCGATTCAAGAAACGGTAATGTTCATGAATCGCTCTGTCAGTCGGTGCGTATATAATCAGTGTATGATGTTTTGTAAGGATGTACCATGTCGATCCATATAGTGGCGAGTATATGTATGCAACGGGAGGATGTGCGCAGCAGAAGTTTATTAGTGCCTGACTTTCCAAGTGCCGATATAGTCTTAGAAACATGCGCGCTGGTGACCTACTCGTTTTTGAGTGAACCAGTATTTTATGAGAAAAGACATGCTAAGCCAAAACATGCGGTCAGGTGGGGGCAGTTCTTCATTTACCATGGCTACTCTTCTCTTGTAGCACCAAAAAGTAACGCTCTCGAGGTAGCATACCATCGTTACATACAGTGAAGAACAGACGACAGGCAGTGGTTGTGAACGGGTCGTGCTCATCGTTTGTACCAGTCAGATCCGTGTGCCACAGGGGTCAGTGCTGGGACCATTCTTATTTTTGGCTACATCAATGACTGCCGACATCTGACTACAAACGCAGGCTCTTTGCAGACGACACAGCGATTGGCTTGTGACAAAAGGTGATGTCCAGACCCCTTGTATATTTATCGCACAAATAAAGAATTTAAAAAATACCAATGCTTTTTTATTTATTGCTTGATGTTTATATACCTTGAAGAGATACATAATATAACATGGTGAGTTTGGGTGTCTGCCTTCCATTTGAAAATGCCAAGTTGTACGCTTTTCTTAGATAAATTTTCCCGTCAAGATGGCGGACGAGTGATGCGGTTGTGTCGAAGCCTGGAACATATCTAAATTGCTACCATCACAAAATATGAATAAGATGCAGAAAAATCACGGCGACATGTTAAAATCACAACCGGTTCTATTTCTGATTGTTTTCGATGCTGTCAAGCGGTAAAATCGTCTTGACAGTCGTAACGCTGTATGTCAAATGTGTCGGTCAGCAAACTCTCGATCGTTCCATCAGGTTCGGTTCGGTTCCGTGTTCATTTAACTCGGCATCTCGGACAACACTAACGATGGAGAAAGGTGTTTTCCAACCAAATTCGATTCAGTGGCAGCAAACGAGCGCGAAATCCTACGGTAATATGCAGATGTCAGAAAATAACGACCGTATTTTTTCTCGCAATTCTACTAACAACGAACTTACAGATCCATGCCATGCTTTAAATAGCACCAGGCAAAAGGTTTCAATCAGGCTGGAGCTTTCGTCAAGAATGGCGCTTCGAAGCAGAGAAGGTGTGAAATGTTGTTGGTCCACAATCATTACGACCGTCAGAAATCGTAACGACTGTCAAATGCATAACGACCGTCACAAGAAAATGATAGAAACATTGGTTTCAGCTGTTCTCTCAAATGTGTTTCTGTAAATGATTAAAATTCTAAGTAAACCAAAGTAGAGTGAGCAATTTAACGGGATTTCCTCAACTTCGGGCGATGTTTTGTGCGTGACACATGATTAGGAATCGTTTTAGCGATGTCCGAAATAACGACGACGGATATTAAGTTAATCAATGTATCAATTATACGTAAAACTGGGGCAGAAAACAGCTTGGAATTTCTATTTTGCTTTTTCTTTAAATACATGACAGAACTAAAGTTCAGATCTAGGATTAGTGGGAAATCTGGCGATATTTGACAGTTGTTACTCTCACAGTTGAAGACATATCACTCAGTATGTCAGTCGTAACGACCATCAGTATCTCTTGTGATTAATAAATGATAAGTTTATTTTCATTGTAATACATATTTATTTTGAAGAATTGAAAGTGCACATTTTAGGCTATTTCCATAATGCTTTTTGATAAATGTGAGGGAAGTAAGAGACCAGCTATACTCGTTTCCACTCAGCCCCTTCCTCCCATCCCTCCATTATCCCTCCCCAGCTCCCCAACCCCCACCCCACCCTCACCCCTCTCTCTTTCCTTTTTTTTCCTGGGCCCTTTTGTCAACTAAACTGGATTCGTTAGTTTTTTTTCCCTCTCATCCAGTCTAAATTACTAAACAAGCGTTTTGTTCGGTTTTCTAAATACCAACAAGTAGGGGTGATACCCATTTAAAGTATGACTAAGGAGTGATAAACGCCGGTCTGAATGCCAAACATCAAAGTGCAAACAAAGCAGAGGTATTACCATTACTGTACCCAAGCTCAATGACACAAAGCTATAGGTTGAGGGGCGTATGCCTGCAAGCTTTAGAATTATTGCAAATTGGTAGGTATACAACCATCCTTTCCAAGCTGTCACTGACCGGGAGTACATACCTCATGGTGGCGATGCCAGCCGTTCCATTCAAAACCCAGGTCGTTCAAAAAAAGCAGAGAACTATAGGACCTGTCGTATCTCTTTACATCCATATCAGCAAATCTACTTGAACACATAATATATAGTAGCATAAGGGTATTTCCGCGTTTGGCTTCGTATGCAGCCTCACGTGCGGAATGCAGGTAATTTAGAACTGGGAGTAGTTTCTCGTTTTTCCATTTCCGGATCAACCTCATGGACCTTTTTCCACCAAATTCGTTTCGATACTCGCAAGATTTCCGTAAGGGTCTACAGCGGCTTGGCGTCAAGGCTTTGTTCATGCCGAGCTTGTCACAAATTCCCACCTATCAAAAAGTTTTCACTGACGGTTCCAAGTCTGAGATGGAGTCGTGCAGCTTACGCCCTGGGCTCCTCTCAGATATTGTTGGAACACCTACTAATCAGAGCTTCGTCTATTCTGCGAACTTTACTGCTCTAGTACTGGCTTTGAAATAATCTCCATTCTTCGAGGTGGGACTTTCTGGTTTGTCGGATTCGCTGTCGCTTTGGGGCATTAGTGGCCGCAACCTTCAGTCATCCAGAACTTTTACTTTTTTTTTTGAACTTTTTTTAAGTTGAAGGCGCGTTAACAACATTACTCTTGCTTGGGTTCCTGGCCATGTTGGCATCGGGCGGGAACGAAATGGTTGATCGTTTAGCAAGAACGCCACAAGAGAGAAACTGTCCACACACTTATACCCCTGCTCAGATGTGAAACCAAAATTATACGATTATTGTGAGAGACCTCTGGCAGGAGGATTGGAACACACAGACGAATACAAACTCTTTCAGATCCGTCCAAACCTTAAAGACTTCCTCCCTCTACGTCGGGTGGTCGTAAAGAGGAAACGGTTCTGTGCCGGCTGCACACCGGCCATTCGTTTTTTCCCATTCTTACCTTTTAAAGAGTGAAGAAGCTCCGTGGTGCATTCCATGTCATGCAACACTCACAATGAAACATGTTCTTTTAGAGTGTTGGGACTTGCACGATGTGAGACACAAACATTTTACAGCGGAGTCCATGAGATCTGTTCAGGGATGTCCGCCTGACGTGATCCTTAAGTTTTTGAGAGAAATAACATTTTTCATCTGATTTAAGATTTTACGGAAGAAAGATTTTTAACAAAGTTTCTGGTGCGTTTGTAGACGATGTCATTTAACGAGATTGTGTGAAAGTGTGTGTGTTTTTTTGTTTTTTTTTTTGTTGTTTTTTTAAATGACTGGTGAGTTGATTTTAACGTGGTGACAGCCCTGATGTGGCCTTGCTCGGTCGGCTGGGCTATAAGCAACATTATCTTATCTTATCACCTAGTGCATAATGGACCATCTTGACAATATGACTTCTTAAATATGCCCAGCATGGTTTTAGAAGCGAAGGAGTTGTGAGACTCAACTTATAACAACTCTCAATGATTTTAATAACTGTCTTAACAACAGACAGCAAATAGATGCAATTTTATTAGACTTTTCTAAAGCCTTTGATAAGGATGACCATGAGGGCCTGCTGCTTAAATTAGAACACATCGGCATTGCGTTTCTTTGCTAAATGGGCTAGATCATTCCTCGTTGGGAGAACGCAGAAAGTTGTGTGGAAGGGTCGTCATCCATTGTAAACCAGTCTTGTCAGGTGTACCACAGGGAACTGTTCTGGGGCCCTTGTTTTTCTTAATTTATATAAATGACATAAGTAGAAATCTCTCTCCTGGAACTACTATAAGGCTTTTTGCAGATGACAGCTTAGTATACAGAACAATCAGAAGCAAGAATGATACACGCATTCTACAAGAAGATCTAAACGCTTTACAAGAGTGGGAAAGAACTTGGAAAATGGAATTTCATCCCCAAAAGTGCCAAGTGTTGCGTATATGTAACAAACACTCACCAACTAGATCAGAATATTCTATTCATAATACTATTCTTAAAGAAACCAATGCTGCAAAATATTTAGGCGTGATTATAGATAGTCGTCTCAAATGGAAAGAACATTACAATTTAGTATGTAAGAAAGCAAATAACATCTTAGCTTTCTTATTCAGGAATATCAATGACTGCCCAAAAGGTTAAAGACCACTGCTACAAAACATTGGTTAGACCAGTACTGGAATATGGTTGCTCAGTTTGGGATCCTTACCATCTAAAGGACATTGATAACCTCGAAAAGATTCAGAAGAGAGCAGCACGGTTTGTAACAGGGACACATCAGAGAAAAGGGAATACTAGAAAGAACATGAGGAAATTAGAATGGAAACCCTTAGAAGAGAGAAGAGCTTTTATCAAACTTAACATCTTCAAAGGCAGTGTAAACTAATACTTATTCCAATGGAACAACTAGTATTGAATAAAGCAGCACCAGGAGTGGCGGTCAATGTTATACCATACCTGCATCAAATATTGACAGCCTCTTACATTCATTTTATCCTAGTTCTGTACGGTGTGGAACTCACTGCCGGGTGCCATCAAGATTGCCACAAAAGCAGTCTCATTTAAAAAAAAACCAAATTGATACGACAGCTTTGAGATCTGCATATTGACGATTTTCTATTTTAACTTCCCCAGATATTTTATGGTTACCTGGGCCTGAATTTGGCCATTGCTTTTAACTTCTTGAATATCGAGTGCGACCCCTTGTTGCCAAATTTGCTCCAGGGGCCAACAGTCTGAGTCGCACTATTTTATGTTATTTTATTTTACTTTTTAACATGCGCGCTGGTGACCTACTAGTTTTTGAGTGAACAGTATTTTGGAAGAAGAAGAAGAAGTACTGGGAAAAAATTCAGCCCCCCCCCCCCCCCCCCCCTCCCCCCCCTCCCCCCCCCCCCTCCCCCCCCCCCCCCCCCCCACCAAGGCAATAGTAGCAAATAAATCGCTCATTGATTATGGCTTCTTAACTGAATAAGAAGTGGTGGGGTGTGTAGAGGTAGGTTGGAAATCACCTGAAGCATACCAAATTGATTTTGTTCATGAACATTTTTATTTTGATCACTTGTTTTTATGCAGTTAATTCCAAAAATTACCTAAAAGTATTTTTGTATTATTTGTTTGACAAAGAAGTTTGTGTTTTCTAGGTCTTCGCATCCTACTTTCTTCATCAGAGGAAAAGAAGAGAAAGTCTGGTGCAGAATATGCAAAAATCTGTTTACATCTTGTAATTATGTTGTTTAACCATAAAATGTATTTTCATATGATTTGTAAGCGCTCTGAGCTTATCTGAGAGAGCAGGTGCCCTAAATGTACACGTTATTATTGTTACTGTCAAACTGTTTCTATTCTTTTGATCATAAATAATCTAATTCTGTCAGCACATGAGCAGTTTGTTGAGTATGTCCAACAGTGAGGCCATAACAACTGTCAGATGGATTCTATTTAAGGTGTCTACATGATCATTGTGAACTTATTTAGCTTGTTTTTATAGGCCTTTATGTGTAAAATGTAACAACAACAATAGAACTGTACTCAAAGGAAAAGTATGTCCATTTTTTTTAATGACTGTTGTTATTTTTGCATTGTGGGAAATACTTGGGTATGTCCAATGCAACATCATAACAACTGTCAGATAAAAATGCCATATCATGGTAACAAGGCTATTGTGGGTCCTATACTTGGTATCATTACATGAAATGCACCCTCAACAACACAGAAAATCATCAGAGGATGCGTTACTGTCTTATTTCCAACACAGCAATAAAGAACAAATCAATATGTCCGACGGTTGTTATGTTGGACATACCATCTCATGTGAAACTTGATCTTAAACTGCACAGATGCCTTTTCTTTTGGAATGAAATTTAGCTGTAATATTCAGTCTTATTTCCACTGAAACAATTATGCTGTATAACAGACATTCTAAAGGGAATATTGATAAAATTGAATGTTCCAGCATAACAACCGTCAGATGCTTGTTATGATGCCTTATCGCATTACTAGCGGAACATCGATGCATGAGTTATCTTTGTATGTATGTTTTTATGACCTTAAACATAAGTCTTCTTTGGACAAATTGCTGTTAATAAAACTATTTTGAAAAATCCACTTTTTGTTGGCTTTTTTGGACGACTCTTTTGTCACTTGCTCATATACAACAGAGTCAGATCTGCTCAGGACCAAGTCCAATACAGTACGACCTCCAACAGCTTGCTGTTTGGGAGAAGAGTTGGGACATGCAGTTTCACCCTGCAAAGTGTAGCACCCTCCCTGTCACGCGAAAAGAGACGGCCATTACAGTGTGAATACCACCTCCACGGCCACACCTGGGAGTTGCAGACTCTGCGAGATATCTTGGAGTCACTCTACAGAACAAGATGGATTGGGACAACCATATCAAACTCCATCTGGACCAAAGCCAACCAGGCCCTGGGTTCCTCAGACGTAATTTGAAAATCAGCTTCCCCAAGCATAAAGGCTAAAGCCAATAAAACGTTTGTAAGGCCTTTGCTGGAATATTCGGCATCCGTCTGGGACCCCTATGAGAAACGGCACAAGGTGAAGTTAGAAAAAATTCAGAGTAGGGTAGCCCGCTTTGTGCTTAACCGCTACCAACGTACTGCCAGCGTTACCAACATGCTGCAGACTTAGGTTGGACGTCCCTTGAGGACAGAAGGAAGAAAGCAAGGCTCTCCATGTTGTATAAATCAAGAACAACTAGTCAGCTGCCCGAGGTTAAAACAGCAACTCCATCCTCCAAGAAGAGAGAGCTGCGAGGTCACGACAGCAGTTCAGCCAACTAGCTGCAGACACGACTACTGGCTAATGTCGTTCCTCCCACGAACAATTGTGGACTGGAACTCCCTACCCCAGAATACTGTTGATGCCAAAACCACTGACACATTTGTGTCACTGGTCAATAGGCACCTTCAGTAGATTTCTAAATAAAGCTGTCTTGTTGCGTGCATGGATGAGTGGAAGGAAGTTGCGGGCCTGAGCTGCCTACTGCAGCCTGGGGGCCAGCTAGTCATAGTAATGGATGAAAAGCGACATGGTAGCTGCTGGCAGCTCCGCACTTAGTTTTTACCTTTTTTTTTTTGGTTTTGCTTTTTTTGTGTAGGCTAGTGAGTAGGTAAGTTAGGGGTGGGGGGTGTCACTTTGTGGTATGAATGTGTGTAATCTCATGTTTATGAAAAATGAATTAGAATAGGGTTTTTTTTTGTTTTTTTTTGCAGCAGATCCCCCGTTTATAGTTGATAATAATCAGCCTGTTGATTGTGGAGACTCAACGAAGAAGAAGAAGAAGTTTGAGAAGCTGCTTTACCATAATGTTAAAACGACAGTTTTGGGATCTGCATATTGACGATTTTCTTTTTTAACTTCCCCAGATTTTTATGGTTACCTGGGCCTGAATCTGGCCATTGCTTTTCACTTCTTGAATATCGAGTGCGACCCTTGTTGCCAAATTTGCTCCAGGGGCCAACAGATTGAGTCGCACTGTTTTATGTTATTTTATTTTACTCTTTACATGCAGCTGGTGACCTCGTTTTTGAGTGAACCAGTATTTTAGGAAGAAGAAGAAGAGTATGTGGGGATAAATGTGGATATTGCCGAGTTGGGGAGGGAATAAGGGTTAAATCCTGGAACAGAGGTGTACTACGTGTAGGTAGATAAGGGTTAAATCCTGGAACAGAGGTGTAGATATCACAGCATGTTTCACCCAAATGTTGCATTGCTTTCAGCTTCAACTTTATTGTAGCGTATTTTGATTTTGTCAAAAGCATTATAACATGTAATATTGTCTGTATGCAGATCACTGTTTTGAATCACAAGAGCCAGAACAGCAGCATGCAACCATCATCTTCTAAGACACTTGTGACTCGAGATCATTTTCATTTATTTAACTTCCATCAGAATATCCATCATAGTGTGTGTGGTAAAAGGTAATCATACAATTCGTCATGCTTGCATTCCTCCTGCATCATGTGCATGTGCACAAACACAGAAGCAAACATGCACACGCTCACACACACACACAGAGAAGCACACACACACACACACACACGCGCACACACACACATACACAAACACACACACAGAGGAGCACACACACACACACACACACACAGAGGAGCACACACACAGTACACACATATATATACACACAGAGGAGCACACACACACACATTCTTTTTTTGTTGTTTTTTTTTGTTTATGTGTCACACACACACACACACACACACACACACACACAGCGCGCACACACAGGATCACATACACACACACACACACAGAGGACCGTGTGCACACACACAGGATCACACACACACACACACACACACACACACACATAAACACAAACACATGCAGGGTGCACATGTATGCTTGTGCAATTTCTGGGACTCTATTGTGACATGCTCATTAAGAAAGTGAAGAATTAGCACCGGTAAGTGAGGAGACACTTACTAAACAATGCCAACGGTAGAAACAACAGCGATTTTGCCAGCTGTTTTTCAGTCATGATTCAAGGTTTATTTTCAAGCTTGACTTACTAACAACAGAAACAACAGCGATTTTGCCAGCTGTTTTTCAGTCATGATTCAAGGTTTATTTTCAAGCTTAACTTACTAAACAATAGAAACAACAGCAATTTTGTGAGCTGTTTTTTTCAATCATGATTCAAGGTTTATTTTCAAGCTTAACTTACTAAACAATAGAAACAACAGCGATTTTGCCAACTGTTTTTCAGTCATGATTCAAGGTTTATTTTCAAGCTTAACTTACTAAACAATAGAAACAACAGCAATTTTGTGAGCTGTTTTTTTCTATCATGATTCAAGGTTTATTTTCAAGCTTAACTTACTAAACAATAGAAACAACAGTGATTTTGCGAGCTGTTTTTCAATCATGATTCAAGGTTTATTTTCAAACTTACGAAACAATAGAAACAGTGATTTTGCGAGCTGTTTTTTTAGTCGTGATTTAAGGTTAATTTTCAAAAGGATTGCACTATATCATGTGACTTTTAGTTGTGTGACTATAGTACAGGCCCCTCCCGGCTCCTGTCATCTCCACAGCTGACACTACAGCTGACCACTGTAATCCTCTGACTGTCATCTCCACAGCTGACCACTACAGCTGACCACTGTCATCTCCACAGCTGATCACTGTAATCCTCTGACTGTCATCTCCACAGCTGACCACTACAGCTGACCACTGTAACCTTTGACTGTCATCTCCACAGCTGACCACTGTAAGTAACCTCTGACTGTCTCTCCACAGCTGACCACTGTAATCCTCTGACTGTCATCTCCACAGCTGACCACTGTAACCTTTGACTGTCATCTCCACAGCTGACCACTGTAATCCTCTGTCATCTCCCAGCTGACCACTACAGCTGACCACTGTAATCCTCTGTCATCTCCACAGCTGACCACTACAGCTGACCACTGTAACCCTCCGACTGTCATCTCCACAGCTGACCACTGTAACCTCTGACTGTCATCTCCACAGCTGACCACTGTAACCCTCTGACTGTCATCTACACAGCTGACCATTGTAACCTCTGACTGTCGTCCTCCACAGCTGACCACTGTAACCTCTGACTGTCATCTCCACAGCTGACCACTGTAACCTCTGACTGTCATCTACACAGCTGACCACTGTAAGTGTAGCCCTCTGTCAGTTTCACAGCTGACCACTGTAACCTCTGTCATCTCCACAGCTGACCACTGTAGCCCTCTGTCATCTCCACAGCTGACAACTGTAAGTGTAGCCCTCTGTCAGTTTCACAGCTGATCACTGTAACCTCTGACTGTCATCTCCATAGCTGATCACTGTAACCCTCTGACTGTCATCTCCACAGCTGACCACTGTAACCTCTGACTGCCATCTCCACAGCTGACCACTGTAACCTCTGACTGCCATCTCCACAGCTGACCACTGTAAGTGTAGCCCTCTGTCAGTTTCACAGCTGACCACTGTAACCCTCTGACTGCCATCTCCACAGCTCACCACTGTAAAGTGTAAGTGTAGCCCTCTGTCAGTTTCACAGCTGACCACTGTAACCTCTGACTGCCATCTCCACAGCTGACCACTGTAACCTCTGACTGCCATCTCACAGCTGACCACTGTAACCTCTGACTGTCATCTCCACAGCTGACCACTGTAACCTCTGACTGTCATCTCCACAGCTGACCACTGTAACCCTCTGACTGCCATCTCCACAGCTGACCACTGTAACCTCTGACTGTCATCTCCACAGCTGACCACTGTAACCTCTGACTGTCATCTCCACAGCTGACCACTGTAAGTGTAACCCTCTGACTGCCATCTCCACAGCTGACCACTGTAACCTCTGACTGTCATCTTCACAGCTGACCACTGTAACCCTCTGACTGTCATCTCCACAGCTGACCACTGTAAGTGTAACCCTCTGTCAGTTTCACAGCTGGACAGTGTAACCCTTTAACTACAGCACAGGCCCCTCCGATCCTGTGTTGTGCCTGAGCCTGGGAAGCGGTGTGTTGCAGGTGTCTGGCGTGCAGGCTGCCCAGTGCTGGACGTGGACTGGTGTCTACCACAGTGCAGCAGCTGGCCAGGCCTTCCTCGGCCCCGCGCCTTCACCGCCGCCACACCGCCGCGGTCAGCACCCTCCCCATCTGTCCCCACTGCCACTCCCCTCCTTTCCCCGCTCTCCATGGTAGTCTTGGTACCAGAACCACGACCGTCATGTCTCCCCTTGCTAAACCCCCGTCCACCTCCCACCCATCGCTGCTGTCAGTCGCTGGGCCTTCCTTGACGCCGGCGCGTGGAAGAGCGGAGATCTACTACAGGCCAAGCGCCTGGAAGCGGGTCAACAAGCACGGCATTGAGCGGCGGCTCCTGACTCCCGCGGCGTCGAGGTGCTGTGGCGCCGCAAGCTGAAAGAAGCGGCACAGCTGACACCGTTTGATCGGATTTGCCCGGCACGTACAACGGGCAAATCCTTCCCAAACACCACCTGAAGTACAACCAGCACCTGGTCAGCAGGCAGGTGCGTCAACGCATGAAGCAGGCCCTGGCCAAGAAGTGAGGGAGACTCTGGCTCAGCGGGGGAGGGGGCAAAGACATCCATGTTTACTCTGGTTTGTTCCAGAAAGAAATAATACATGCTGTACGTGTGTGCCGAAAGAAGTTTGTGTTGTTTCTGATGGTAGCCGTCAGAGTGAAATGAGTAATATTACTGTGTGTGTCCTGATGAAATAGTTGTTTGTGTTAAGAGTGACCCTGAGAAATAAATGGTTGGTACAGACATGTGTATCATGAAGAAATCGGTGCGTGTTCTTTTTATAGGGTGGTTGCCAGAAATGAGTTATATTTGCTGAAGAACTAATACTGTTTTGATGAGTACAGTGGCTGGTGAAAGTGCCATTTTAAGTTGTAGAGAAAGAGTAGCTGGTATGGTTTTCTGAAACAAGTGAAAGGCTTTCAAATGTTCAAGAAATCACAGGGCTTGATGATTAATGATACTGCTTTGTTAATGCAGTTCACTCACTTCACACTTTCCAATCTCCATTTAAAAAAAACAAACAGACCAAACTCGGTGATATCTTTTCAATGATAATTTAATGATCGATAATGTATAAGCCTTGAGAGAAAAACAAACAAAAACAAAAACACAACAACATGCCCTTATTTGGAGAGACACGTCATGAAAAGTCATTTCTCCAACATTATCGTGGACGCACCAAACTAAACCTCCCGAACTCGAGTTTCCAGTCTTCACTGGACGATATCAGAACATGCCAGAGCAGACTGGTGGCTGTGTCACTGGACATCAGGACTGAAACACTGGAAACATGAGGTCTACACCGTGAATGCACACAGGAGGGTGATGAGAGAGATGCTCTCTAACCTGGTTACATACACACAGGAGGCGATGAGATGCTGTCCACTCGGACCATGTCCACACAGGATGCTCTCCTCTTTCACTGGGCAGCGCTTTGTGTGAAGCTTGTGCTTTGTGTTTGGCAGCATTAAGTGTTCGCCTAGGAGGGCAGAACAGGGGTGGGGGGATTTTCTTTTTCTTTTTTTTTGTTTAATCTAGTATAAGAATGTCACAAACTACACACAGCTCAGCATTTACAGACCACCAACCACTCATCTTTTCACATGGGTAAGTAAATCTGCCAAGCTGATCAACATGTTTAAACAAGAACTGTGCAAATATGCTGATTCCTTGGCGGAAATTTCACTCAAAACTGTAATTAATTTAACAGTTTGTTAGAAAGTTACTTTAGCGTGGCGTTTCTGAGAAATCCATACCGACAAATTAAGTTACAAGTAACAATGACACATTTGCACATACTTGCACACAGGTATATATACACACATGTGCTCCATTCAGATTAAATAAAGATTGAAAAAGACTTTCACAAGTCCTGATAGATACTGAAAAATAAATAAAACGTACAAGTCCGTTAAGAAACGCAAAACTTTTTTTTGATATGTTGATTACAGTTCTTCCGTAAGTACTTACATAAATGTTAAGTGTTCTCAGCAGGCATGATTAACATTTCTTTTTTCACCAGTAAATCTAATGTACAGTATGAAAATAAGAATTGAAAAAAAAACAAAGAAAAAAAAACAAGCTGTTTAACCACTCCAGACCTGCCTACCTCATGTTATGCTCATCAGTAATAACCACAGAGATTTTCAGTAATTTTGCATTTTCCTTCAGTAATTCCACGGACGCGTAATACACGGCGTTTTTGAACAAATAATGTGTACAAAACTCCAACTACATTTTTAACATTTTAACAAAAAATATAAACAGTAAAAAAGGAACAAAAACAACAAAGCAGAATTAAAATACCTTGGGATGATGGCTGATGACAGACTCAGGACAGGAGTTTCAGGTCAATTCAAAGGTGATATACTTGACAGTTTGTAACTTACACAGCAGTCACCACAGATGACACCACTGATGAAGAACCTATGTACAACCCCCCCTCCCCCCCCCCCCAAAAAAAAAACTACAAAAATGTGTGTGTGTGTGTGTGTGTGTGTGTGTGTGTGTGTGTGTTGCACTAAGCCTTGTATTGTGCCTGAGAGATTGCTGAGTCTGGAAACATCCTTTTCATTTTCGCCACTATCTTGTCAGCACAGCTCAGGGACAAGTTGTTTCCGCAGATCAGCTCACACAACAGTCTTTCTGCGTTGGTGATCTTCCGTGTGTGGGTCCGACGGCTGCTCTCGCTGGATTTCGTAAACAACGATGTGATCTTCTGACTAGAGGCACTGGCAGCTGTCTCTTTGTGCATTTTCCCGAGATATGGCCTTGCAGTCATTTGCTCCCCCATGTCCGATGGAGCAGTATACAAATCCAGGTCCATGTTTTTGGATTGCAAAAGACAAGGCCAAGTCCGCGTGTATTTACTTCGGAACACTTGCTTCTTTCGCCTTCTTCCGTTGTGGCACAGTGGTTTTCGAACCCTCGTCGTCGGTTTCATGCAAACGTTTAGAAGATTTCTCCGCCATTTTCACAATCGCCGGCAAAAAAATCGGTTGAAACTTTGTCTTACAATGGCTGAACAAAAGGCTTCGAATGGCGCGCACAGATGTGATGGCGCGTCGTGTTGGCCCACAGCACCACATTGACCAATCGCAAGTTCCGAACCATCTGTGGTTTCGGCTTGAGTCAAGGGAAGTTACTCTGTGGTTCGGAAAGGTCTAGCAGTCGACAATTTTTCGAGTCTGGAATTTGCGTAGTTTTTCAATTTTCTTTTCCGTAATTTCGCACGGAAAATCGTACCTCCGTAATGGGGGGTTAATTTCCGTAAGATTACGGACGATTACGGAAGGGTAGGCAGGTCTGCCACTCTGACAGATGCAAAACAAGGAGAAAAACAATCTATCACCAAATCTGTTGTCCTCGTTCTCGTCTGCTGTCAGCTCCATCCTGCAGTGTGTAATGTTCAGCAACTGTTGTCTCCCCATTACAGCCCGTTCAGCCAGTCCAACCTTATCATGAGAACCAAATGGCTGCAGGAGTAAGAGGCCCTCAGGCCATGCTATGGGAGCACCAGTTATCAGACATTGAAAACAAGAAGTCCCCACTCCCCGCCCCATTCTATCGATCATGTGAAATTACTCTGGATTCTACAATATTTCAAAACGAGAATCTTAAGTATGCGAGATTCTCTTCTGAAAATATAGGGAAACAAAGCTTAAAGCCTTCCAAGTTATCCTACATTTGGAATTCTTCCAAATGTTTCGTTTGTCCCAGTGTTAATGGACTGCGATTCCACCACAAAAACTGTCAGGATGGTTTCCTTCCCTTTTTGATCGAAGCAAAGACTTGTATCATGTTCTTGTTCCCTTTTGTGTTTTTGTTCCCTTTTCCTTTTAGATTATTTTCTTTGTTGTTCCCTTTTCTTTTAAATCATGTTCTTGTTCCCTTTTCTTTTAAATCATGTTCTTGTTCCCTTTTCTTTTAAATCATGTTCTTGTTCCCGTTTCTTTTATATCATCTTCTTGTTCCCTTTTCTTTTAAATCATGTTCTTGTTCCCATTTCTTTTAAATTATATTCCTGTTCCCTTTTCTTTTAAATCATGTTCTTGTTCCCTTTTCGATCAGAGTAATCTGCAGAAAAAAGCAGGATAAAACAGCCAGTCACATCATTACAGTGAACAGACTGTAGGATTAAGCCCATCACTGGTGACATCATTACAGTGAACAGACAGTAGGATTAAGCCCATCACTGGTGACATCATTACAATGAACAGACTGTGGATTAAGCCTATCACTGGTGACATCATTACAGTGAACAGACAGTAGGATTAAGCCCATCACTGGTGACATCATTACAATGAACAGACTAGGATTAAGCCATCACTGGTGACATTACAGTGAACAGACTGTAGGATTAAGCCCATCACTGGTGACATCATTACAATGAACAGACTGTGGGATTTAAGCCCATCACTGGTGACATCATTACAATGAACAGACTGTAGGATTAAGCCTATCACTAGTGACATCATTTCAATGAACAGACTGTAGGATTAAGCCCATCACTGGTGACATTACAATGAACAGACTGGGATTAAGCCTATCACTGGTGACATCATTACAATGAACAGACTGTAGGATTAAACCTATCACTGGTGACATCATTACAATGAACAGACTGTAGGATTAAGCCCATCACTGGTGACATCATTACAATGAACAGACTGTAGGATTAAACCTATCACTGGTGACATCATTACAATGAACAGACTGTAGGATTAAGCCATCACTGGTGACATCATTACAATGAACAGACTGTGGGATTAAGCCTATCACTGGTGACATCATTACAGTGAACAGACAGTAGGATTAAGCCCATCACTGGTGACATCATTACAATGAACAGACTAGGATTAAGCCCATCACTGGTGACATTACAGTGAACAGACTGTAGGATTAAGCCCATCACTGTGACATCATTACAATGAACAGACTGTGGGATTAAGCCCATCACTGGTGACATCATTACAATGAACAGACTGTAGGATTAAGCCTATCACTAGTGACATCATTTCAATGAACAGACTGTAGGATTAAGCCCATCACTGGTGACATTACAATGAACAGACTGGGATTAAGCCTATCACTGGTGACATCATTACAATGAACAGACTGTAGGATTAAACCTATCACTGGTGACATCATTACAATGAACAGACTGTAGGATTAAGCCCATCACTGGTGACATCATTACAATGAACAGACTGTAGGATTAAACCTATCACTGGTGACATCATTACAATGAACAGACTGTAGGATTAAGCCTATCACTGGTGACATCATTACAATGAACAGACTGGGATTAAGCCTATCACTGGTGACATCATTACAATGAACAGACAGTAGGATTAAGCCTATCACTGGTGACATCAATACAATGAACAGACTGTAGGATTAAGCCTATCACTGGTGACATCATTACAATGAACAGACTGGGATTAAGCCCATCACTGGTGACATCATTACAATGAACAGACAGTAGGATTAAGCCTATCACTGGTGACATCAATACAATGAACAGACTGTAGGATTAAGCCTATCACTGGTGACATCATTACAATGAACAGACTGTGGGATTACGCCTATCACTGGTGACATTACAATGAACAGACAGTAGGATTAAGCCTATCACTGGTGACATCATTACAATGAACAGACTGTGGGATTAAGCCTATCACTGGTGACATCATTACAATGAACAGACAGTAGGATTAAGCCTATCACTGGTGACATCATTACAATGAACAGACTGTGGGATTAAGCCTATCACTGGTGACATCATTACAATGAACAGACAGTAGGATTAAGCCTATCACTGGTGACATCATTACAATGAACAGACTGTAGGATTAAACCTATCACTGGTGACATCATTAATATGAACACACTGCAGGGGTCTTACATGGCCTGGACAGTCCTTTAAAATGCTTGAATTTTGACGATTCCCCTTTTCAAGGACTAAAAAAAAAAAAGTCCTTGAAATTTGTGAACTCAAGTGCTTATCAATTACCTCAGTGTTCTAAAGTAACCAAGGGAAGTGAAGATTTTGATGAAACAGTTCATGTTCTGGTGGCAAAATGATAACACACACACAAACAGAAATTGGTGATATCTATTTCTAAAATTACATACATATTCGTGATATCTACTTTAAAAAAAAAATTCTAGTTCATTCTGTATATCTACCAAAAGTCTGGAAGTGTGTCTGAACCCTGACACCATTAGAAAGACAGGCTGCAGTATATCTACCAAAAGTCTGGAAGTGTGTCTGAACCCTGACCAGTGACACCATTAGAAAGACAGGCTGCAGTATATCTACCAAAAGTCTGGAAGTGTGTCTGAACCCTGACCAGTGACACCATTAGAAATACAGGCTGCAGTATATCTACCAAAAGTCTGGAAGTGTGTCTGAACCCTGACCAGTGACACCATTAGAAAGACAGGCTGCAGTATATCTACCAAAAGTCTGAAGTGTGTCTGAACCCTGACCAGTGACACCATTAGAAAGACAGGCTGCAGTATATCTACCAAAAGTCTGAAGTGTGTCTGAACCCTGACCAGTGACACCATTAGAAAGACAGGCTGCAGTATATCTACCAAAAGTCTGGAAGTGTGTCTGAACCCTGACCAGTGACACCATTAGAAAGACAGGCTGCAGTATATCTACCAAAAGTCTGGAAGTGTGTCTGAACCCTGACCAGTGACACCATTAGAAAGACAGGCTGCAGGATGGAGCAGGTCAGTCACTGGTCAGTCACTGTGTCAGTCACTGTGTCAGTCACTGTGTCAGGCACTGGTCAGTCACTGGTCAGTCACTGGTCAGTCACTGTGTCAGTCACTGTGTCAGTCACTGTGTCAGGCTAATTAAACGGACTGCAACGTTAATGAAAACAAAAAAAAGGTAAAATAGAAAAGAAAAAAAAAAACCAAGGTGCAAAGCAACACTTTATTTCATACACAATACAGTCCAGAAAAGTAAATTTTGGATAGATATTTTCTATAGATATGTCAAATATATTGGACCAGAATACTTTGGTTGGTAAAGCACTGGATTTGTGATCCTAGAGTCACTGGTTCGAATCTACTCCCAACTCGTTTTGGTTCTGGGGAATTTTTCCCATACAGGGAACATTGATTCTGATTCCATCTCCTGAAAAATCCTCTGAAGTTCTGTATCTTGTGCTCAAGTAGCATTCCATCGCCAGCTTAGAGAAGAGAAGGCCTGTCTGGCCGTTGATGTGGATAACACATAATACACAAAGAACGCATCCTCCATGAAAAAAAAATCAAAGGAATGAATGAAAAACTGAGTGAATGATATTTGACTGAATAACACAGGAATGATTCACACCAGCGGGTGGCTCTTTAGTCGGTCTACTCAGGTAGGCTGTGTACTGTGTAAATGAAAGTGTGCTTAAGCTTGGTTTCTAATGAAAGATAGGTGCTATATCAGAAGTTTCACTGATGATGAATTCTTCAGGGCTGCAAACCACAGACATCTAAACTCCCTCAAAAAAATACTCCGCAGACAGCTCAGTGCTGTATGCTTGTGCTGTCTGTTGGTTGGAACATCTGAAGAAGACATACTTGTTGAAACATCATTGGTCTGTTTCATATCGCTGGTGTATCAACCTTCGCTAACAACAATAATGATAATAGATCATGGCTAATAAAAGTCTGATTTTCAATTTCACTTCAAAACTTAGATTTTATGTTATCTCCATAAAATGTGATGACTTTTGTCACAAAAGCATTGCCCCTCATGGTTTTTGTTTACAAAGAGAGTAAACAAGTAAAACAAAACTATGGCACTGCTTTGTTTATTTATTTTTTAAAGTGTGAATTCTGCAGACCCATGACGTACAGCTAGGGTTTATTCCATCAGAAAGGGGCAAGGGTCCGTGGAGACCCATGACGTACAGCTAGGGTTTATTCCATCAGAAAGGGGCAAGGGTCCATGGAGACCCATGATGTACAGCTAGGGTTTATTCTGTCACAAAGGGCAAAGGTCCGTGGAGACCCATGACGTACAGCAAGGGTTCATTCCATCAGAAAGGGGCAAAGGTCCGTGGAGACCCATGACGTACAGCTAGGGTTTATTCTGTCACAAAGGGCAAGGGTCCGTGGAGACCCATGATGTACAGCTAGGGTTCATTCCATCAGAAAGGGGCAAAGGTCCGTGGAGACCCATGACGTACAGCTAGGGTTTATTCCATCAGAAAAGGGCAAGGGTCCGTGGAGACCCATGATGTACAGCTAGGGTTTATTCCATCAGAAAGGGGCAAGGGTCCGTGGAGACCCATGACGTACAGCTAGGGTTTATTCCATCAGAAAGGGGCAAGGGTCCATGGAGACCCATGATGTACAGCTAGGGTTTATTCCATCAGAAAGGGGCAAGGGTCCGTGGAGACCCATGATGTACAGCTAGGGTTTATTCCATCAGAAAGGGGCAAGGGTCCGTGGAGACCCATGACATACAGCTAGGGTTTATTCCATCAGAAAGGGGCAAGGGTCCGTGGAGACCCATGATGTACAGCTAGGGTTCATTCCATCAGAAAGGGGCAAGGGTCCGTGGAGACCCATGAGGAATGACATGCAAAAATCGTTAGCTACGCACAGGAAAGGTGGAACAAGCGTTCCTTTGCACCTTGTTTTTGTGCATTCATTTGCATTTCACTATGTAAGTCAGCATCAGTGTGCAGAAGACTTGTCCTCATTAAATCTGCCAAATTTACCCAATCAGAGTGAACAACATAAGATAAGACGGAAGGAGCAGAAATACATACACACACTTACACCCACGCACACATTCACCCACAGACATGAGCACACTCAATGTTCTGGACATTTTGAAACAGAAGATCAATGTCTTCAGGTGGACACACTTTATACATTTCATCATTGACACTCTTGCTTCACTCTGTAGAAGTAATGCTGCTATCATGCCAGTACAACTTGTAATGCTCAGTGCTCACTCTTCTCCTCTGCTGTTCTGTTTTTCACCCATCTCATAACCACAGCTTACAACTACCTAATTTGTAGATGATTTCTCAATTATAATGCAAGCGACCTTCGTCACACTGGCAAAGAAAAATCAAAATAATTCACATCAAAATAATTCACAAACAACTGCACCGAAATGTTGGGAGAAAGTATTACCAATACATACGCACACAGAAAACAAATTTTCTAAAGTACAAAACTTAATAAGTCAACCAAAACCCCACTTGAAAACAAATAATCACAGAACTTATAATAAAAAAACAACCAATCAAACAAACCAAAACTCATGTATGTGTGTAAAATTTCAGACTGTAATGGCTTTAAGGTTGAAATAACACAGTAAGAGCCACAAGGCCGAGGACAAACGGACATTATACAAAAGTATAACCTGAAGCAAAATGACGGTACAATCTGGAACAAATGGCGGTATATGTATACATGTGTAAGATATGCTTTTATTCATCCCTTTTAACAAATGGGAGGGTAGGATAATGAAATGAATTTGAAAGAATAAGAAACAGTTGGTGATGGAGAAAAGACATCACACACAACAGATAGTGAAAATAAGGGAAAACAACAACAAAAACTGAATAAACCACAAGCGTCTGCATTGCCGACCACTGATGGACAGGTGTTGGGTCTTCCAGGTGAAGAACCAACAGGCAGTCTCAAAAGCCTTATCAAAAACATACGGATTTCCATTCTGGGTGTTCAGTAGTCTTCATTTTTGATCATGAGTTGTTACTGATGCTACAAATTTGCTCTGGCCATGACATCCAATTCACAACAGAAAGAAAAGACATTTCTTGAATATGTCTAACAGGATATGGAAAAACACACACATGAAAATATGGACCTTAGATATGCCAGTCAAAGATATCATCTCTTTTGTACAGACAGCAAGGAGAGATAGAGAGCATAAAGAAAGCAGTGAAGAGAAAGAGAATGTTTTTCTGCTTTTTACAAATATCACACACTTAAAACTCTGGACTTGAGCGGACACAATTCCACTTCAAAACACTGTACAAGTATGTACACATACAATTCACACAAAGACATTTGTCTACAGCCCTCTGACATTTTTTTCCTGGCCCTGACAATACCTTGGTTTCACACTATACACCTGAACACTGGCAGTCACAGCACAGCTCTTCCTACAAGGCAGGCAATCAGTGCATGTGCATGACTGACGCAAACCAGCAAATTCATACCTTTGATATAAAATCTCCTACATTATTTTCGTATGTTGCAAAAGCACAGAAGACTGAATGTGCTTCCACTAAAGAACGGAAGAACAACTACTTCATTTGCAACTCTGGTTAAACTCTAAATAGCCGAGGCAAAAATAAAAAATAAAAAAAAGCAAAACAGTGGGCCATATTATCAATATTTTCTTGAAAGGAAAATTAATTTAAAAAAAAAAAAAAGGAAAGGGAGGTGGGGCATTGGCAAACTGAAAATGGAGACAGAAGAAGGAAAAGGACATTTTTCACTTCACATTTCCTTTGGCCCTACCTAGTCTAACCTTGGCACTGGTGACTGACCATGACTCACTGGCCAGAGAGCTTGCCTGTCACTATTCCTGTCACTGGTGACTGACCATACTCACTGGCCAGAGAGCTTGCCTGTCACTGTTCCTGTCACTGGTGACTGACCATACTCACTGGCCAGAGAGCTTGCCTGTCACTATTCCTGTCACTGGTGACTGACCATACTCACTGGCCAGTGAGCTTGCCTGTCACTATTCCTGTCACTGGTGACTGACCATGACTCACTGGCCAGAGAGCTTGCCTGTGACTATTCCTGTCATTGGTGACTGACCATACTCACTGGCCAGTGAGCTTGCCTGTCACTATTCCTGTCACTGGTGACTGACCATGACTCACTGGCCAGAGAGCTTGCCTGTCACTATTCTGTCATTGGTGACTGACCATACCCACTGGCCAGAGAGCTTGCCTGTCACTATTCCTGTCATTGGTGACTGACCATACTCACTGGCCAGAGAGCTTGCCTGTCACTATTCCTGTCACCCCAGGTCTGATGGCCTCCCCTTCTCCTGTCAATGATCAGACTTGATTCCTTGCTGCAACCCCCAGATGTCAACACAGGCCAACACAGCCCTACACACAACTGCAGCAGATGCTGTCATCCTACGGCTGTCAATGACCACAGCAAATTGAAACAGAAACAGGCTGTCAATGACCACAGCAAATTGAAACAGAAACAGGCTGTCAATGACCACAGCAAATTGAAACAGAGACGGAGACAGATGCACAACACAGGTCCACACTCCGTTCATGAGATACATTGGCAGTTTACACCCCAGTATGGATTGAACTTTTTGAACTTGAAAAATGTTTTTTTTTTTAAAAAATCAAGAGCAACACTGGACAAAAATACAAGCATAAGAAAAATGCATCACAAAAGATGTGAATCAATCTTTATGAGCTAAAACCTAGAGTTCATGGCTGGAAGACTAAGCTGGAGAGGCAGGTTGTCTAAGTGTACACCGAGTCTCGGCCTGTTTCTGTACATTTCACCGAGTAGAAATGATCCAAATCAATTCATTCAGTGACTGATAACACAACAACCAAAACAGCAACAGTAAATGTTAAAAAAAAAATGCTGTGGTAAAAATTAGGTTGGTTGTAACCAGCCCGTCCGTCAGTCTAATGTTACACCGTCACGCCTCACATCACTCTACCTCTGCCCACTTTTTACAGAACATTAGTGATTTTCTCTCTCACATATGCACTGTCATTCCTTCATACAGGCACGCATGCACACACACATAAACAGAACGTAAAACATCTTTTCATTAACAACGTAACGATGAGACAAAGTGGGTACACCTCCATTCAGGAGTTTCAAAATCATTTTAAAAAGAAGAGAAAGATGTGATGAAAATTTCATGACAAGTTTCACAACTTCAATAAGGCTTCTATCAAAACAAACCCAAAACAACAAAAACAAAAACAACCCAGGCAAATGTCAAAACTGATGGGTCTTCACTGAACAGCAATGCCACACACATGAGGTGTGATCACAACTTGCTATGCAAAGTTCTACAGGTTGTGCCTGCAGTAACAACTGACAGTAAGAACACCATACCCACCGGCAGTGGAGCATAAAGAAGTGTCAAGTGTGACTAGTTCACAGGCAGTTTGTCCCACAACACCAAGGAGGGAAACTCCTGTAGCATTAAATCAGGTGTCTCCACTCTTAACTGCCCTTGGACATTCACAACGACAACAAAGATCCCTTCTGGAACTGGTTATCATCCATGAAATGAACGGATACAGACAGGCCTTTCCTACAAGCAGTCCCCTTGTCTGATGAAGACCTTCAACCTCAAATGTTTTTCAGATCAGGGAATTTCTGGTACACATGAAAGGATATTCTGAAGGGGTTTAAACCCATCTCCTCCCAGTAAACATTCCACTGTGTTCCAATGAATAGACAAGCTTTCAGCAACACCACCAACAAAACAAAAAAGGAGTCACTTTGATACAGTCAACAATACCCTCCTCATACGCAGGAGAGCAGAAGGCTGGGCTCCTTGATTCTTGCCTTCTAAGTGAATCCTACCCAAAGCTGAGTAAGAAAACAGAACAAGGTCTGGCAAACAAAATGAAAAGGTAGTACAGTTAAAATGAGCATGTAATGATGAAGGTACAAATGTGAGCGGATGTGTGAATGAGAACAAGTTCATGCTTGTTTATGGCGTTTAACTACTGGGGCATACAAATGTATGTGAAGAACAGAAATCAATCCATGACTGGCAACAAACACTGACATGTTTCACTTCAGTTCGGCCCAGAGTGAAGTCTGATGGGTTTGTGGAGGTCATTTCCTTCATGGCAACAAACACCGACATGTTTCACTTCAGGTTCGGCCCAGAGTAAAAGTCTGATGGGTTTTGTGGAGGTCATTTCCTTCATGGCAACAAACACTGACATGTTTCACTTCAGGTTCAGACCACAGTGAAGTCTGATGGGTTTGTGGAGGTCATTTCCTTCATGACACTCCTGTGTCATTCATCCCCCCACCCCACCCCTCCCCTTCCTTCACAGGGCCACCTCCAGCACAGGCCGATCTCCCTGCCTGCCTAACACCAGTGGAATGAGGGAGGCAGGTCATTGGACAGGGGAGACTACCTGTCAGAACAGCAACCACCTGAAGGAAAAGGGGGAGACCAAAAAACCCAAAGGGGGGAAATAACACCATCAGAGCTGTGATACAACTGCAGATGTCATCATATGGAAATCTGTTGTTCACAGATGTGGGGGGGTGGAGGTGAGGGCGGTTATGAAGGGGAGGGAAGGAAAACAGTGGAGGGGAAAGGGGGTGAACAGGGAGGTAGAGGCCAAATAAATGTCAAAATTTGGCTGTTCTTATTTCTCCAATTATCCAACAAATAGGCTGTACATCCACACACTCAAAATCGCATAGCTTGGCAAAAGGAATGAAACGACCCGTTTTTGCTCTGTTCACTGGGATGTCTTCCGAACGTCCCCAAATAACCACCACAAAAGTATCCTTCGCCAGACATCACTTTCACAACACGGTCTAAACGGTGCAGGTCTGCTAGTACCCATGCATTTCACACAGGCTTTGCCGTCTGCTTTCAGGGTGTTCATCCCTGTTCAGCTGCTGTGCGTCTTGACAGACCCATACCCATCACTGTCCTAAAAAGTTCAGACTTTCAACAAGGCCACCTGCACACAGGTTCAGTGGGCTGGGGTATCCAATCACCTCTCTTTGAAATATGGGTCAACCAGAACTTGTGCTTCACTGGATGTGTACAGTTCAAATAACACAACTGATTCTTTCTTTTCCTTTAGAAGTGCCACACACCAAAATTTGTTGACACTGACTAAAATTACAGCGTCCCTGTCAGCTTAACAAAAGACAATTCCATACTTTTCCCCATACTTTTTCAGGCTTCTGAATGATTTTTTTTAACAAAATACTGAGAGCAGACAACATGCACAACACACTGGAAAACATGTGCAAGCATGTGCTCAATTTTTCTGATATCAATTTATACTTTTGAGAATTAACGTGAAAAAAAAAACGTGAGGTCATGATCCACAAAAAATTTCCAGACTTTTCCAGACTCTGCAAGAAAGAAGAGCATTGTTCAAGAGTTTTCCACCCCTGGAAAACTCCTTTCCATTTTTTTCAGACTTCCAGGGCTTGGTATGAACCCTGAAACTGGGTTTTTGAAAGGCACCTAGAATTTCATTTCAGTGTTCTGATAGTTCCACCCACTGTTCTGTGAGTCTGGGTGCAGGTGGACCCAGGAAGCACATTGAAGGTTATATGAACTCAGACATGAACAGACACAACAGCACTCTCTAGGATTATGGCAGTCCGATCTGACCACTGAAAGACTGGCCCAGAAGTGATTGGAAGAGGAATGAAGACGCCTTCCTCTGCTGAAATGATTGGCGAGGAATGAAGACGCCTTCCTCTGCTGAAATGATTGGACGAGGAATGAAGACGCCTTCCTCTGAGGATTACGACAGTCCAATCTGACCACTGAAAGACTGGCCCAGAAATGATTGGACGAGGAATGAAGACGCCTCCCTCTGGCGCTGCGCTGAAATGACACACCACAAGCTGCTTCTCCAAGCCACTGCAAAAAGCATCCACAAAAACACAGCACTTGGCGCAGCACTTATACAAGCAACTGCATGTCTTCATACAAACTGATATACTTTGAATAATCTTCAAACTTGGCGTAGCAGTTACACAAGCAACTGTTTGTATTTATACAAACTACTCGTTTTTGAGTGAACCAGTATTTTAGGAAGAAGAAGAAGAAGAAACCCACTCCCCACCCAAACACTTCCCTCCACCCCCCCCCGTCCCCCCTCCATGCCATCCACAGCCTTTCTGTTAAACTGAATCCACAAATACTGATAAGATTCAAACTATGTACAACACGGAGGGGTTTGTAGCCAAAAGGTCAGAGCGTTTGCCTGCAAAGATGACAGCCATAAGTTCGAACCAGACATCAGTCTGGTTTTCTGACATAAAAACACTCTCTGGCAACACTGCAAAGATGACAGCCATAAGTTCGAACTAGGACATCAGTCAGGTTTTCTGACATAAAAAACACTCTCTGGCAACACTGCAAAGATGACAGCCATAAGTTCGAACCAGACATCAGTCAGGTTTTCTGAGATAAAAAACACTCTCTGGCAACACTGCAAAGATGACAGCCATAAGTTCGAAAACCCGACATGTGTCTGGTTTTCTGGCTTAAAAACGCTCTCTGGCAACACACTGAACAGTACCTGATTCAGTTCAGGGAAGGTTAAACGCAGCAGAAGGAGAGGGATGGGCACCGCCTTCCATGCCATGCCCTAGACACTGTGAACCTCTGACAGTTGACTGCCCCTACAGCTAAGAGGCTATGGGGACTTCTAAAAATTCGCTATGAGGACGTAAAATTCAACCATTACAAGTACCGTAAAGTTCGGACTAAAAAGCCGCGACTTTTTTCCCCAGCTTAAAAACCCTGCGGCTTAAACAACGATGCGGCTTATTTGCGGATTTTTTCCGATTCCAGGAGCATTACACCTCGTCTATTTTAGCTTCTCTGTAACTCACCATATCGTGTTTACTGTTCATGGAATTTTTCGATGAGCGCCATGTTAAAGTGTTAACTGTTCACATTGTTACAGTGTTAACTGCTCACATTTTTAAATCAAACCCGCACACACTGACACATTCAGATCATTTGCTCAAGCACACACCCTCATCATGCCGAAAACGCGACGAAATGCTACGATGCAGCTTTCAAGTTGAAGGCGATCGACCTGGCCATCGAAAAAGGCAATCGAGCAGCAGCACAGGAGCTCGGAATAAATGAATCGATGATATGACGTTGGAGGAAGCAGCGCGGAGAACTGTCTCATTGCAAGAAGACGACAAAGGCCCTTTAGAGGGAAGAAGTGCAGATGGCCTGAATTAGAAAACGACCTCGAAGACTGGGTCAACACACAGAGAGCAAATGGCCGAGGCGTTTCCACAGTTCAGATCAGACTGAAAGCAAGAACAATCGCTGCAGAAAAGGACATCGATGATTTCAAAGGTGGGCCATCGTGGTGTCTCAGATTTTTTAGGAGAAAAGGCCTATCCATTAGGGTAAGAACAACTCTCTGTCAAAAACTCCCTCCTGACTTCGAAGAAAAACTCACAAACTTTCGGAATTTCACACAGGAAATAAAAGCCGAGAATTTCATTGGTCCGCAAGACATCATAAATATGGATGAAGTCCCTTTGACTTTTGACTTGCCTCTCAGTCGGACTGTAAACAAAAAAGGAGAGTCGTCCGTCACGCTGAAAACAACTGGTCATGAAAAAACCCACTTTACTTGTGTTCTGAGCTGCACAGCATCGGGAGAAAAGCTTCCACCAATGGTGATTTTTAAACGGATTACAATGCCAAAGGAAAATTTCCCAAAAGAAATCGTCGTAAAAGTCAATAAGAAAGGGTGGATGCAGGAAACCTTAATGAAGGAATGGCTGACAGAGTGCTACGGCAAGCGACCAGGAGGGTTCTTTCGCCGGAATAAGGCCATGCTGGTTTTGGATAGTATGAGGGCCCACATAACTGACTCTGTAAAAGAAGCTATCAGAAAGACCAACTCAATTCCAGCAGTGATCCCAGGAGGCACAACGAAATACTTGCAACCACTCGACATCAGTGTCAATCGTGCATTCAAAGTGGCACTGCGTGTTGAGTGGGAAACTTGGATGACCAGCGGAAAAAATCATTCACCAAAACTGGCCGCTTGCGACGAGCAAGCTTTGCTCAAGTCTGCCAGTGGATCCTGACCGCATGGGGTAAAGTAAAGCAGTCCACCATCATCAATGGTTTTCGGAAGGCTGGACTGTGTGCTGCAGCAGACGACGGAGCAGCAGCGACCTTCACCTTGCCTCAAGAGGAAATT
This sequence comes from Conus ventricosus, assembly GCA_018398815.1. Taxonomy (NCBI): domain Eukaryota; kingdom Metazoa; phylum Mollusca; class Gastropoda; order Neogastropoda; family Conidae; genus Conus; species Conus ventricosus. The sequence continues at coordinate 1,127,068 of CM031603.1, read as the reverse complement.
GACAGTGAAAACGAGGCTGAAGTCAGTGACAAGATGGCGGAGGAAGCGCTACTAGTGCTGTTCAACTCCGACACCGAAGAAGAAGACTCCAGTGGATTTAGCGGACATGACGATGATGACACTGAATAAATTCGATAATATGAACTTTATTTTTATTGTATATATCTGCGGCTTATAAACCGGTGCGGCTTATTTGTGGAAAAAGTTCAGATTTTTTTAAAATTTAGTGGGTGCGGCTTATATACAGGTGCGCTCAATAGACCGAACTTTACGGTACACTAACATTTTATTCTTTTTTTTTTTTTTGCTTTGCAATATATCATATTCATGAGAGACAAAGTCACAGGGTATATCGACAGATGAGGATGTGAACTGCATCTTATTTCAGAGCTTTGTCTTCATTCTCAACACAGACATCGGTATGTTGAAGGACTGGAGACAATTAACACGGCTCAGAAATGCTACTGTGACAAGTTTCAAAACACTCAGTCTGTAGATACAACACAGACTCAACAAAATTTCACATAAAATCCCAACTGCAAAATTCAGAATAAGATAGCCAGTCATATCAACAAGAAATATAATGGTCAACATTATACTTTAAATAACTTTATAATGCATTCTCTCTCTCTCTCTCTCTCTCTCTCTCTCTCTCACACACACACACACACACACACACACACACACACACACACTCTTTCCATCTCATTGTTGTGGTACATAAATACCTCAAAGCACAGACAGTACTAGACACAGTCTTGTAAAGCTTGTCTTAGATTTACAAAGGAGCAGACTGCCTAACACTGTGCAAGCTAAATCATCATCTTCATTCCAAAACAAAACTTCACTACTGTCTTTCCCCACCTCCACCAATCCCCAAATCAACTGTCTACGCTCGCTTGTCCATCCAAAACACCACTATCCATGCTCGTTTGTCCATCCAAAACACCACTATCCATGCTCGTTTGTCCATCCAAAACACCACTATCCAAAATCGCCCCTCCCTATCCTCCATCTTAGTCCCTCCCCACCCCCGTACATCCTCAACCTCCCTGTCCACAATCTTCCCTTACCATGAGACAAGATTACACGAGTTAAGTAAACCAGAAAATAAGAGAAGCAATTTGCTTTTTAGACTCACATGCAATGACAACATCTGGCACTTGGATGAAGGGCATTGGTGGGATGGAAAGGAGAAGGTGCTGTAGATATCATTTCAGTCATAAATTGTGTATGATCATCAACTTTAAGCAACAGATGAAACACATCACATTTTGGAAGGTATGATCATCAACTTTAAGCAACAGATGAAACACTCACATTTTGGAAGGTATGATCATCAACTTTAAGCAACAGATGAAACACGTCACATTTTGGAAGGTATGATCATCAACTTTAAGCAACAGATGAAACACGTCACATTTTGGAAGGTATGATCATCAACTTTAAGCAACAGATGAAACACGTCACATTTTGGAAGGTATGATCATCAACTTTAAGCAACAGATGAAACACGTCACATTTTGGAAGGTATGATCATCAACTTTAAGCAACAGATGAAACACGTCACATTTTGGAAGGATGATCATCAACTTTAAGCAAACAGATGAAACACTCACATTATTGGAAGGTATGATCATCAACTTTAGCAACAGATGAAACACGTCACATTTGGAAGGTATGATCATCAACTTTAGCAAAGATGAAACACGTCACATTTGGAAGGTATGTCATCAACTTAACAACAGATGAACACGTCACATTTTGAAGTATGATCATCAACTTAAGCAACAGATGAAACACGTCACATTGAAGTGATGCCAAGAGAGAAGAAGAGAACAACCAAAATAGAAAATGAGTAGAGAATGTCCTTAGGCCTTGTTCACAATGAGTAGAGAATTCCTACTGGCCTTGTTCACATGATAGAGAATGTCTACTGCCTTGTCACATCCACCTGGACCACTGTGATTACTGCAGAGGTTCCTAGCATGTCACCTGACAATGAGTAAGACAGCGTTGTGACTCAGAGGTTCCTACCATGCCACCTCACAATGAGTACAGACAGCATTGTGACTCAGAGGTTCCTACCATGCCACCTGACAATGAGTACAGACAGCATTGTGACTCAGAGTTCCTACCATGCCACCTGACAATGAGTACAGACAGCATTGTGACTCAAAGGTTCCTACCATGCCACCTGACAATGAGTACAGACAGCATTGTGACTCAGACTGCGAGGTTCCTAGCATGTCACCTGACAATGAGTACAGACAGCATTGTGACTCAAAGGTTCCTACCATGCCACCTGACAATGAGTACAGACAGCATTGTGACTCAGACTGCAGAGGTTCCTAGCATGTCACCTGACAATGAGTACAGACAGCATTGTGACTCAGAGGTTCCTACCATGTCACCTCACAATGAGTACAGACAGCATTGTGACTCAGACCAAAGATAGTTCGCCCTACGGAAAGATGGTTCACTCCGCGGAAAAGTGAAGCCAGATGGCTGGCACATTCCATGCTGCCACTCCCACCTTCACAGGCTATCTTTCCACGCGTGTCCAACATGGCGAGTAAGGCAGGAGGCAACTGGTGCGCCGCGCCGAACTGTCATAATACTCGAAAGAAGGGGTTCCGGTGTTTTTCTTTTCCAAAAGACGAAGAAAGGTGAGATCATTTTCTGTGTTACATTTCCTGAATACGTTGTTTTAACTGAGTGCCCTTGTTGTCAACATGTACCTGAATATAAGACTTCATTTCATTTTGAAGGACAACAACAGATACTTTGCAGCAGGTTCGGGGAGAAAGAACAGAAAAATGCTGAAGCTTCAGCACCTGTGAAAATTACTTCCTTGTACAACATTCTAACCGCAGACAAATCATTAGTGCGAATATGAGCTGTCTACTCATCTTGCCAGAGGTACGTACGTATGTGGTAGTGAAGTTTGGGGAGCTGTGACAGTAGCATTTTGTGCATTTGGTCTTGCCATTTATCAGGGTTTTTTGTAAATGTTGTTTTTTATATACTTCTTACAGACAAAATATCCCATGTAAAGAATGCAAAACAATACCAAACAAAGATAGGAGAAGACACCCCCCTCCCACCCCCTGCACTCTCTTTCTCTCTGAAATACAAGACAGAGTGATGTAAACAAAAACAAAAAAAGAAGAAATAAGATGACGACACAGAGTGATGTAAACAAAAAAAAAGAAGAAATAAGATGACGATAAAGTCCACACACACACACACACACGCACGCACGCACACACGCGCGCATACACACACACACGCACGCACGCACGCATGCGCGCGCACGCACGCACGCACGCACCACACACACACACACACACACACACACACACACACACACACACACACACACACACACACAACACACACAAACAACATACACACACACATAGACAGATGAGACAGAGAGAACACGAAACTTGTAAAACATTGTGTTCCATCACTTCCTGATCTGCCAGTCGGCTGTGTTATGCCCCGGTAAAGTGGGAGTGGCAGGCAGAGCCTGCTCGCGGCACGGCGCTCAGCCGGCTTCACTGTGGCTAATACTGCGAACAGAGTTACCGCTCAGCAAGTGAACCGTCTTTCCGTAGGCATACAGTCTTTGCTCAGACTGCAGAGGTTCCTAACATGTCACCTGACAATGAGTACAGACAACATTGTGACTCAGAGGTTCCTACCATGTCACCTCACAATGAGTACAGACAGCATTGTGACTCAGAGGTTCCTACCATGTCACCTGACAATGAGTACAGACAGCATTGTGACTCAGAGGTTCCTACCATGCCACCTGACAATGAGTACAGACAGCATTGTGACTCAGACTGCAGAGGTTCCTAGCATGTCACCTGACAATGAGTACAGACAGCATTGTGACTCAGAGGTTCCTACCATGCCACCTGACAATGAGTACAGACAGCATTGTGACTCAGAGGTTCCTACCATGCCACCTGACAATGAGTACAGACAGCATTGTGACTCAGAGGTTCCTACCATGTCACCTCACAATGAGTACAGACAGCATTGTGACTCAGACTGCAGAGGTTCCTAGCATGTCACCTGACAATGAGTACAGACAGCATTGTGACTCAGAGGTTCCTACCATGCCACCTGACAATGAGTACAGACAGCATTGTGACTCAGAGGTTCCTACCATGTCACCTCACAATGAGTACAGACAGCATTGTGACTCAGAGGTTCCTACCATGCCACCTGACAATGAGTACAGACAGCATTGTGACTCAGAGGTTCCAACCATGCCACCTGACAATGAGTACAGACAGCATTGTGACTCAGAGGTTCCTACCATGTCACCTCACAATGAGTACAGACAGCATTGTGACTCAGACTGCAGAGGTTCCTAGCATGTCACCTGACAATGAGTACAGACAGCATTGTGACTCAGAGGTTCCTACCATGCCACCTGACAATGAGTACAGACAGCATTGTGACTCAGACTGCAGAGGTTCCTAGCATGTCACCTGACAATGAGTACAGACAGCGTTGTGACTCAGAGGTTCCTACCATGCCACCTGACAATGAGTACAGACAGCGTTGTGACTCAGAAAGCACCAGCTGTAGCAGGCGTCCAAAGCTCTTCATTCGCTACCCTGAAGTGATCCTACCCCACCCTTTCCCTCTCTTCCTTCCACACCTTCTCCTTCTCTCCTCCCATGGCACCTTCTCTGTCTCTTCTTTCTTCTGTTGCCCCCCTTCTTCCTCACACCCCCCACCCTCACCCTCACCTCTCCCTTCCTGTGCCTCTTGTCTTTGCTGTTTACAGCCACAATCTGGAGAATCCCCTCCTTCATTAGCTCCCTTTGTCAGCTAGTTACGCAACGGCCACCTGCACACTTGTCCTCCAGGTGAAAAGTTCAGCCAACAGATCCAGTTCTATCAGACACTTTACACCCAGCTCCTCTTTCCTGGACTGAGAGGTCGCCTACCTATTCCAAATGTGCATCATCAGCAAGCTGACACGCTTGTGTGGTACCGCACAGGACATTTTACCGTGTTCAATACCCCAGTTTTGGATTTTCTCATGACAGATTCTACTTTTCATTACTTAGGCAACAATGTTGTATTTACAAAGCATTCTTTTAGTTTTGGTACAGATCTGATCTTGCTAAACAAGTTTCTTTTTGTTTTGTTTTGTTTCTTTAATAGTACTCCCCTTGCTTGGATTCATAATCATGGCAAAACATACCTATATCTTAATTCTACATTTAGAAATACATTTCCTTTCTATGTCCACCTCTGCTTGGAAGAGACTGCACTAAATGGTCTGATCATGAAATGATATAACTTACTGTCTGCTACAATACTAGCATAGAATATAACCGACTATGTCTATTATCAATGAATAAAGCAATAATTGTAAACAATCACAATTTCTAAGAAAATGCAAAGTTCATCATTTTGAAAATATTGCTGAAAAAGTTAACTGCAGCCATATGGTTGTTACCACAGTGACATCTTCTTGCCGGGATGGCTGGAAAGTTCCAGAAAATACTTGGGTAAGGCTGCCACTTGTAACTGCTGAACAAGCCAGTATTACAAGTTGACCATGTACACACAACACATACACACACAGACACACACACTCATACACACACAGACACACACACACGCACATACACACTCACATAGACAACCGAAATTGCGTGATCACACAGACTCACTTTGCTTACACATGTGAGTCAAAACCAATGACTGGATCACCCCAGTAATGTTCACCAGAACAGAAGAAAAGGATTATGGTATTCATAGCTCCCACTGTGGAAAAGCAAAAATCACTGAAATTGCAAGACTGGGGACAGAGGTAGAAGTGGGGGTGGTGTTTGACAGGAATGCTCCCCCCCCCCCCCCCCCCCACCCCATCCCCTCTCAGGACAATCAAAGCTGTGAAATCAGCTTTCAACACGGTGCAGTCTGACCCAGACCTGGGCACTGAGTGGTGTATTGCCACAGGACAATCAAAGCCGTGAAATCAGCTTTCAACACGGTGCAGTCTGACCCAGACCTGGGCACTGAGTGGTATAAACGCCACAGGACAATCAAAGCCGTGAAATCAGCTTTCAACACAGTGCAGTCTGACCCAGACCTGGCCACTGAGTGGTGTATTGCCACAGGACAATCAAAGCCGTGAAATCAGCTTTCAACACGGTGCAGTCTGACCCAGACCTGGGCACTGAGTGGTGTATCGCCACAGGACAATCAAAGCCGTGAAATCAGCTTTCAACACGGTGCAGTCTGACCCAGACCTGGCCACTGAGTGGTGTATTGCCACAGGACAATCAAAGCCGTGAAATCAGCTTTCAACACGGTGCAGTCTGACCCAGACCTGGGCACTGAGTGGTGTATCGCCACAGGACAATCAAAGCCGTGAAATCAGCTTTCAACACGGTGCAGTCTGACCCAGACCTGGCCACTGAGTGGTGTATTGCCACAGGACAATCAAAGCCGTGAAATCAGCTTTCAACACGGGGCAGTCTGACCCAGACCTGGGCACTGAGTGGTGTATTGCCACAGGACAATCAAAGCCGTGAAATCAGCTTTCAACACGGTGCAGTCTGACCCAGACCTGGCACTGAGTGGTGTATCGCCCACTTTTCTCTCCATCCACAGCCAGTGCCATGTGTTGGCGCAGCTGTGGTCACTCTCTGTTACGTTTACAACCATCCTACCAACACACGGCATTGTACTGGACACTGGTTTGCCTACAGCTGTGGTCACTCTCTGTTATGTTTACACCATCCTGCCAACACACGGCATTGTACTGGGACATTGGTTTGCCTACAGCTGTGGTCACTCTCTGTTACGTTTACAACCATCCTGCCAACACACGGCATTGTACTGGGACATTGGTTTGCCTACAGCTGTGGTCACTCTGTTACGTTTACACCACCCTGCCAACACACGGCATTGTACTGGGACACTGGTTTGCCTTCAGTCAGGTAGGCAACACAGTGACTGCCCGGTCTTGCAGTGAAGTTTGTGTGAGATTTGTGGCGCCACTGTTGTCTGCCAGCGCACCAGAAAATTCATGTGACCAGCACTCGATGGATTCCAATCATACCTTTCTTTCCTTTCTCCTTTCTTCATTTTTTTCTTTTCTTTTTTCTTTTGCTGAAAAAAAAAAAAACACTTAAAAAAACATCTATTTCTACATTTTGCTGAAATCCCTGATTTCTGTGAAAAGTAGGAGCCAGTGGATTATCATACCAAAGTGTCCCTGTACTGTGGTCTGAGAGCCAAGTCCAGGGTCTTCAGCCCAGCCCACTGTGTGCACCCTATGGGGCTGAGAGCCAAGTCCAGTCATGTCCAGCCCAGCCCACTGTGTGCACCCTATGGGGGCTGAGAGCCAAGTCCAGTTCATTTCCAGCCCAGCCCACTGTGTGCACCCTATGGGGGCTGAGAGCCAAGTCCAGTCATGTCCAGCCCAGCCCACTGTGTGCACTCTATGGGGGATGAGAGCCAAGTCCAGTCATGTCCAGCCCAGCCCACTGTGTGCACCCTATGGGGGCTGAGAGCCAAGTCCAGTCATTTCCAGCCCAGCCCACTGTGTGCACCCTATGGGGGCTGAGAGCCAAGTCCAGTTATGTCCAGCCCAGCCCACTGTGTGCACCCTATGGGGGCTGAGAGTCAAGTCCAGTCATGTCCAGCCCAGCCCACTGTGTGCACCCTATGGGGGCTGGGAGTCAAGTCCAGTCATGTCCAGCCCAGCCCACTGTGTGCACCCTATGGGGGCGGGAGTCAGGGAAAAGTGGACCTCTGTAAGGTCTGTGACACAAGGGGAGCAACCAATGCAGTCAGGGAAAGTGGACCTCTGTAAGGTCTGTGACACAAGGGGAGCAACCAATGCAGTCAGGGAAAGTGGACCTCTGTAAGGTCTGTGACACAAGGGGAGCAACCAATGCAGTCAGGGAAAGTGGACCTCTGTAAGGTCGTGACACAAGGGGAGCAACCAATGCAACAACTCATATCAAAAACAGCTTGATGAAAAAGCAAAACCCAAAAAAGTCTCTTTCTCCTGTCAATCTAGTCTGCTATTTGGTCTACTAAGAAAAAACAACAACAAACCCACTGGACTTAAGTCTTCAACAAATCTCTGACAACTCGGAGACCATTTGGAAGAAAAGACACAAACTGGGACGTCTTTCTTCACCCTTTTTGACAACAAACAAACCAGTAAGTACACAAGACAAACTGACAACAAACAAACCAGTAAGTACACAAGACAAACTGACACAAAAAAACCAGTAACTACACAAGACAAAAAGAGACAACAAACAAACCAGTAATACACAAGACAAACCAGGAGACACAACAAACCAGTAAGCACACAAGACAAACTGACAACAAACAAACCAGTAAGTACACAAGACAAACTGACAACAAACAAACCAGTAAGTACACAAGACAACGACAACAACAAACCAGTAAGTACACAAGACAAACTGACAACAAACAAACCAGTAAGTACACAAGACAAACTGACAACAAACAAACCAGTAATACACAAGACAAACTGACACAAACAACCAGTAATACACAAGACAAACGACAACAACAACCAGTAAGTACACAAGACAAACGACACAAACAAACCAGTAATACACAAGACAAACTGCAACAAACAAACCAGTAAGTACACAAGACAAACTAGGACATTTCCTGCAAACCAGAGTACACAAGACAAACTAGATATTTCCTGCAAGTCTCAAGAGACTACACCAAGAAAAAACTAGGATATTTCCTGCAAGTCTCAGAGACTACACAAGAACAAACTAGGATATTTCCTGCAAGTCTCAGAGACTACACAAGACAAACTAGGATATTTCCTGCAAGTCTCAGAGACTACACAAGACAAACTAGATATTTCCTGCAAGTCTCAGAGACTACACAAGACAAACTAGGATATTTCCTGCAAGTCTCAGAGAACTACACAAGACCAAACTAGATATTTCCTGCAAGTCTCAGAGACTACACAAGACAAACTAGGATATTTCCTGCAAGTCTCAGAGACTACACAAGACAAACTAGGATATTTCCTGCAAGTCTCAGAGACTACACAAGACAAACTAGGATATTTCCTGCAAGTCTCAGAGACTACACAAACAAACTAGGATATTTCCTGCAAGTCTCAGAGACTACACAAGACAAACTAGATAATTTCCTGCAAGTCTCAGAACTACACAAGACAAACTAGGATATTTCCTGCAAGTCTCAGAACTACACAAGACAAACTAGGATATTTCCTGCAAGTCTCAGAGACTACACAAGACAAACTAGGATATTTCCTGCAATCTCAGAGACTACACAAGACAAACTAGGAATTCCTGCAAAGTCCTCAGTAACTACACAAGACAAACTAGATATTCCTGCAAGTCTCAGAGACTACACAAGACAAACTAGGATGTTTCCTGCAAGTCTCAGTAACTACACAAGACAAACTAGGATATTTCCTGCAAGTCTCAGAGAAGAAAGAGAGCCCTACTACACAAGACAAACTAGGAATTTCCTGCAAGTCTCAGAGAGAAAGAGAGCAACTACACAAGACAAACTAGGATATTTCCTGCAAGTCTCAGAGAAGAAAGAGGCATAACTACACAAGACAAACTAGGATATTTCCTGCAAGTCTCAGAGAAGAAAGAGAGCATGAAATGGAGAAGAAACAAATGTGGATGCACTCCTCAATGAAATGGGAAGAAAAAAATTTGGGGATGCCCCCCTCAATAAAAAGGGAAGAAAAAAAGTGGATGCACTCCCAATAAAAGGAGAAAAAACAAATGTGGATGCACCCTAAAATGAAATGGAGAAAAAAAAAGGGAAGCACTCCTCAATGAAAGGGAAAGAAACCCAATTGGATGCCCCCCAAACGTCTCTAGAACAAAAGCAAAAACCCCAAGACGAAAAAGCTTTTCTCAACCCCTACAAAAACCCCCCCCACCCCAAAAACTAAAACCCCTTAACTTTTAAAGAAAACCCTTTTGGGGAAAAGATTCCCCCAACCCCCCCCAAAAACCCCCCCCCCCCCAAACCAAAGCCCTTCCCCCCCCCCCCCCCCCCCCCCCCCCCCCCCCCCCCCCCCCCACCCCCAAACAAATTTACCCAGGGTCAAGAGCCAGTTGACAGATCCAATTATTCTCCCACACCAATTAACCTTTTTAAAAAAAAAAAGGGCCCCCTATCTCCTCACCCATTCTGGACCCCACCCCCACAAAAATTTCAAGGCCCTACAAGGAAAACAACAGGGTTCCCCAATAATCCAGTTATTTTCTTTCCAATTTAACATAAAAATTAAAAAAAGGTTCCCCCTTTCCCCCCCAATACGGGTGATTTTTCTCAATGCCAACGTAAATTTTGTATACAGTGAGCCCCAATGCAACAGTTTTTTTCAATGACATGTGGCTAAAGTAAAGGGGGGGGGGGGGGTTTGGAGTTTTTTTGGGGGGGGTTTTGGGGGGGGGGGGGGGGGGGGGGGGGGTTTGGGGGTGGGGGGGGGGGGGGGGGGGGGGGGGGGGGGGGGGGGGGGGGGGGGGGGGGGGGGGGGGGGGGGGGGGGGGGGGGTTTAAAAACTGAAACCTAGAAGCCCCGAAAATGAAACCAAGCTCTCACACTGGACCGACTCCCCTGCCTGCAAGGAGGGGTGGCAAATGGCGGGATGAAAATTTTGATTGGCCGTACCAGCTAGCTCGCTGCCCTCCTGAGATGGGCAGGCCTTTCTGGGGGGGTATTGGAGGTGGCTGACGCTGTCGAAGATAAAATCCTTGTTCTCCCCCGGGATGGAAAAAGATCAAAGTGCCAGGGGAAAACCCCAAAAGTCGCCGTTTTTCGGGAAATGTTTTCATTCTAGCCCAAAGATTAAAAAGTCTTTTGACTTCTCATTGTCTACGGGAAATTATTCACCTTCACCCCAAAGATTAACAAGTCTTTGACTTCCATTGTCTACGGGAAATGTATTCACCTTCTAGTCCCAAAGTTTAACAAGTCTTTGACTTCTCTTGTCACTGGAAATTATTCCCCTTCTATCCCAAAGTTACAACTTTTGCTTCTCATTGTCTCGGAAATGTATTCACTTCATCCCAAATTTTAACAATCTTTTGACTTCTCTTTGTCTACTGAAATGTATTCACCTTCTAGTCCCAAAGAAAACAATCTTTTGACTTCTCATTGTCTCTGAAATGTATTCCCCTTTCTAGTCCCAAAGATTAACAAGTCTTTTGATTCCATTGTCTACGGGAAAAGTATCACCTTCTACCCCAAAGATTAACAAGTCTTTTGACCCTTGCTCGGAAATGATTCCCTTCAGCCCCCCAAAGATTAACAAGTTTTTGACTTTCATTGCTACTGGAAATGTATTCCCCTTTCTAGTCCCAAAGATTAACAAGTCTTTTGACTTCTCATTTCACTGGAAATGTTTTACCTTCTAGCCCCCAAAATTAAAATCTTTTGACTTCTCATTGTCTATAAAATTTCAAAAATGCAAACTTTATTCTTTAAAAAATGTTCTGAGGAAATGCTGTACCGATAAAAACTTTCTGACAAAAAAATGCTCCAGTTTGTTTATAGAAAGCTTAAAAAAGTAACGACTTTCCCCTTGCTACAGAAATCATAAACGCAAAAAACATTTATCAATCAAAACTTTTTCAGAGGGGAAAGCCCTTTTTGATGAAATTTTTTTCACAAACAAGGTTGGGAAGCCTGTGAGGACGAGGTTGGTATAGACCTAGAGGACACTGTGTTGGGTTTGGACCTGTGTGGGTAGTGTGTTGGAAAGGGCCTGTGGTAGGTGTTTTTATAGGACCCTTTGGACAGTGTGTTGGTATAGGACCTGTGTGGACGTTTTGGGGGTACGGGCCTGGTGGGGTGTGGTTGGTATAGGACCGTGTGGTATGTTTGGTAAGACCTTGTGGATGTGTTTGGACAGGGCCTGTGTGGGAAATTGTGTTGGGACAGGACCGTTGGATATGTTTGGTATAGGACCTATGAGACAGGGGTAAGGACCTGTGTGGACAGGTGTTGGTACAGACCCGTGTGGATAATGTGTTGGGATAGGCCTGGGGGATAGCGTGTTTGGGACAGGGCCCGTGGGAAGTGGTTTACGGGGGCCCCGTGTGGAAGGGGTTTGGTACGGACCCTTTTGGATGTGTTGGGATAGGCCCCAGGGGACACGGTTATAGGGCCCTTGTGGATAGTGTTTGTATAGGGCCTGGTGGGCAGTGTGTTGGTACAACCTGGTGGAGTGTGTTGGTAAGGGGCCTTGAGGACATGAAGGACCCGTGAGGACACTGGTTAGGACCTTAAAACACTGTGTTGGTAAGGACCTGTGTGGACAGTGTGTTGGACCTGGGGACGGTGTTAGGACCTTGGGGGGCAGTGGAGGACCGTGGAACAGGTAAGGCCTGTAGGGGCAGGTGTTAGACCTGTGAGGACAGTGTTTTAGGACCTGTAACAGTGTATTGGTATAGGGGCCTTGGGGGACAGTGGTTAGGGGCCGGGGACGTGGTTTGGGATAGGGCCCTTTAGGACATGTTTGGTCTAGGGCCTGGAGGACAGTGGGGTTTTTGGCCTGTGAGGGCAGTGTGTAGGACCTGTGAGGGCATTGTTTGGGACCGTGAGGACAGGTGTTTGGCCTGTGTACAGTGTGTTGGGATAGGAACCTTGGGCACTGTTTGTAGAGGACCCGTGAGGACAGTGTGTTAGGACCTGTGAGGGCAGTTGTTAGGACCTGTGAGGACGTGTGATGGACCTGTGAGGAAAATTTAAGGACCTGTAGGACAGTGTTTAGGACCCTTGAGGGGCAGGGTTGGTATAGGACCTGTGAGGACAATGTTTAGGACCCTTTTGAGGACAGGGGAACCGGAGCAATGTGTTAGGACCCCTAGGACAGTGGTTAGACCTGTGGGCAGTGGTTGGATAGGGCCTGTGAGCAGTGTGTTTGGACCTGTGAGGGCAGTGTTAGGACCGTGAGGGCTGTGTTAGGACCTTGAGGACAGTGTGTTAGGGCCTGTGAGGGGAGTGTGTTAGACCTGTGGACAGTGAAGGGCCTGGAGGGCGTGGTTGGACCCTTTGGGGCATGTGTTTGGGATAGGAACCCGTGAGACAAATTGTTAGACCGTGAGGACAGTGTGTTAGGGCCTGTGAGGGCAATGTGTTAGGCCCGTGAGGACATTTTTGGACCTTTAGCATGGTTCGACAGGGCCCCGTAGGCAGTGGGTTAGGACCGTGAACAGGTTTTGGACCCTGGGGACAGTGTTTGGACCCCGTGAGGACAGTGTTAGGACCTTGAGGACAGGTGTTGATATGGACCTATGAGGGCACTGTTTTGGGCCTATGGGACAGTGTTTAGGGCCGGAGGACATGTGTTAGGACCGTGAGGACATGTGTTGGATAGGGCCGTGAGGCAGTGTGTTAGGACCGGAACATGTGTTTTGACCGTGAGACAGTGGTTGGTATAGGACAGTGAGGCGTGTGTTAGGACCCCGTGAGGAACGGGTTAGGACCGTGGGACAGTGTTTAAGGGGCCGTGTGGGCAGTGTTTAGGAAAATGTATGGCATTGTTTGGTATAGGCCTGTGAGGACAGTGTGTTAGGGCCTTTTAGGAAGGGTTTTGGATAGGGGCCGTGATACAGTGTGTTGGCCCGTGAGGACAGGTAAGGGCCTTGAGGACAGTGTGTTTGGGTTAGGACCTTGACGACAGTGTTTTTGGGAAACTGTGTGGACTTTTGTTTTAGGACCTGTGAGGGACAGTGTTTTGGGTTAAAGGCCCTTGGGGGGGACAGGTGTTGGGACCTGTGAAGGACAGTGTGTTACCCCCTTTGTGGGACAGTGTGTTAGGACCTGGAGGACGTGTGTTAGGACCTGTGAGGACGTTGTTTTTTAGGCCCTTTTGTGGAACTGTGTTGGTATGGCCCTGTGAGGACACTGTGTTGGTATAGGACCTGTGGGGGACCTGTGTTGGGAACCTGGGAGGACAGTGTGTTAGGCCCTGTGGGACACTGTGTTAAGACCGTGAGGAAAACTGTGTTAGGACCTGTGGGGGACGTGTGTTAGGCCCTGTGAGGCAATGTGTTGGTACGGGGACCTTTTTGGGGGACAGTGTTTGGTATGGGAAACCTGTGAGGACAGTGTGTTGGGACCTGTGGGGGACATGTGTTGGCCCTTTGTGGGGAAACAGGGGGGTTAGGACCGGTGGGGACAGTGATTAGGACCTGTGAGGACAGTGTGTTGGGCCTGTGGGGGGACAGTGTGTTGGGCCCTGTGGGGACAGGTGTTGGCCCTGTGGGACATTTGTGTTGGGACCTGTGAGGCCCGGGGGGTTGGGGCCCTTTTGGGGGAAAAGTTGTTGGGGACCTGTGTGGACAGTGTGTTAGGCCCTGTGGGAAGTGTGTTGGGACCTTTTTGGGACAGTGTGTTCCCCCTGTGTTGGACACGGGTGGGGGGATAAGATGGGATAATTTTGGCTTAAAAGCCCAGCCGCCCCGCAGGGGGGCCCCCTTCGGGGCTGTCACCCCCGAAAAAAATTTCAACTCCCCAAATCTTTTAAAAAAAAAAAAAAAAAAAAAAAAACCTTTCACACATCTTTTAAAAATGACACGTCTACAAACAAACCCAGAAACTTTTTTAAAAATCCTTCTTCCTTTAAAATTTAAAATCAGAAAAAATGTTAATTTCTCTAAAAAACCCCAAGGACACGTCGGCGGGAACCCCTAAACAGGATCTTCATGGACTCGCTGTAAAATGTTTGTGTCCAATCGTGCAAGTCCAAACTCTAAAAGAACAGTTTCATTGTGAGGGGTCATGACAGGAAAAATGCCCCACGGAGCTTCCTCACTCTTTAAAAGGTAAAAAGGGGTAAAATACAATGGCGGTGTGCAGCCGGCCAAACCTTTTCCTCTTTACGCCCACCCGAGTAGTTGGGGGGAAGCTTTAAGGTTTGGAGGGGATCTGAAAGAGTTTTGTTTTTCTCTGTGTGTTCAATCCTCCTCCCAGAGGTCTCTCAAAAATGTTTTTTTGGGTTTCCCTTGAGCAGGGTTTTAAAATTTTGGACAGTTTCTCTTTTGTGGCTTTCTTGGCTAAACGAAAACCATTTCTTTCCCCGCCGGCCAACATGGCCGGGAACCCAAACAGAGTAATGTTGTAACCGTCCGCTTAAAACTTGCTAAAAGTTCAAAAAAAGAAAAAGTCTGGATGCTGAAGGTTGCGGGCCCAGGCCCCAAAGCTGACAGCGAAACCCCAGAACCCGAAAGCCCCCTCGAAGAATGGGATTATCTTCAAAGCCAGTACTAGAGCATAATTTTCAGCAGAAATAACAGAAGCATCGAATGTATATTTAAAACAATATTAAGAAGGAGCCCCAGGGAAAGTGGCGGCACGGGCCCACTCCATCCCCCGATTTGGGAAAACCGTCGGGAAAAAATTTTTTTGTAGGATGGGAAATTTGGGAAAACAGAGCCCCCCGGGCTTTACAAAGCCTTGTCGCCAGGGCGGGTAGACCCCTTTCGGAAACTGCGAGATCAAACGAATCTCGGGTTTGTGAAAAGGGGCCCATGGAGGTTGACCCGGGAAAGGGGGAAAAACCCGGAAAACTACCCCCGGGCTATCCGGGCATTCCGCACGTGAGGCTGCATACGAAGCCCAAACGGGGAATCTTTTTGGGGTTTTTGTTTCAAACTTTTTGGGCCCGGAGGGTAAAAAACACAGTCATAGGCGGATTCTGGGGTTTCTGGAACGGGCCCGGAGGGTAAAAAATTCAAAAAACCGTTTAAACCCTGCGATTGGACAGGGGAAGGCCACCTGTTTTTCCAAACGTACACAGGGGTGGTGGGGAACCCCCAAAGACAGAGACGAAGCCCTTGATGGTGGTTTGGGTCCAAGATTTTAAAGGGAAGATGATCGGGGGGGGCGGGGGGGGGGGGGGGGGGGGGGCCGTAAAAAAGGCACAAAATTTAAAAGCCCCAGTTTTAGAAGGGACCAGGGCTCTGTAGGGGTTTGGCAAAAAAATTTTTTCCTTATCACCGCCCCAGTCGGTGTGTCCTACGCCCCGCAGAATTTCAGTCCCCTTTTGGCAAGCATTTTGAGATTTTTTAAAAAGGTTAGAATTTAAAGTTTTTGGTAAAAAAATGACCCCCAGAAATTTGGCCTCTTTAACAGTGGAATGGGGGATTTCCCGAGGGTGAAGTTCGGGATCGGGAAAAAACTACGGAAATTATGGAAGTAAAATACACGGGGTTTTTTAGCAAAAAAGGTAAAACCCGGGGTTTCACCGCCCACTGAGGTTTTTATCTAGCAAAGCTGGAGCCTGCGCTGGACACTCGGGTACAGGCTTCCTTTGGGCGTAGACAGCAAAACCCTCCACAAACAATGGCATTTCTAAACCCCTGCGGAACTGTTTCCCAAAATGTTTTTGATTTTAATACTAAAGGGGCAGGAGACAGAAAATCCCCCCTGGGGAAAAAACCCAACTCCTGTCTTGGACATCAGAGGAGTGGTGCCAACCCGGACCGAAACTGTCTTTTCTCCCAAAAAAAATTTTGGGAAAAAAAAGAGGAAGATGACCTCGAAAACCCGATCGTGGGAGATCATGAAGAATCCCCGACTTCCAGGGGGTATTGGCCCTTCCCCCCGCCCAAAAAAAATTCCCCCACTGCATGCTGTCTTTTTAAAAAAAAGCGTTCCTAATTTGAAGATTCCAGACAAATCAAAGGGTAACTGTACTCCGATGTTTGGGGAAAAACCACACTTTTCTTTCCCCAAAAAGGGCCCCAATCTTTTTGGGGGGGGTTTTCCCATGACCCAAGCTTTGCCCTTTTTTTCTCCTCTTTTTACAGACCCAGCGGGTCAAAGCTATTGGACGGTTTTAATGGTTTTAGAAAATCTTTTCCGGGTTTGGGGGAGGGGAATAATGGGGCTGCCCCGCCAAGGGGTGGAAAGAAACCCTTTTGTCCCCACGGGGTTGGGATACCTGTAACGGGGAAGTTCGGGCCCTTTTTGGGGAAGTGTTTAAATATTTGGAAAATTTAATGAAAATTAACCGGGGGAGGAATGCGAAAGAGAGTAAGGCAGTTTTAAATTTTTAAAAATGAAAAAGGAAAATTTTGTAGTCTTCCATTTTGGGTGGGGATGAAAAGGGTTGCGGGGGGAGTTTTTTCCCCTTTTAGGTTTTGGGGGGGTTGGGACAAAAGTGACTGATTTTTAGAAAGGGGAATTTTTTTTTCAAGGGTTTTGAGAAACCCCTTGCAACGGGCTTTTTTTCTCTTTATTAAAGAATCTGAAAACTTGAGAGGGTTTCACAGGGGGGACGGTGTTTTTTTCCCTTTGATTTTTTTAAAGTTGTTCCCACTTTTTTTTTTAAAGAAGTTTTTGATTTCACCTGGGGGCCAGTCCCTTCCCGGGCCCCGACGTTTACTGATTTTTTAAAATGTGTTTTGATTTAGAAAGGGATTTTTTGAGGGGCCGAGCGTTGGGCCCCGGAACCCCGGGCTTTGGGTATACCTGCGCTGGGGCCCTTTTTCAAATTTTTGGGAAATTTGTTGGCATTTCTGAATCAAAGGGGGGTGTTTTGGGCCTTTGGAATTTTTATCCAGGGCTTCTGACTGCTGCTTTAAAGTCGTTTGGGAGTAAAATTTTTTTCAAAATCGGGACGGAAAACAAAATAACAAATTGTTCGCGCGCACCCAAACAAGCCGGCTCTTTTAAACTGTTAGGTGGGGTTCTGGAAATTGAAACCCTAGAGTGTCGGGAAAGAAAAGGGCCCCAAAGGCGCTTGAACTGAAAGCTTTGGAGAAAACCAAACCCACAAAACGGGTTTTGGGTTTGTCTTATCCCCGCCAAAAGCTCCCCTGTTTCACAAGGCTCCACACAGGGGGGCGAGTGAAACAACCGAAAAAACGGGGGGAAAATTGCCCTTTGTCCACAAAAACCCCTTGTGAGCGCTTTTCTGCGAAGGTTATTCTTACACATACACAAATTTCTTACACATCCACGAAAGGGCCACGAAAGAAACCCCGTGCGCACGGGGCGCGCGCGAAACAGGGCGCACACACCACACACACACAAAACACAACATGGCACACGCTGCAAAAATGGGGCGCGCACTCAAAAAATTACAAAAAACCCAAAAAACTTACCGTCAATCCCCTCATTATGTTTTATTAACATTAAAAATGGGGGTTTGGGGTATAAAACTTTAAAAACAGCCGGGAAAATTTAAAAAAAAACAAAACAAAAACAAGACCGCGCTTGCCCCAAAAAACTGCTAAACCCCCAAAGTCGAGGTGTGTGTGTGTGTGTGTGGTGTGTGTGTGTGGTGTATGTTGTGTGTGTGTGTTTTGTGTGGGGTGTGGGGGGTGTGTGTGTGTGTGTGTGTGGGTGTGTGGTGTGTGCCCTGTGAGAGAGAAAGAGAGAGAGGAGGGGGAGAAAAGAGAGAAAAGAGAGAACGAGAAAGAAGGGGAGGGGAAAGGTTTGAGTAAAAAAGACTACACAAAAACATTTCAGGGAAAATTTACCACTTAAAAACCCCAATAGGGAAGAAAAGAAACATGCAAGTGTACACCGGCGCGCAGAAAAAACGGGGGAAGAGAGAAGGGAAAAGGGGGAGAGAAAAGAGAGAGAAAGAGAGAGAGTGAGGAAGAGAGAGAGAGGAGGAGAGTCGAATAGAAGAGAGGGGGGGGGAGATTGGGGGGGGGGAGGTTTAAATAGGGAGAATAATACATAAAGAAACAACATGCCCGGCCCCCTTTTTTCCAAAAAAACCCCAAAAAAAGGGAAACCCAGAGAGAGAGAAGGGGGGAGGAATGGGGGGGTGGGGGGGGGAACTAAATTAATAATCCCTTTTTTATAAAAGAATTTTAAACATGCACGGGATAGCTTTGTACAGTATAAAAAATCAAAAAAAAGCATGTCAGAGAAAAATGTTTCACATGACAATGGTTTTGCATTTAAAACTGAACAACCCTCTCTCTCTCTCTCTCCCCCCTCTCTCTCTCTCTCTCTCCTCTCTTTCCCCTCTCCCCTCTCTCATCCACACACACCACACAACACCCCTCCCTCTCTCTCTCCTCTCTCTCTCACACCACCACTCTCCTCTCTCTCTCTCTCACCCCCCACACACACACACCACACACCCACACACACCACACACACTAAAAAAACTTTTAAACGGCACACGGCATCCGGGGTCTGAGAGAGAGAGAGAGAAAAGGGAAAAGGAGAGAGAAGAGAGAGAGAGAGAGAAAAGGGGAGAGAGAGGGGGAAAAGAGAGAGAGAGAGAGAGAAACTGAACTGAAACGGACTGGGGGGCATGATTTCACCCCCCAAAACAGATATCCCCAACACACACACACCCAACCCCCACACACACACCCCCCACACACACCCCAAAACACACACACACAACATATACAGGGACACCCCTCCGAGAGAGGTGGGTGGGGGAAGGGGGGGGAGGGAAGGAGGAGACAAAAGAGAGGAGGGGGGGGGAGGAAGGAGAGAGAGGGGAGAGGGGGAAAGAGAGAGGAGAAGAGAGAGCGAAGAGGGAGAGAGGAGGGGAGAGGAGAGAAAGAGAGAAACGAACGGGAAACGACGTGAAAGCATGACTTCACAGAAAAAAACGGGAAACCCCCAACAACCCCCACACACACACCCCCCCAAAAACCCCCCCCAACACACCCCCCACACAACCCCACCCCCAACATTACACGGAAAACGGCAAAACGGACTGAGGGGGGGTGGGGGAAAGGGGAGGGAGGGGGGGGAGAGAGCCCAGAGAGGGAGAGGGGGGGGGAGGAAGAGAAGGGGGAAGAGAGAGATGAGAGAGAGAGGAGAGGAGAGAGAGAGGGGAGAGAACCCTAAATTTGAAACTGACGTGAAAATGAAATGATTAACAGAACAAAACAGATCACACACCCCACACACACCCCACCCCCCACCACCCCCCACCCCACACACACACACCCTGACTCCACACCACACACACACACAACACACACACAAAACACACAACACACACACACCCCCAAAAACGCCCAAAACACACGCACGCACGCACGCACGCACGCACGAAACGCACGCACACACACAAACCATGTGTTACTCACCCCCTTGTTAAAAACGGGGGTGGGTCAATATCCCTTTCATCAAAATAAGTTCACTATCATTTTTAATTAACACAACACAAAATTTCCCTTTTCTGCACATGTTTTCGTGGGGGTGTCCTACACTTCAATCACGGGTTTTGTTACAGAAGAGTGTGACACTGACAGGGCTTTTTCTGTTGTCCCCCCCTCCTCTCTTTAAACCGCCCCCCCCCCCACCCCCCTTTTCCCCCCCCCCCAAATTTTTAAAATGAAGTACAAAATTTTCCCGTTTGAAAAAAAATCAAAAAAAAAAACTAAAGTTTTATGTTCATGTTTTTTTTCACTTCATGGGAATAATTTTTAAAACCCATATTTTTCAAAATTATAATCTTGGAAATAAAGGGCAAAATTTCTAGCTAAAAATATACACCCCTTACAAACATGCCAAATTTTAAATTGTATCAGTGAAATATGTCAACTTGAAAATAACATTTTTAATGCTCTTACCCTTTTTATAGGGGTGATTATGTACCCAATTTTTTTTGTGTCCATTTGGGATATACTTATGTATGCCTTTTTTCCCTTTCAACAAATCTTAAAGGATAAAATTTTCATACCTGTTCTTTTCCCTCGCTCTGAAAAGGATGACTGCAAAAATCTGCGGGAAACATATACTTAGAATTTTCCCCCCACAAATCTCCCCAAAACCCCTTTAAAAGGGCAAAAAGTTCAGGTTTTTGGAATGACCGTTTTGTTCCATAAACCCCTTTTGGCCCTTCCCCCCCCCCCCCCCCCCCCCCCCCCCCCCCCCCCCCCCCCCCCCCCCCCCCCCCCCCCCCCCCCCCCCCCCCCCCCCCCCCCCCCCCCCCCCCCCCCCCCCACACACAACCACACACACACCCCCCACCCCAACCCCCTAAAACAACACACACAAAACACCCCCCCAAAAAAAACCAAACCCCCAAAACAAAAATTTTAAATTTTAAAAACCCGAATTTGGGAAAATAGTAGGGGTGATTGGAAATGAAAATATTATTTTAATTATAATAATTATTTCCTTATTGGTATGCCCACCCACCATTTCGTTTTTATAGAAATTTTTTTGCTTGAGTAATTATTTTTATCCCTTACGTTTCCCTTTAATTAGGGCCCCGTTTCCCTACATGCAACCTAAATACATTTTAAAATGTAGCAACAATGAAGAAATATGTATATATACAAAGGTTTTAAAAAAAGGCCCCCCCTTAAAAAAATGTAACCCAACTTTTTTATTCACAAAGGGTTTTTGCCCCCGCCTTTGGGCCCGGCCCCCAAATTTGGCTCACAAACACTCACAGGCCAGCAGCACTAGGCAGGCCCAAGCCGGGACCGCGCGCCCGGCCAAAAACCCAAGTTTTGCCCGGCGCCAAAATTCTGTCAAAAAAGTTTTTTAAAAACAACTTAATTTGGTACTCACAGAGAAAAGCGAAATGCCAGCTTTTGTCAACCCCTCAAGTATCACAGCGCTATTGGGGCTCGTTTCAGAAATTTTAAATCTAAAAATTCCCGTACAGAAAATTTTAACTTAAAAGATGGTTTTGCACCCTTTTCGGAAACGGCCAAACCCCAAACGTGTTCGCTGGGGGAAAAAATCGCCCCGTCTGGAAAAGTGCGGTGGGTGACTGTTAAAGCGCCTAGCGGGGGGGCCAAAAGGGAAAGCGTTGAATGAACTAAATTTCCGTGGTTGTGAGGGTTGGGGCGGCCCTGTACGGGAAGGGCATGGGAAAACAAGCTTTGCACACTTGAACACCGTGTTAGGGCATGATTCGCTGGGTCCGGCCCCTGAAGAAAAATCAAATGTCCCGGAAATTTTTTAAAATATTGGGTTTCGAATAGATCCCAGTTTTCTTTTTTTGTAATTTTTGATTGAGAAACAGAGACGTGTTATTTTTACAGGGTTTTAGAAGGGCAGGGAAAGGCACTTCCCTTTGGGTCGTCATGGACAGACCACTCCTAGTCCCCGGCCCCGAGGGGGCACCCCCCCGGGCCCTCTTTTTCCCCGGAAGTGAAACCCGTGGGAAAAGTGGAGGGAAGTTGCAATCCGGGCATTTAAAACCCCCCAAATCCAAGTCTGAAGGAATCTTCAATCCCAGACCTTGGGGGACGTTAAAGGGCCCCACCCCCAAAAGGGGGGGTGGGGGACCGTTGTCCCCCCAAAAGCAAAAAAGGTCCCAGGGGGTTCTCCTATCAAAACTGACAAGGTTCCGACGACAAACCCCGGGCCGAAAGGGGGGAAGGGTAAAAGGGCCGAATTTTTCACGTCTTGTGGAGAGTGGCCCCTCGCCGCTACAGGCCCGAAGGGGGGTAGACAAAGTGACAGGGGCTTTTACAACCCAAAATTTTGTGTAGGAGAAGGGCAACCCGCCCGAAAACCCCAAAGTGGGGTGGTTTTTGCGGTTTTTAAAGTATATTAAAGCCAGAAAAAGTAAAGGTCTTCTGGCTTTGGGGGGAAGGGGGGGTTTTTCCGGAAAAGCCCGGCGGAAAAGGGTTTTTTAGATCGACACAGAACTGCCGCTTTCCCAAAGTTGGAATTTTTTCCAACCCGGAAAAAAAATTCCCCCAAAGGAATATTGAAATTCCATGGTGCATGGGCGAAAAGGGGAGAGATCAGGTCATCTCCCCATCAGGGATCTGCGGGCCCAAAGGAGTGAACTATTTTTTAGTTTCCTGGACTTTTGTTGGTCTTTTGGGGCCTGCTGGCAACGGGCCCGCAGGGGACAAAGGCCCGGATTTTTTGGGGATGGGGAGGTCTGGGTTTTGGGGGGATGGTGGGGTTTTGTCCCAATCTCCACCATCTCCACACTGGGTGGAAAACTCCTTTGGGCCCCACCCGGGAAATGGGCAGAAAGGGGTTTGAAAATAGGGGTTTCTGGTTTTTAAACTGCCCCGCAGCAGAAGTTGTAGACTGCTGGGCAGTCTGAGGGGTGGCGGATTTTTTGCCTCCACCAGGGCAGTCACTTTGGTTTGGAAGGTGGTGGACCTGCTACCACCAGAACTGACAGATCTTACTTGCAATGTTTTCGAAAACATGAATTCATCAGTCTGGCAGCAGACTGACCGTAGTAGAAACTGTGGGAACCTTCTTAACAGCCGAAGCGTAGGAAGAAGCTGTCGGCGTCTGACTGTGTTAGGACCTGTGAGG
>CM031603.1:1090846-1102776 GCA_018398815.1 Conus ventricosus | reverse complement strand
ACACACACCACACAAATAGCACGCCGCACGCACGGTTTGGGAAATGCAAAACGCACGCATGCAGCACCACACCCCACCGCACGCACGCCGCACCTTGCAAGCACGCACAACACCACATCACACACACACACACCACACAACACACCACAACACACACTCATCTCTCCACTCACACACACACACACACACACACACGGACACGCACAAAACGCACGCGCGCGCGCGCGCGCATATATATATATAATATATATATTATATATATATATATATATATATATATATGGGAGAGAGAGAGAGAGAGAGAGAGAGAGAGAGAGATGTGTGTGTGTGTGTGTGTGTGGTGTGTGTGTGTGCGTGCGTGCGTGCGTGCGTGCGTGCGTGCGTGCGTGCGTGCGTCCATGCGTGCGTGCGTGCGTGCGTGTCATTTACGCTAAACGCGTGACTCAAAGCATAAGGGAAGGACGCTTGGCATCGGATCCTCTATCGTCCCGAACACGTCACAAATCAAATCAAAACATTGTAGCCAAGAGCCAGTATGATGATACTTTGTCAGGGAAACCGCATTTCACTTCTTCAGCTCCCTGCAGATTTCAGAATGTTCCAGGTGTGCATTGCACATAGCGCTATGTCCTTAGGGTGGGCTGGTGCCAGACCAGAAATGATGCACGTGTGCTGCCATATACTGTGTATGCGGTTGTCCTGAAATGTCACGTTTTTGCAATTGTCCTGTGTCCCTGTCTCTGTGTCTGTCCATTGATGCCCTGTCCTCTAACAATTCGCCAGTCCTCTAACAATTCGCCAGTCCTCTAACAATTCGCCAGCTCAGGGTCCAATCTTTCTTCAACATCTGACGAGTTCTAGAGTGTCGGTGTTAATTCAAAGGTCAGATGGTCAGAGTTCTAAGGTCAGTGTGATTGCGTCAGGGTTCTAAGGTTTTGGGAGTTTTCGGGTCAAGTGTTATAGGGTCAGGTTCAGGGTCATTGTTTGAAGGTCAGGGTTCTCGGGTCAGTGCTGTTGGGTCAGTTTTCGTTGGGTCAGGGTTTTTAGGGGGCAGCGTTCCAGGATCAGGGTTACGGGGTCAGAGGTTTAAGGTTCTGCGGTCAAGGTTCAAAAAGGTGAATTTCATACAGTTTCAAAACGTCATTGTGATCGGGTCAAGGTTGCCGAGTCGCTGTCTCTCAAAGTGCTGTATCATTGGTATGTGCAGCGCTCACGTCTCGTTTATCAGCAGTGGGCGATGATGCATTATTGTGGGCAGGGTTGGCTATAGCGCGGTAAGCCAGCGTTCAATCGGTGCGCTGTGCGGGAAGTGCTCTTGCTGGTGAATTGGAAGTGCAAACTAATAATTGTGAGTGGAGAAAGACAATCCTGGAAGAAAAATAAATGAATCCGTAGGCAAGTACGTTAGAAAGTGTAGTTTAGAATTACCGTACCGAACATCATAAAGTGCGATTTGATACCTACGATGTACAACACAGACACACGCATGTACGCACGCACGCGCACACACGCATGCACGCACACTCACACGCACGCACGCACACACACATGTACAACCTCCCCCCCCCCCCCCCCCCCCCGCACACACACACACACTGGCTCTCTCACTCTCTCTCAGTCTTCCTCTGTTTCTCTCTCTCTCTCTCCTCTCTCTCTCTCTCTCTCTCTCCTCTCTCTCTCTCTCTCTCTCTAACACACACACACGCACGCACGCACGCACGCTCGCACACACACACACGCACGCACGCACGCACGCACGCACGCACACACACTCTCACCACACAACACACACACACACACACACCACACACACACACACACACACACACACACACACGGAACACCCGATAAGCAGGGAGGAGGGGGGGGGGGGAAGAGAGAGTAATCACGCCTGTTGAACCTACCAGACGCGAGCGGAATCCAGCAGTAATGAGAATCGCTTTAGCTTCCCCCGGCTGTCAACGTGACGGCGGCCGTCCATTGACGTGGACCTCAACCAACTGACGGGATGGAGGAGTGAACGACTGACGTACGTGTGTGTGTGTGTGTGTGTGTGTGTGTGTGCGTGCGTGCGTGCGTGCGTGCGTGCGTGCGTGCGTGCGTGTGTATGTGTGTGTGTGTGTGGTGTGTGTGTGGGCGCGCGCGCGGGCCGTTCCTTTCATGTCCCAATATTGACCCGTGTCATTGCTCACAGCTGTTGAGTCATCCCGACTCTGCATCACTCCCCCCCCCCCCCCCCCCCCCCCCCTACCACCACCACCACCACCCCCACCCCCCACCCACACATCGCACATCCCACCTCACACCTCCTCTCTCTTCCTCCCTCCCCCTTTTCACTTATCACCCTCTCCCCCCCCCCCCCCCAACCCTCCACCCTAGCCCAACTCCCCCCCCCCCCCCCCCCTTTCGTCACCCTTCTCCACACGGGGAAGAGGCAGGCATGGTGTTTTTTTTTTTTTTGTTTTTTTTTCCGGGAATGCATCGATCCAAGTGATTGTTGGCGCCTGAATAATGTTTAGCGTTGTACTTTACTGCGGGATGGGGGTGGGGATGGGGGGATTGAGAGTGTCAAGGTCATTATGCTAAGTAGCCGCACGCGGCGTGTCGCAGTGGTTCAGTGTGTCGGGGACGACTATCGATATTTGATGAAGCAACCAGTGGAGCGTTGGCCTTCCATTTACCTTCAGCCGGTCTTCCAGATGTTGTCGCTGTATGGCTTTTTGTTGGTGTTGTTGTTCTTTCTTTCTTTCTTTCTGCGTACTACGCAGGCTGATACTCCTGCCGACACTGCCTGTATAGACAGGCAGCGGAGTGTTTGTGTGTATGACCGGTTATATTTTGGGTTTTTTGTTGTTTTTTTATCCCGCCATTAAGGCAGTCACACTCCATCTTCTTCTTCTTCTTTTTCTTCTTCTTCTTCTTCTAATGATAATAATAATGATGGTAATAATGATGATGATGATAGTGATAAAAAGTACTAATGATACTATAATAAGAAGTAATTATTAGTAGTAGTAGTAGTAGTAGTAGCAGTAGTAATAGTAGTAGTTGTAGTAGTGGTGGTGGTGATAGGGAAATAGACATGGTAGCAGCAAGTAGTATAGCAGCAGCAGCAGTAGCGTTGTAGTAGTGGGGGTGGTGTGGTGAGGCAGTAGAACGGGTGGCAGAAAACAGCATCAGAGCAGCAGTAGTATAGTGCTGGTAGTTGTAGTTCCGTTAATGTTGTAAACAATAAGATACAACACAACAAACAATGGCAGGGTGCTACACAGTGCTGTGCAAAGGAAAAAACATTGTACAGTATAGTAAATACCACAGTCCCAAAGGACATCCACGCTTTTGGGTTTTCGGAAAGGAATTTGCACAGGCCCCGATGCCAGGCGCCTGAAACTCAACCTGCCACGACAAACGAAACTGAAGATTGGAGAAACTGGATGCAAAAATCGCCCAAAGACTCGATGCACTGATAGGGAAAAGCACCCTGGAACACAAACTAGCCACATATGGGGACATTGTGTATGCCAAAATTAGAGACCCTAGGGATAAAACTACCCAAAGAGAAAACACCTCCAAAGAAATCCAACGCCAAGAAAAATGGACAAGACAGAGTCCAAAAGAACAACCTCAAGAAGCAAATGAAGCCCGCACTGCCAGCTAAAAAAACAAGGTTTGGGAAAAACTGTGGGAAGACCTGAAAGATAAACACAGCGCCCTCAGCAAAGGGGAAATCTGCGAGGAAAGGAAGAGCAAAAAGAAGAAGACCAAAGCCCCTTCTTCAGAGACCCCTTCCAGTTTGCCAGAACACTTTTTTGAGCAGCCAAAATCTGGGACCCTAAGTGTGGACAAAGGAGTTCTTGAGCAGCATCTGAGGAAAACATACTCTACTCACAGAGCAAAGCACCACCGACATTCAAGTCGGGTGTGGCCAACCAACCCTGAGGAACAGTTCAAGGGCAAGCCTCCAACGTTAGCGGAAATCAAGAAGGGGTCGACAAACCAGAGCCAAATCATCACCAGGCCAAACGAAATACCTTACCAGCTTACAAGAAATGTCCCAAGTGCGGAGGGGCTCCACAGGCTGCTGCGATCGGCTTGGAGAAACCAAAGATCACGGCCAGTGGATGATGGCAGATGGTGACATCCCCAAGGAGCAAAACCAAGTGCCCATCACCAGTTCAGGCCAATACACTACTGAACGTCGAAGGAAAATCTTCTTCTCTGTCATGGCAGCAAGGCTGACCAAGTACCTGATGGAAAACAATACCTTGGACGTGTCAGCCCCAGAAAGGTGGCACCCCCAGGCGGGGCGGGCTGTGTAAAACACGCCACAATGATCGGGACGCAACCCCAAAAAGCAAAACAAAAAGAGAGACCGGACGTAGTGGGGCTTGACTGGCAAACGCATATGGATCTTGCCCCATGAATGATACAGTTGGCTCTTGAGATGTACCATGTGCCCAAAGAACATCCGCGACATGCTCAAGAAGTACTTCAAGGGCTTCTAAATGCGGTTCTCTACCAAAGGGAGTATACAACTGATTGGATCAATTTGGGAAGTGCATTGCAATGGGCTTGCAATTTCCCCGATACTGTTCGTGCTGGCAATGGAACTCATCTTGAAAGCAGCAACAAACAATGCGAGACAAACAGACCTTGGCGATGGATACAAGATGCCTCCTCTAAAGGGCCTTCATGGTGACAAAACAGTGATTTCATCCAGAAAAAGACAGACACGTCATGTCGGAGAGGCTGACGACATAGTTGCCTCATCCAAAAATGAAGTTCCAAGCCAAAGAAATCACGGAGTCTCTCACTGAGGAAAGGAAAAGGGGCCGAATCTTGGTCTTCATGTTGCCAACCAGGCCTTTCCAACAGTCACAGAAAAACCCAGTCAAGAGCCTTGGAAGATGTATGATATACGCTGAAAGACACACAAAGAGCAAAAGAAACCAAGCAGATGGGGGAAGAAGGCTTGGAGACCATTGACAATTGTGGGCTCCCTGGCAAATAAAAGGGTCTGGTGTCTGCAGTTCATGCTGATCCCAAAAAGCTCCTATGCCTGTGATGATATACACATCTGCACCAGCACAGTGGAGGCAATGGAAGCCAAAATCAACAAGTTCACAAGGAAATGGTTTGGTGTCCCACCCTTCTGACTGACATCGCGCTGTACTGTCGCCAAGCAAAGCTAAAACCCTACCACGAAAATCCTCCTGGAGGAATACAAAGCAGGGAAGTCAGACTTCAAAGCATGCTGGGGGACTCAGGAGACAATGTGATAGAAGCAATCAAGCCCCACTGAAGACAGGCAGAAAATGAAAGTTCAAGAGGCGATGGATTCTGCAAAAGAAAGTCTCAAGATCAGAGAAAACAGGACACACACAGACCAACCAGACAAGGACTGGGGGACCAAAACTGAATGGTGGTCAAGGCCAAAGGAAAAGCCAAAAGAGACATGCTGATTCAGGAGATGAAAAAGAAGAAGACCAAAAAAGACTCCAAAAAGCAGTCCAGCAGAGCCAGCAAGGGCAATGACAACTGGGAGAATCACTCCAAAGAAGTCTAACTTGGAGTGACATTTGGCACATGGCCCCTCTCAGGATAAAGCTTCATTCTCAATCTGCATATACCTTCTGTCCTCAAATGCAAACCGGGTGAAGTGGGGGAAAACAGACGATCCTGCATGCCCCCTCTGCCTGAAAAACAAACAGTGGAGCTGTTCAAAAGCTCATGTAAAGTAGCCCTGGCTCAAGGAAGTACACATGGAGGCACAACCAAGTGCTCAAAGAAATTGTACAAGTATCTGGGCTAGTACCAACACCACAAAAGGGAAATCAGACTCCAAAAGCACCCCAACATTCTTCACGGCAGGAGCAGCAAATCATGGCCAAGAACAACATGCCACTCGAAACATGCAGCAGAGTCTGCTGGATGGGGCAAATGACTGGGAGTGCACTGCAACCTCCCAGAATGGAAAGTCACCCAGAGATCATCACAAGAGTGGCATGAGACCAACATAGTAGTCCACTCTAAGTCAACCAAGCACTGACATGATCGACTCACGGTGCCATATGAGAACAGAATGGAGCAGCTCAAATCTACAAACGAAAAAATATCTGATCTGGCAAACAGCCTGAGGGGAAAGGCTATCAGGTCAAAGTCCTCACTGCAGAAATTGGAGCTAGGGGATTTGTAGGAACGTCTGCATACAGCCTCATGAAACAGCTCTCAGTTGCAGGAAGGAAAAAACCAGAGCCCTGAAAGCAATGGGAGAAGCGGCAGAGAGGTGTTCAAGCTGGGGTCGGTCAAGGAGGAACAAAAGTGAACTTCATAAGGCTTAATTTCCCTACAAATATCAGGTGTCCCTGTGGCTCAGTGGTTAAAGCGCGAGTCATTAAGTAAAAATGACATGTCCAAGGGTCATGGGTTCGAATCCCAAACCATGGCTCGTCCCAAGATGGGAAAAAAAAAGGGGCAGCAGAGGGACATCCGGAGTCAAAGAACCGGGGTGGCCCAACCCCCCCAGAGGGCAGGAGATAAGGCCGAAACACTTGCTTGAAGGGGCTTCTCTTCTGAGGACTCCTCTGCTGCACGCTCTCGACAAGTTTCTTTCTACAGTATAGTGCAATCAGATCGGGACAGTGGAATACAATGCAATGTAACCATGACATTTAAAACACAGTGTAACAGTACAGTAGAATACAATGCAATGTAACCAGACATTGTAAAACACAAATGTAACAGTACAGTAGAATACAATGCAATGTAACCATGACATTGTAAAAAACAGTGTAACAGTGGCAGTAGAATACAGTGCAATGTAACCAAGACATTGTAAAAACACAGTGTAACAGTAAAAGTAAATACAATGCATGTGTCCCCCTTCTGTCCTGCCTTATTCCGGAGTTCTTTTTTTTTTTTTGGGGTACGCAGGCTGATTGATACTCCTGCGGACACTCCCTGTATAGACAGGCAGGGGGTTAGTCCCATCTACCCAACTAAGGGAAATTGGGGTTTTGTGTGTATAACCGGTTTTTTTTTTTGTTTTTTTTTAAATCCCGCCATTAAAGGGAGCTCTACTCCATCTTCGGGAAGGTGCATGCAAAGTGTAACGTTCATCCATACCAACGGGCCAAACTGGCCTTCTCTTCCGAAAGTTGCTGAGGGATTTGACGTGTGTCAAGTTTTTTATGCGTGCGTTTACACACGGAACCTCGGTTAAAGCCTCATTCGAAGAATGGGGTCAGAACCCAAAGTTAACTCCGAGAGAATAACCCCCTGTACCGAAACGGCCCGGCGGGGATTCGAACCCGCAACCCTTGGATTACGAGTCCGGCGCTCTAACCAACCGAGCTATTTGGCCCCCATTCCGGGGTTCAAGCCCGCGCTGTGCTGTGCTGTGCTGTGCCTGTGCCGTGCCGTGCCGTGCTGTGCACTTTGAGGCAGTTTGCTGATGCCGCGAAAAAGGCCTGTAGAGGAAATCTGATCTGGGTCCCTGTATGGTTTCCTCGAACTGAGCATCGGGTACATGGAGTTCCGCGATGTTGTGTGTGGTTTTGTGTGTGTGTGTGTGTGCGTGCTGCGTGCGTGCGTCGTGCCCTGCGTGCGTGCGCGGCGTGCGTCGTGCGTGGTTGTGTGTGTGTGTGAGAGGAGAGAGAGAGAGAGAGAGAGAGAGAGAGAGAGGTTTCATCATCGTTTTTTATTTCACTCAAATATTCTGGTCTTCGCCGGTTTCCAAGTTTTCGCCCCTCGGGTTTTTTCCATAAAGCACATTGATAAATTATTAAATTAAATTATATTGTTGTTGTTGTTGTTATTGCTATCATTACCAATATTACTATTATTATTATATGTTACTATAATTTTTTTTTATCATTATTGTTATTATTATTATTGTTAGTAGTATTAATAACAAACTTATATTTTTGGGCCCGTCCTCGGGTAGAGACCAAGCACTAGGCGCTATACAATCCACATTCTCGTTTACGCAACGGGCTGCCTACCTGGTAGAGCCGATTAAAGAGCTGCTTGCCGCGCTTCATTCAGGTCGTTTTACCACTCAATCAATCGGTATTATTCACTCATTTCCTTCCTTCATTCTTTTGATTTTTCACGCAGGGGGCAGCTATGTGTAACTGTCATCCTAACCAACGGCCAAACTGGCCTACCTTCCGAAAGTTGATGAGGGATTTTTACGTATTGCAAGATGATATGCGTGCGTTCACATACGGTACCTCGTTTTATAGTCTCATTGGTAAGACTTTTGGAAAAGGGATCAAGACGAATGCTAACTCCCCAGGGAAAAATCTCCCTGTTCTGCAACAGTCCGGCGGAGATTCGAACCCGCAACCCCCGGATCACCAAGATTACGAGGGGGCGCTGTAAACCCAAATGAGTTATACCCCCCCCCCCCCCCCCCCACACACACACACACACAACCCTCCTCCCCTCAAATAACGACGAGAGACGGCTTACAGTAGAAATGGCGTTGACTGATTTGTGACGTCATGCTTGTGACTCACCTCCGCGCGGGTAAACATTGACAGTTTCGAGTCGCAGTACAGCGTGCTCCCCTCTCTCTCTCTCTCTCTCTTTTCTCTCCTCTCTTGTATGTAACTATGTAAACAATTCGTGCATCTTTCAAAAACCATTCGGTACATCTCACTGTGACGTAAATTTGACGCAAAGCGATTCGGGGAAACAAAAACGACATTATTTACTTACCCCACGCCTCACTGTCGACATTCTGGAAGCATCTCGTCATTCCGAAATAATTCATGTTCACTTTTGATTTGTCCCAAATAATAGAATCTTAGAGAGAGAAAAAAGCACGAACCAAAAATAATATCACGAACATCTGTCTGCTTCTAGGCACCCCGACAGTAAAATCTCGCAGTTAATCTGATCGATCAAATCAACGTCACAACTCGTCATTACTATGCACAGCGGTGTGCTGACTAATCATGTTCGCCAAATGCTACAGTGTATTGACTGAATTTCCCATTTTGTAACGCCTTCCTTACGACATGCACACAACACCTGGCTCAGTCATTAAATTCTCTCTCTCTGTCCTCCCTCTCTCCCCCCCTCTCTCTATCTCTCTCTGTCTGTCTGTCAGTCTGTCTCCTCTCCTCTCTCTTTCTCTCTCCCCTCTCTCTCCTCTCTCCTGTGTTGTGTGTTTGTGTGTGTGTGTGTGTGTTGTGGTGCACACAACACCTGCTCAGTCTTATTGTATTCTCTCTCTCTCTCTCTCCTCTCTATCCTCGTCCTCTCCCCTCCACCTCTCATCCTCTCCTCCCAACTCCCCACTTTTTTCCCCCCCCTCTCAGTCATCTATTGATTTTCTCTCTCTCTCTCTCTCTCTTTCTCCCCTTTCCCCCCGGCCAGCGCGCTCTTCAGCGTTTCCCGTTTAAATCACCATACTTTCATAGTCTCGTTTTCTTTCCTTATTTTTCCCTTTTCACGCAGGGTGCATGTTATTGTAATGTCATCCATCCCACGGCCAAACTGCCTTCTTTCCGAAGTTGGTGATGGATTTGACGTGTGTGCAAATGTTACGTCATCACACTCGGAACCTGTTTATAGTCTCATTCAAAGAATTTTAAGGAAATGGAGTCAGAACCAATGTGAACTCCGGGGGGAAAATCCCCTTGTGCCGAAACAGCCCGGCGGAGATTCGAACCCGCACCTCAGGATCCCCATGATCACGAGTCCGGCGTTCTACAACTGAGCTACCCCGTACAATTACAGTACAATTTATATTTTGCAAATACACTGCTATTCAAAGCCCGTAATGGTGACACAGTTGCCTACAATAGAATGTAACTTTTACAGCCACAGCACCTTCACCACAATCACCAAACCACGGAGTCTTGAAGACCGTCGGGCGCCACAGAAGACTTCGCAACCACTTCCCCCCACTCCTCCCGGTTCTCAAACGCTCTGAGGCAGTTGCTGAGTGTGGGGCCAGTCATGCACTGACGTTGTCCTCCCATCTCTTTCTCTGTCTTCCTCTCCTTCGGCTCCCCCGCACTGTTCCTTGTGGAAGGGTTTTGGCAAGTCCTGTTGATCATGACACGTGACCATGCCCATCTCATTGTCCTTCTTTTCACTGTGGACGACAGGTCCAATGGCTTTGTCTTAACTCTGGTCTGGCCCCTCCAAGCTGGTAATGCGGTCTTTGTATGAGATGCCGGGGATTTTGCAGAAGTATTATTTCATCTTGAATGCTTGAATCCTTTCTCTCTCAGCTTCAGCGGTGCATCACAGTTCCACACAATACAACACAACACGGTGCGCACGATAGTATAGCCCATGAGCAGTACAGCTCTGTACACGCCATGACGCAGTATAGCTCTGTACACGCAGTATTTTCCCCCAGCGCCCTTCTGTCTGCCATATCCGGAGTTCTTTTTTTTTTTCTTTTTTCTTTTTTTTTTTTTTTTTCTTTTTGCGTACGCGGGCTGATTGATACTCCTGGGGACACTCCCCGTATAGACAGGCGGGGATTAGTCCCATCTACCCAACAAAGGGATTGGAGTTTTTTGTGTGATGACCGTTTTTTGTTTTTTTTTTAAATCCCGCCATTAAGGCAGCCCTACTCCATCTGGGGGAAGGTGCATGCTATGTGTCACGTGCATCCATACCAACGGGCCAAACTGGCCTTCTCTTCCGAAAGTTGGTGATGGATTTGACGTGGGGTGCAAGATGTTATGCGTGCGTTCACACACGGAACCTCGGTTTTTTAGTCCCCCATTCGAAGGACTGTATGGGAAATGGGGTCAGTACCATGTTAACTCCGAGAGAATAATCCCCCTGTACCAAAAGGGCCCCGGCGGAGATTCGAACCCGCAACACTTGGATTACGAGCCCGGGCGCGCCTCTACCAACCGAGCTTTTCCGGCCCCCCATTCCGGGGTTCAAGCCACGGAGCTATAAATAATGATGTAAGTCTGTGGTTCAAGCCCGCTGCTATGCCGTGCCGTGCGTGCGTGCACTTTGGGGGCGTTTGTCTGATGGCCGCGCAAAAGGCCTGCAGAGGAAATCTGATCTGGGTCCTGTATGGTTTCCTCGAACTGAGCTCGATACATGGAGTTCCGCGATGTGTGGGGTGTGTGTGTGTGTGTGTGTGTGGTGCGTGCGTGCGTGCGTGCGTGCGTGCGTGCGTGCGTGCTGCGTGCGTGAGAGAGAGAGAGAGAGAGAGAGAGAGAGAGAGAGGTACTCATCATCGTTTTCATTTCACTCAAATATTCTGGTCTTTCGCCGGTTTCCAAGTTTTCGCCCCTCGGGTTTTTTCCATACGTGCATTGATAAAGTAAATTTTCATTATTGTTTTTGTTTTTAATTTTACCATTATTACTATTATTATTATGTTACTATTATTATTATCATTATTGTTTATTATTATTGTTACTATTATTAATATTATTGTTGTATTATTATTATCATTATTGGTATTATTATTGTTAGTATTTTTAATAACAGTACTTATATCCCGGGCCCGTCCTCGCTAGAGACCAAGCACTAGGCGCTATACAATCCACATTTTCGTTTTCGCAACGGGGTGCCTACCTGGTAGAGGCGATTAAAGAGCTGCTTGCCGGCGCTTTATTCAGTCGTTTTTCAAAGTCATTCAATCAGTATCATCACTCAGTTTCCTTCCTTCATTCTTTTGATTTTTTTACGCAGGGTGCATGCTGGGTTCATCCATACCAACGGCCAAACGGCCTACTCTTCCGAAAGTTGGGGATGGGATTTTTACGTAGTGCAAGATGATATGCGTGCGTTTTACATACGGTACCTCGTTTATAGTCTCATTGGAAAGACTTTTTGGAGAAAAGAGGTCAAGACAATGTTAACTCCGAGGGAAAAATCTCCCTGTACTGAAACGGTCCGGCGGAGATTCGAAACCGGCAACCCCAGGATCATCA
>CM031603.1:1080846-1085846 GCA_018398815.1 Conus ventricosus | reverse complement strand
GGCATTCTGCAATAAAACTCTCTCTCTCTCTCTCTCATCTCTCTCCTCTCTCTCTACTCTCTCTCTCTCTCTCTCTCTCGTGGCTTGTTACGAATATTTCTTTTTCCGAATCCGAATTCCGATTCTCTCTCTCTCTCTCTCTCTCATCCTCTCTCTCTCTCTCTCTCTCTCTGTCCGTCTGTCTTTCGGTCTATCGTCCTGTCTGTCTGTCTGTCTGTCTATCTGTCTGTCTCTCTCTCACTTTCACTCTCTGCCAGTCCGTTTGTCTTTCGGTCTATCGTCCTATCTGTCTGTCTGCCTGCCTGCCTGCTTGTATGGCCTCTCCTCTCCTCCTCTCTCTCTCTCTCTCCTCTCTCTCTCTCTCCTCATCCTCTCTCTCTCTCTCTCTCTCTCTCTTCCCCCAGCGCACCTTTCTGTGACTTCCCAGTCTCTCCCTCCTCCCACCCTGCTCTCCAATCCCTCCCCTTCCTCCACCTCCTCCTCCTCCCTCACCCCTTCTTCATGCCCCCCCCCCCCCCCCCCACCCCCACCCCCTCCCTGCCCATCTTCGTCATTGTCCGTTCATTTCTACTTTCCTGTTCCTCCTACTACTATGCCCTCTCTCTCTCTCTCTCCCCGCCATTCCCTCCCTCCCTCCCCTGCCCCCTCCCCCCCCCCCCCCCCCCGCCATACTCCCCCCCCCCCCCCCCCCCCCCCCCCCCCCCCCGTTTTCTTTTTCCTTTAGTCCATTACCGCGCGTGGTGTGACTAGTACCGTGTCAGCACCATGAAGTCTGAAGAGGGCAGGCAGCGCCGCTGCTGGTTGCCTACCGTGCCACACCCCCTAACCAAAACCTCTCTCTCGCTCTTCGTCCATTGTCTCTCGCACCTTCTCGCCTCCTCTCTCTCTCTCACTTCTCCTCCTCTCTCTCCCCTCTGTGCCTCTCTCTCTCTCGTCAGTCTGCTCTGCTCCTGTCTCGTCCTCTCTCTCTCTCTGTCTCATCGTTAACTCGGTCTGTAGTATCTAGTACGGTGTCACAGGTCTCTATCCTGGGTCTTGGAATGTACTTGCTAGCACGCCCGCTTCTGAGCATGGCCTCAATCATGAATCATTATCTGTCTCTGAGGTCTAGTCTGTCTCTGTCTCAGCTCTCTCTCTCTCTGTCTCTGTCTCTCTAGTACTGCTCGTGTCTCTGTCTCTCTCTCTGTGTGTCTTGGTCTGTCGTGGTGTGTGTCTGTGTGCTGTGTGTGTGTTTGATTCTGTGGTTTGTTGTTCTGTGTTTTCCTATACCTCCTGCCTTCCTTGTCATAATGTCTTTAGCTTGTATCTACGCACCTCTCTCTCTCTCTCTCTTCTCTTCTCTCTCTCTCTCTCTCTCTCTCTTCTCTCTCCGTCTGTCTCTCGTCTCCTTCTCGTTCTGTATGTGTATGTGTGGTGTGTGTGTTTCCTATTACCTCCTGCCGTCTTGTCATAATGTCTTTAGGCTTGTATTCTTACGCGACTTCCTCTCCCTCTCTCTCTCCTCTCTCTCTCTCCTCTATCTCTCTCTCTCTCGATGCTCTCTTCCTTACTCTGCCGTCTGTCATCTCTTCTGCTTTTTCTCGCGATCTCTCTCTCTCTCTCTCTCTCCTCTCTCTCTCTCTCTCTCTCCTCCCCCTCTCCTCTCTCTCCCCTCGCTCTCGTAACTATTTTCAGCTGGAATGACGTTGATTTGCTATCATATGACATACTCCCTCCGCCCCCTCCCCCCACCCCCACCCCATGGTGACTGGGCTATCATTATGCATTTTTTTTCCAATCCCCATTTGTGCTTTATTTTCATTCTTCCTCCTGGTGCTTCAAGACGGATTGCCTGCATCTCCTTGGTATTTTCCGGTTTGTTAGATTGTTGTAAACATGCTCTTTCTCGCACACCACTTTCGCCTCTTCTCTCTCTTCTCTCTTTCTCTCTCTCTCTCTCTCTCTCCTCTCTTCTCTCTCCTCTTTCTCTCTGTCTACTCTCTCTCTGTTTCATTTACTTTTTTTATGTACTTATTTTTTTATTCCATATCTTTTTTTTTTTTTTTTTTATTTAGTTCTAGCCACTTTTTGCATGCTTCTACATTTGTTGCCTTGTCTTATTTTTTGCATTGTTGACCCACTCAGGGCGAGGACAGGGATGTTAAAAAAAAACCGCACATCAGTGCTTATCTTCATCCTCGTAAATAAATAATTTTTGTCTTGTCTTGTCTTGCTCTTTCTAAAATCACCTCCCCCCCCTTTCTTTCTCTCTCCCCCCCCCTTACTCCCCCCCCCCGCTGTCTCTCTCCGAGTTGAATGACTAAGTCTTGCAGTCCTCTCTACACCAAGTCTCAGTCGCGTTCCGTCCAACCCCCAACTACCGTTGTCGAAACCCACCCTACCACCACCATCTCTGCCAGCAACAGCCACACTACGATCACGCCCACGGTGGGGATTATAATATTGTTGCTTTTATGAGGCCACAAGTTCACCCCGGTCTCTGCTACCGCCGCTCGGCTGGCGACTGGAGGGCTAGGGGAAATGGAGAGAGAGAGAGAGGGGGGGGGGGGGAGAGGAGGAAGTGAGAGGAAAGGGGCGTGGGTGGGTATAATGGTAGTTGAAAAGAAAGTGGGTGAGAGAGAGAGAGAGATATTTGCAAGGGTTCGTCAGTTTCAGTGTCGTCTTCGGCTTTCTTTGTTCAAAAACCCAAGGGACGTTATTACTGTGACGTGGTGTTTTGGTAGGGGAAGCGGCGGGGAGGGTGGTTGGGGGGGGGGGGGGGGGGGGGGGGGGGGCTTGGAAAGCGGGGAGGCTGGGCGGGCAGTTGGCGCTTTGCTAAAGGTCTAGTACACACGTTGTTGGAAGGGTCGGGTATCCATGTGTTTTTGTACCAAGGGCGCTACGTGTGCCACGCGATAACATTGTTTCTGGCACGTGAGTGGCGCAAGACGAGTTGGAAGCCCGTATTAGATGGATTAAGTAAGATTCAAGACTACTTTCGATGTTGAATTGTCAGTATGAATGATAGGTGTTGAAATAATGTCTGCATGACAAGGACAGGTTGTAAGACTAGGCTTTGGCCTAAAATCTTCATCTTGCGTGTTAAATTCAACAATCAGTCAATCGATAGGTGTTTGTAAGACGATATGGGTGAATTTTGTTGTTGCTGTTGATTGTTTTTGATTTGGTGTAATAATATGTTGCTAGGTTCTGCCAGCAACAATTGTTTTTGATTTGGTATATTAATATATATATTATATATATATATATATTTTTTATATATATATATATAATCAAATCAAAAGAATTGTTGTATATTTATATAATATATATGTTATTATGTATATATAAGTTGTGTGTGTGTGTGTGTGTGTGTGGTGTGTGTGTGTGTGTGTTGCTAGGTTCTGCTGAGTTCAAAAGTGACAAAGAATGAAGTTAAAAGAGTATGTTTGGTGACCATTTATTGAAACGTTTCTTTACCAGCTTTTACTATGCACTTGAGCCTCCACAGAGCTGTTTATAACCTCCGAAAGAAACCACGTATCAGTCAAAACGAGAATGGAAACAAAGAAACCCACGTACAGTCAAAACGAGAAAGGAAACAAGAAACCCACGTACAGTCAAACGAGAAAGGAAACAAAGAAACCCACGAACAGTCAAAACGAGAAGAAAGGAAACAAAGAAACCCACGTACAGTCAAAACGAGAAAGGAAACAAGCAACCCACGTACAGTCAAAGAGTGAAGAAGGGAACAAAGAACCCACAGTACTGATCAAAGCGAGAAGAGGAAACAAAGGAAACCCCCAAAGTGACAGTGACAATGCGAGAATGGAAACAAAGAAACCACGTACAGTCAAGCGAGAAAGGACAAGAAACCCACGTACAGTAAAACAGAAAGGAAACAAAGAAACCCACGTACAGTCAAACGAGAAAGGAACAACAGAAACACCCACGGTACAGTCAAACGAGAAGGAAACAAAGAAACCCACGTACAGTCAAAACGAGAAAGGAAACAAAGAAACCCACGTACAGTCAAAAACGAGAAAGGAAACAAAGAAACCCACGTACAGTCAAAACGAAATGGAAACAAAAAACCCACGTACCACCCACCGAGAATGGAAACAAGATACCACGTACAGTCAAAACGAGAATGGGAAACAAAGGAAACCCACGTACGTCAAACGAGAAATGGAAACAAACGAACCACGTACGTCAAAACGAGAAAGGAAACAATGAAACCCCGTACAGTAAAAACGAGAAGGAACAAAGAAAGCCACGTCAGTTAAAACGAGAAAGGAAACAAAGAAACCCGATAGGTCAAAACGAGAAAGAAACAAAGAAACCCACGTACAGTAAAAGGGTAAAGGAATCAAAGAAACCCACGTACAGTCATAAGCGAAAAGGAACAAAGAAACCCACGTTCGTCAAAACGAGAAAGGAAAAAGAAACCACGTACAGTAAAGCGAGAAAGGAAACAAAGAAAACACGTACCAGTCAAGCGGAAACGGAAACAAAGAAACCCAACGTACGATCAAAGCGAGAAAGGAACAAAGAAACCCACGTACAGTCAAAACGAGAAAGGAACAAAGAAACAATCAGACAAGACTGTTTACTTTTAATGACACTGTTTTGTTGTTGTATGTTGTGTTGTTGTTTTCTGTATTTTTCTAACTTTCAGCAACAGCAAAAACACCAGCAAATGCTGTAGTTATCATTATTTCATTCCTGTTCTTCGCCGTCAGCTTCTGTACCATTTCATTGCAGATCTTTGTGTCAGTTCAGGGATGTGGTCTTTTTTTCTTTCTTCTGCGTACGCAGGCTGATACTCCTGCGGACACTCCCTGTATAGACAGGCAGTGGAGTTTTGTGTGTATGACCGTTTTTCATCCCGCCATTAGGCATCCATACTCCATCTTCGGGGAAGGTGCATGCTATGTGTAAACGTGTCACCATACCAACGGCCAAACTGGCCTTCTCTTCCGAAAGTTGTGATGGGATTTGATGTGTGTGCAAGATGTTGT
>CM031603.1:1065846-1073346 GCA_018398815.1 Conus ventricosus | reverse complement strand
CACTCTGAAGCATGGACTGTTGACCTGGATGTGTGTGGTGATGGCCACATGACAGTCTTCAAAATAGATACAGGAGCTGATGTCACTGTCATGAAGGAGACTGACTACAGGAAACTACTTCATCGACCTGAACTTTATTCATCATCCATTGCATACCTGAAATCACCTGGTGGAAGAGTGAAAACGTTAGGCGAGTTCACTGCGGAAGTTACGCTCAACGGCAAAGACTTCACCTTCCAGATCCTAGTGGTCCCTCAGTCGGCAGGCAGCAATATGCTCAGCAGGGCAGCGTGTGAGTCAATGGGACTAGTCAAGAGACTGAATGAAGTCAAAGATGAAGCAATGTGCTCAGCAGGGCAGCGTGTGAGTCAATGGGACTAGTCAAGAGATTGAATGAAGTCAAAGATGAAGCAATGTGCTCAGCAGGGCAGCGTGTGAGTCAGTGGGACTAGTCAAGAGACTGAATGAAGTCAAAGATGAAGCAATCTGCTCAGCAGGGCAGCGTGTGAGTCAATGGGACTAGTCAAGAGACTGAATGAAGTCAAAGATGAGATGTCTACGGTAACACAGGACTACTGAAAACACCCACCTGTCAAAACTTGTGCTTCAAGACGGTGCCAAACCCTACTGTGTTACTACCGCTCGACGTATTCCCTTCCCTATCCGTGATAAGGTGAAGCAGGAACTTGACAGGATGGAGAAGAATGGCATCATAGAGAAAGTGACAACGCCTACAGACTGGTGCGCACCTGTTGTGCCAGTTAAAAAGAAGAACGGAAAACATCAGAATGTGCATCGATTTCAAGAAATTGAACAAGAATGTGAAAAGACCACACCTCATGGTACCCAACTTAGAGGACATTGCACCCAAGCTGGCGGGCTCCAAGATATTCACGACGTTGGATGTTTCTGGAGGTTATCATCAAGTACCTCTGGACAAAGGAAGCAAGTTGCTTACACCTTCATTACACCCTTTGGACGTTTTTGCATGTGCAGACTAGCCATGGGTATCAACGTCGGCACTGATGAGTTTCAGCGGAAAATGGAAGAAACGCTGGGACATCTGGAAGGATGTGAGATCATCGTCAACGACATCCTTGTGCATGGGACTACATGGAAGAACATGATGAACGATTATCCCGCGTCATGAACGCTATCAGGACTCGGGGCTGAAACTGAATCGAGACAAATGTCACTTCAGACAGCAGAAGGTGACATTCTTTGGGCATGTCATCAGTGAGCAAGGCATTCAACCTGATCCACAGAAAGTTGAAGCAGTGACCAAGCTGAGTGCTCCCAAGAATATTGGTGAACTGCGACATGTGCTGGGTATGATCAACTACCTGGGACGCTTCACACAGGGTTTGTCTACCATACTCAAGCCAATGACAGATCTGCTGCAGAAAAATACACACTGGTATTGGGGATCACATCAGGAAGAGGCCTTCAAGACGGTTGAAAGAGAAACTCACAAAGCTTCCTCTTCTTTCATTCTACAGAACGGATCGATCGACTACCGTAAGCGCCGATGCCAGCAGCTATGGGCTAGGGGCGGTACTCCTCCAGATGGATGGAAAGGGACAGCAACAACCAATCGCCCTTTTCATCACGGACTCTAACAACCGCAGAGCAGAGATATGGACAGATTGAAAAAGAGTGTTTGGCCCGCGTCTGGGCATGTGAACGGTTCGAGAGATACCTCGTGGGACTCGAATCATTCGACTGCTAACTGACCATAAGCCACTTGTCCCTCTCTTGCAAACCAAGATCTCGACCAGTGTCCTCCATGATGTCAACGTTTGCTCATACGTATGATGCGGTTCAATGCCAACGTGCGTCATGTACCAGGGAAAGAACTCGTCATAGCTGATACTCTGTCACTATTCCTGTCACTGGTGACTGACCATGACTCACTGGCCAGAGAGCTTGCCTGTCCTATTCCTGTCATTGGTGACTGACCATACCCACTGGCCAGAGAGCTTGCCTGTCACTATTCCTGTCATTGGTGACTGACCATACTAAATGGCCAGAGAGCTTCCCTGTCACTATTCCTGTCACACCGGGTCTGATGGCCTCCCTTCTCCTGTCAATGATCAGACTTGTTTCCCTTGCTGCAACACCCAGATGTCAACACAGGCCAACACAGCCCTACACACAACTGCAGCAGATGCTGTCATCCTACAGCGGGTCAATGACCACAGAAATTGAAACAGAAACTGAGACGGAGACGGAGACAGATGCACAACACAGGTCCACACCCCGTTCATGAGATACATTGGCAGTAATTAAAACCCAGTATGGATTGAACTTTTTGAACTTGAGCCCTTGAAAAATTTTTTTTTTTTAAAAATCATCAAGAGCACACTGGACAAAAATACAAGCTATAAGAACATGCATCACAAAAGATGTGAATAAATCTTTTATGAGCTAAAACCTAGATTTTCATGGTGGAAGACTAAGCTGGAGAGGCAGGTTGTCTAAGTGTAAAACCGAGTCTGGGCCTGTTTCTGTACATTTCACTGAGTAGAAATGATCCAAATCAATTCATTCAGTGCTGATAACACAACAACCAAAACAGCAACAGTAAATGTTAAAAAAAAAATGCTGTGGTAAAAATTAGGTTGGTTGTAACCAGCCCGTCCGTCAGTCTAATGTTACACCGTCACGCCTCACATCACCTTACCTCTGCCCCACTTTTTACAGAACATTAGTGATTTTCTCTCTCACATTATGCACTGTCTTCCTTCTACAGGCACGCACGCCCACACACATAAACAGAACATAAACATCTTTTCATTAAACGTAACGATGAGACAAAGTGGGTACACCTCCATTCAGGAGTTTCAAAATCATTTTAAAAAGAAGAGAAAGATGTGATGAAATTTCATGACAAGTTTCACAACTTCAAGGTTCTATCAAAATAAACCCCAAAAAAACAACAACAAAAACAACCAGCAAATGTCAAAACTGATGGGTTTCACTGAACAGCAATGCCACACACATGAGGTGTGATCACA
Source organism: Conus ventricosus (assembly GCA_018398815.1). Taxonomy (NCBI): domain Eukaryota; kingdom Metazoa; phylum Mollusca; class Gastropoda; order Neogastropoda; family Conidae; genus Conus; species Conus ventricosus. The sequence goes on along the minus strand of CM031603.1, from coordinate 1,070,329 downwards.
ATTGCTATGCAAAATTCTACAGGTTGTGCCTGCAGTAACAACTGACAGTAAGAACAACCATACCCACCGGCAGTGGAGCATAAAGAAGTGTCAAGTGTGACTAGTTCACAGGCAGTTTGTCCCACAACACCAAGGAGGGAAACTCCTGTAGCATTAAATCAGGTGTCTCCACTCTTAACTGCCCTTGGACATTCACAAAGACAACAAAGATCCCTTCTGGAACTGGTTCATCATCCATGAAATGAACGGATACAGACAGGCCCTTTCCTACAAGCAGTCCCCTTGTCTGATGAAGACCCTTTAACCTCAAATGTTTTTTCAGATCAGGGAATTTCTGGGACACATGAAGGATATTTGAAGGGGTTTAAACCCATCTCCTCCCAGTAAACATTCCACTGTGTTCCAATGAATAGACAAGCTTTTAGCAACACCCCCAACAAGACAAAAAAGGAGTCACTTCGATACAGCCAACAATACCCTTCCCCATACGCAGGAGAGCAGAAGGCTGGGCTCCCTGGATTCTTGCCTTCTAAGTGAATCCTACCCCAAAATTGAGTAAGAAACAGAACAAGGTTGGCAAACAAAATGATAAGATAATGTTCTTTATAGCCCAGCCGACCGCAAAAAGGCCCTATCAGGGCTGTAAAAAAAATGAAAAGGTTAGTGCAGTTAAATGGCATGTAACTGATGAAGGTACAAATGTGAGCGGATGTGTGAATGAGAACAGTTCATGTTTGTTTATGGCGTTTAACTACTGGGGCATACAAATGTATGTGAAGAACAGAAATCAATCCATGACTGGCAACAAACACTGACATGTTTCACTTCAGGTTCGGCCCAGAGTGAAGTCTGATGGGTTTGTGGAGGTCATTTCCTTCATGGCAACAAACACTGACATGTTTCACTTCAGGTTCAGACCACGGTGAAGTCTGATGGGTTTGTGGAGGTCATTTCCTTCATGACACTCCTGTGTCATTCATCCCCCCCACCCCCACCCCCACCCCCTCCCCTTCCTTCACAGGGCCACCTCCAGCACAGGCCGATCTGCCTGCCTGCCTAACACCAGTGGAATGAGGGAGGCAGGTCATTGGACAGGGGAGACTACCTGTCAGAACAGCACCACCTGAAGGAAAAGGGAGACCACAAAACCAAGGGGAAAATAACACCATCAGAGCTGTGATACAGTGTGAGGGTTGTTTGGTCCATTCATTCAGAAACATGTGTACCTGCTCTACTGCACCAAATGCAAGGGAGCTCAATACGTAGGAGAAACACGCAACTCGCTCAAACAACGCTTTTACTTACATAGGTCACACATCCAGAACAATACAGGCACGCACGTCACACATCATTTCAACATTGCACAACCACTCACTTCAAGACATGCGTTGTATGCCAATGAAAAACAGTACATAGACAGTGACATTCATAGAGACCTCGGGGAAAAATTCTGGATTCGTAAACTACAAACAAAGCACCCACAAGGCCTGAACACACATGACTAACTATTAGTGACACGTACCGAGTTCCCTTGCATTTGATAGTGACTCAGTTGTTCCCTCTGGTACAACTAACAAAGTGAAAACCTGAGAGAGAGAGGAGAGAGAAGAGAGAGAGAGAGAAGAGAGAGAGAGAGAGAGAGAGAGAGAGAAAGAAAGAGAGGGGGGGGCTGTCAGTTTATTGGTGGGGGTGGGGAGTGACAAAATAATAACAACAGGATGGTGTGTTAGACTTTGCATCATTTAGTGATGCCATTACTGTCATGACGCAAGTTTTCTTTTAGCATGGAACTGATGATGTCACTCCACTTTTGACGTGACTACACAGTCTGTCGTCCTTGAAAAGAGCAGCCGCTCGAAATATTGGATTTATTTGTTTACATTGCTTGTTTGCCTTTTTACTTCATTGTGTCTATATATATATATATATATATATATATATATATATATATATATTATATATATATATTATTGTTAACAATATTTAAAGGAATGTTAAAACTCTACAAATTTGTTTCGAGCGTGTTGCGCTGTCATCAGGATGGTTTTTGGTTTGCCCACCGCCGATGTTATATAGCGTGTGGGCTCCCGTTTGCGATTGTTTGCACGTGCGGGTTGGCTGCACGTGTTTTTTGGGGGGCTTTCAGGTTTTTGTTTTGGGTGTGTTCACTAACAACGATTTCCATTTATGCCTGCAGTTGTTTACTATTTCTGTTTTGGTGTTTAAAGTTGCTAAGTGTGGTTTGCATAGTATTAACCATTTTTCAGTTAAACATAGGTTGCACCTTTTTGAAACATTGCTGTATGGTGATGCTTTTTTATGATTTTCCAGGATATATTGTAGCTTGTTTTTGCGTCTTTAAGTTTCCAGATATATTTGCTCAGTTCTGTTTGGTTTTTATATTTTTCTTTATTAAATGACTTTGTGGTTTGCATATCTGGTTTTGAAGTGGTTTTCAGTTATCCCTATGTATGTTTCTTTTTCATTTTCTGATGTCACAGTAGCCTGGTATACAATGTTGTTGTGAAGACATTTGTTGTTTAGTGGGCACTGCTCCTTTCTGGGGCAATTGCAAGATTTCCTTTCTTCACCCTTCTTTGCTGTGTTGATTTTCATTTTGTTGGATGCGTCAATCAGGTTTTTGAGGTTGGGCATACATGAGTACGATAGTTTGACAGTGTTTTTGTTAAATATTTTGGACAGTTTGTGTTCTTTTGGAAATGAAGTTGTTAGGATTTTGAAGAATTCTTTCCCTATGTTTGTTTTGAGTTTCCCGTCGTATGGGGGGTTATACCATATGATTTTTCTTTTCCTATTGTTCTATGTTGAGTCTTCATCATCTATTTCTGGTTGTTGCTGTTGTTGTTGTTGTTGTTGTTGTTTTCACTCAACCAGTTAGAATAATACATTCTGTTCCTGGCGAAGTCCAGGCTTCTTGTTTAATTAAAGGCTCAACTGCCAGGGCCTGTCACTCCTAACAGTCAAACTCGGATAATCTCCCTTGACTGTTCTGCTGGAGGCTCTTGTCATTGCACCCTGAATTTGTCTGGCATTCCCCTAGTACACATGCTGACAACATACCAGTGTCATTGCACCCTGAATTTGTCTGGCATTCCCCTGGCAGACATGCTGACAAGAGCCTCCAGCAGAACAGTCAAGGGAGATTATCCGTGTTTGACTGTTAGGAGTGACAGGCCCTGGCAGTTGAGCCTTTAATTAAACAAGAAGCCTGGACTTCGCCAGGAACAGAATGTATTATTCTAACTGGTTGAGTGAAAACAACAACAACAACAACAACACAACAGTAACAACCAGAAATAGATGATGAAGACTCAACATAGAACATGTGTCTTTGTGATGTACCAAGTCAGTACACAGTTCCAGTGAAACATCACACAGCTTTGCGTGAGATATGTTTGTAGACACCTGTTTGTAGAACCTGGGCCCACAGGTTCCTATGAGCGGTCTGTGGGAGACGGAATGGCTCATTGACTGATGGGAGGTCTGGAACCGTTTGCTGGAATTAGCATACTGTGCAATCTTTTTGAAATTTACAACAAAAATGTTTTTCATTTAAAGAGAACCTTCCTGTCATGGTGGGTGCTATGAAGGGAAATCAGTGTTTCTTATTGCAACAAGCATTGATGATATCGCCTTCATTAGTTCTTTTTTTTTTTTGTTGCATGTACACTGTTAAAAAAAAATGATCAGTTTGGGTTTTTTGCAACAGTGTGCTTGCAGTTATTGTAAATACCAATGCAGGTGTTGTACAGACATGGGCGAACACACACACACACACACGCGCATGCCTGGGTGCACACATGCGCGCATGCATGCATGCACGCACGCATGTAGGCATGCACGCACGCACGTATACACATACAAATGCATACACACAGACACAAGCGAGCACATACACACACACTCACATGCACGCGTGCACGCACGCACACACACACACACACACACACATGCACGCGTGCACACACGCACACACACACACATACACACATACACACACACACACACACATACAACACACAACACACACACACACACACACACACACACACACACACACAACCTCAAATGCCTTCCACCATTCTGCTTCAGTCACAGTGTCAAAAGGTTTTTAAGAAAGACTGAAGCAGCGGTACCAGCTTGCCCAGGACGGCCTTCACAGTCAGTGGCATGACGCTCTTTCCACAGGTACACCTGGCTGAAGGATGGACAGAAGTTTGACCTTGACACCGACGACCGCATAGACCGCATAGCCTTCACCCCGGGCGTGGGCAGCCTGGTGTTCTCTCCCGCCATGAAGGAGGATGCTGGGGTCTACCAGTGTCGTGTGCACAATCCCTGCGGAACATCCGTGTCCACCAACACCAGCCTCAAGCACGCCGAGATCCAGCCTTCCCTAAGATCGAGAGGCCCACGGAGGTGCAGGCGTTCTTGGGCCGGAACTTGACGCTGAGGTGTGAAC